>JAZKJV010011177.1:0-571595 GCA_037367405.1 Ottelia alismoides | reverse complement strand
TAAGATCAGAAGTTCAACTAGTCCGGTTGTTTACATCAGGAGTTAGTCCCTTGTCTTTAAGGAAGCTCTCTCATTCGCTCTTTCATTTAATCTTGCTTATATTTTCTTATATTATAGTACCTCACAAGTGGCTTTTATTAAATATATACAGGCTTGTATGGTCTCTAGATATCAGATCCTTATGGGCTAACTAGAAAAGTCAAACATCTATACCCTGCGTGGGCGCGAGAGGTTTTGATCCCTTTATTCCTTGGGGAATAGCTTCATATCATATTGTTGTGAGTACATTGGGCATATTAACGAGGGCCTATTCCATCTTAGTGTTTGTCCGCCTCAACGTTTATGCAAAGGATAACATATGGGAAATATTGAAACTGTACTTTTCAGTAGTATTGGCAACTGTCTTTTTTGCAGTTTTTCATTGTTGCTGGAACTATGCCCCTCCCCTCAATGTCAGATAGAGAAATTCATAGGCCCCAATGCGACCCCCTGCTTCTCTCTATCTTACTAACTAAAGGGATCAAACACATTCACTTTTCTTGATGCAACCCTTTTCACCCTCGCTCACCGAAAAGCCAGACAGATGGTGGGAGCGACCATTCTCGACACCATCCTTAGAGAGGATATCGCCCCACAATATCGGTACGAAGGGTTCTAGAGATCCGCTCTCAAGATAACGATGGCACATGGTTGTTGTCCGCGCACATCGACGAGATCGTCCTTTAAGTACCTTAGTGAACTGTAGCTGAAAGAATAAGAAATCACAATTCGTAGTTGCAGTAGAACAAAGAGCAAAATACGACGAGAGAGTTTCTTGCAAATAGTGAAGAAAATGACGTCCACAGGAATGGTATGTGAAGATCTAGAGTGCGACTTTTCATCTTCTAAAAACGCCCCCCCTCAGGGCTCCTCTTCGGATTCTGAAACAGTAGCTCAGTTGGAGTCGAGTCGAATTCTCTCATTGTGGTCGGATCACAATTAATCCATAGAATTAATTTACTCAATCCGCTAATGAAACTCACAAAAAGTATCAAAATCTGAATTGACTTTCTCGAGCCCAAGATAGAACGGAGCGCACGTACATGTGTGGGTGTGGTTCTCCATTCCTCCTCTCTACTATTGCTACAAGAACTTGGGTTGTGAACTCATATATAAGCCCACCAAAAAGTTTAGAATTACTAGATGTGGTATTAAACTTCCACCCAAGACTCACCTTGTTTCAGATTTTGAAATTCTCATCTTTTCCTCCAACATCAATTAGTTTGAAATTGAAACCAAATTGATAATCCAATGTAATTCCATATATTTACCAAGTTAAAACCTAAATATATTAAGTCTAAATACAACAGAATGTTCTGTCTGAATAGTTTTCTTTTATGTAATTATGAACGTTTTGTCTCTTCTCCCTAATTCAATACATATCACATTCATCTCCGTGTTTTTCTTTCACTATATTTTCTCCTGCCCCACCCCTCCCAATTTCCGTCACATTTTTTGCCATTTTACAAATTCTTCCTCCACTATTATTAAACATTATGTGCGTACATGTTAAAATTATTTCAATGACAATTACAGCCTTCACCCACTATTTAGTTTACAAAATTCCATCATCAATTTGAATCTTTTTAGAATACTTTTCTCCATCAAGTCTTACCCCTTAGTCCATGTTTCGTACAAACATAAAAATAGTTATCATACCCACTAATAATATAAAATACCTTAATTTGTATTAAGTTATTTTGAAAATCAAGAAATGTTAGTATAAATACATGATTGGTGAGTTGATGGTTGGGTTAATAACAATCTTTTTGAACTTTTATCGTATCACTCTATCTTATCTTATATGTATTCATATTGCAAAATATACTTTTACCTACGTTTATCTTTTTGTATGTGTTGTACAATACCATACTTTAGTGATTATTAAAAACACATTCATCTTAGGATATAATAAGTTTAAATACACTGCAATCAAAATTGACATATGACAACATGTGATTTATAACATGTTGCCTTATCTATTAATGTTAAAGTTATAATGATTATTATTTGTCACAATTTTATTTTTGACTCATTATATTCACAGTGACTATCATATTTGTTGCTATATTTTATTAGCTACAAGACATACCGATAAGTATTAAGTGTTGTCCTTATTTTAATCATTATCAAATTAGAAACAACTACACTGAATTTTAATGAAATAGTCAATAGGTAATTGATGTTTTATATATTTTTACCGATGAATGTGACTTTCATTATAAATTATAAGGGAAATAGTTTTACAATAAATAACATTGGTTATTGTAATTAAATATATTATATTAATATATACATAAGATAAAATATAAAAAAATCGAAGATTTGCAACGCTCATATTTAAAAAATAAGAAATTACAAAAAATGGTAGTATTAAATATAACATGTAATATACAAGATTTTTCCCTTGTCTAATGGGGCACGTAGGTTGTGTCTTTGCTCCCCCCTCTTTATCTCTCATCCCACCTATCTCTTTGCTCCCCCTTTTTACTCTTCTACTCCCCCTACGATCTGTCTCCCTCCCCAATCAATTTAACATGTATTCTAAATGTAAATTTATCATTTTATATCGTAATACTACAAATATTATTAAAAATCATTTATTTATTTACTAATACATGTATTGAAAAATTGATGTCATATTATCAATAATTATAACACATGTATTTTTCAAATATTTCATAAAAAGTATGATCATAATTCATTCATATCCTTAAGTAGAAGATTATGATTGATAAACATATATGTATTATTATTAATCATAATAATACATGTTTTTATGAATACATGTAGCCACGTGATCGAAATATATTATAAAGTCAGTGGAAGGGACACGTTGCACTCCTCATATTCCACCTATCCATCTCTCCACCCCCATGCAAGTAATCTTGCCAACTCCCAATCTCTCCATTTCCCTTCCCAACTCTATGATCATGAACTCTTTGTCTCTTCGTCCCCACTGAAACATATCTCTTCCTCTCCCACATATTATAGTGGATTGCATGCTGAGGGAGGTGGGGATGGTGCCATCGAGGAGGTTGTTGGAGTCGAGGTTGGGGCAGACAAGGTATGTTTCATAAATCTTGGACTAAGTTTCAAATTTTTCCTTCAAGCATTGAATTGGCTCAAAGAATTCTTAGTGAAACACATCATAACAGGTCAGAGGTTAGATGGATTTGAATTATGTTAGTTCGCATTTTTATTATAATCATTCTCTCTTGAAATCTCACGACTAAATTTTGGATATTCGATTCAAGCATTAAATATGCCTAAAGAGTCCTCAGTAATGGTGAGAAACAACGTAACATGTTAGAGACTTGACAAATTTGGATTTTGTTAGTTTGAGTTTTTATTGTAATCAATCTCTTAGTTACATTGTTGTTGTTGTTCTCGATTCAACTCGTCCAATAGTAATTCGAATTTTTCTTGTTATCTTTTTTACTTCAAAGTTTTTATAATGATCTGACAGCTAGACAGACGATCTCAAAAATAGGGATTGCATATATAATATGGTCAAAACTGGAAATGAAGGTTCGGAATGTGGTAAACATTGAACGAACAATACGTGCCTAGGTAATTTTCTCAAAATTTCATTATCTATTAATAAATAACAAAAACATAATAAAATTTTGTGTTAGTTATTTTTACTATTTCATGTACACTGCAAGTGGACGTATTTTTTCAAATCCACCGCGAAACATGAGCTAATATATTAGTGTATGTAATATCAAAAGAATTTCTTAAATTTTGTAACTTTTACAATGTGTCCATATAATATATTACCTCAGCCAACTGCAGTTCAAAAATTATTTTTTATGCAAGTTGAGATGTTAACTTCATTCTGTCACGTCACTAGAACAATAATTTAATTTTTATTGAATATCATATTCGTTGATATATTAGTAGAAACGAATCATTAATATTTAGCAATGTTTAGTACAAAAATTTTATGAAAGTGCTTAGGAACACTACAACAAAATTGACTTAAGGCAATAGATAAATCAATACTCATAAGTATATCTTTCGTAGTTAAATATATAATAATGAATAATAATTATTGCTTGATTCTTTAAATTCGTAATGAATATTGTATTCCTTACTATATTCCTCACATTGAGTCATATAACAACAAATATTCATTAGTTTTTCTTATAATCATTGTTAAATTTAGCAACGGGTAATAGAAATTTTAACGAATGAATCAATAGAAACATTTGTTTTATGAACTTTCACTAGCAAATATGACATTCATTGTTAATTACAAGAACAGAAAATAATTTAACAATGATTAATTTGTATTTTGTATATTTAACATTCGAAGATATGATAATTTTTACTCGCTTAATGCCAGGCTCCATGCTTTCGGATATGATGACCATCATTGGTTCTTCGCTGCCATTGTAAAAAGCCAACATTTTGTAAGAGGCCAACCAAAACGCCACCGTGAGCAAGGCCACTACACCTACATTTGAGGAAGGGAAATCATCTTTATAACCACCAGAGATCTAGGATTGCTTTTCGAACCGAAATGTAAATAACAAACTTCTGTTCGGATTGATAAGAATATTCAAAGTTTCGAATTGGAGTTCGGATTGATAAGGGATTAATAGCATATGTTCATGTTCGACTACTTATTTGAAAAACTGAAAATTGAGTTCAGTTTGATCACATTTCTTTAATAATTTGATTTAGGTCTAACTTTCTAAAATAACACGTTCAAAGTTGAAGTTAAATAATAAAGTTTGATAGTTTAATAAGCATTTATTAAAATTAAAAATAATTTAAGCTGAAACGAAACAAAATCTATAATTTCATTAACCCAAAGCATATGTTACGTGCTTTTATATACAATCAAACTCAGAACAATTATCAAAAGAGAATATATTATATTCATGTTCAGTCCGTAATGTTATTGAACTCAAAAAATAAAAATTTCAAACTATTTATCGTACGAAATAAAAAACAAAACAAAATTATCCGATTTGATTAACAACACTATAAAGATTCAACAACATCTATAGATTATTATACCCCTATAACAGCTCTTTAAAATCTACTCTACGGTCTGATAAAACTCCAATTTCAAGTACAGCATTTTTTTAAAAATATACGTTGATGTGGTTAAAAAAAGTCACAGCATATTTATAGAAGTTAAATTACAATGTTTTCAATTCCCAACAGCGCTAATGTTATAATAAAACATTACGCAAATCTCAAGTATCTTAAGATCAAGAGCTGTAGGAGAGCTAACTGAGAGTAATTGTATCAGAAAAAGGATTTTCTGCCATGACTTGAGTGAAGAAATGCTGAGATCATATCTTTTATTTGATTCATATTCCTCGATGTTTACCTCTGAAAATATGGTATCCAACTTGTAAATCAAGGAACTCTTCATTCCGTTTTATTTCTAATTACTTTTCTTTAGGTTTCTTTCAGCAATAAATGGTTGTCTTCATTATTAATTAATGTTATGCGAGACAAGGTGTAACGTTTAGGTCTTGTATGCATCAGATATTCTGATTTATCAAGAAAATCATCTTATGGAAATTAATTTGTTGATGTACATGTATTTATTACATTTCTCTTCTGGTGCATGACGTAAGTTGCAAAGTACAAATATTATATGTTTCAGAGATTCTATGTCATCAGGACCGTCTTCTATAAATTAATTTGTAATGTTACATCTAGTGATGGTATTTCTCCATGATCATAAGAATAATTAGATTTGTATTATTTATTCTATATATGATACTTAGCCAATATTCATTTCATGTTTGACAATGACAATTCTCCCTTGAAACGGAATTGAAATTCAAATGGTGAATGGCGAAGCGTTCTCCCATTATAAATTGGGTGGGTTATATGGATTTTTGCTCAAATCAATGTTGAAAGATTCAAGTATATTTTACGTCGGTTGTCGGCTACCGAACGCAACCCCCACAAGGGGGGACTTGAATACTGATCTTTTGGTGGTAGGCACACCGCACCCACACCGGACCGTTTACCTATACTTATACAAGCATATAAAAATTGTGCATGTACAAAAATACACTAATCCATATAATCTACATTCACAATGAAGCATCACAAGTATATCCACATTCAAAATCAAGAATCACAAGTATATCCACATTCACAATCAAGCATCACAAGGTGTTCCACATTCACATACGCCACAACACAATATATCGCAAGAACAATTTGAACTTAGAATCATAATGTTAAAGACAAAGAGTTGTGAAATAAAATATAAGTCACATAGTAATATATACCATCGAGTGTCAAATCATCCACTTCTTCCATCGATAAAGGATGCCCTTCTCCTTTTCTTTCCTTCTCTGACTTTGACTCTTCCCTCTCTGCTCTCTCCTCTACCTTGACGTCCCTCTCACAGATGATAACTTCGTGATGAACCGATTGTTGTGTCGCAATCCTAGCTTGCTCCTCATCTTCATTGTCATCCTCGTCCTCATCACTTCGATCATCATGATGGTCGATAGCCTTCTTTCCACTCCGACGAGTATCCTATATTTTTAAAAAATACATTTTTAATTATATCATGCAAAAATAAAATAAAATATGAGGTAGTCTATTCTTCTCGTGTTGATCATTCACCGTCATGTATATGAGTCTTCATCCACCATTCCCTAAGTATCAGTTCATGTTGGGAAGCCGCATGTTGTCACAATGCAAAAATAAACACCACTATTAACAAGTGTATGTTCACGTTGTTGCCCACCATTAACATCCAAATGAAGTAGATAGATATTGTATTGTGATGAATACTTACCAATTCAGCCGTCACTACACGAAAACTCTTGTCACACTATTAGATTTGATCTCTTGCTTCCCTCTATTGGACCTTCTCTTCAAAAGAGAAGAGATCACAATATCGATTCCATCTGTTTGGAAGCAGATAAAATAAGAATGACAAACATTAAAATAATAATAAGCAGATTAATAATTAATACCTTTAAAAAGTGCTCCAAGATGGGACTTTAGCCCTCTCCCAATTAACCTCTCCATCCAACTTGACCAATGGAACCTTTCTGACCATGTAAATGCTATCTATAATTCTGTTGCTGGCCAGATGAGTTAGAGGGATATGAAACATCTCTTGAGTATGCTCAAGACGGATTTTGTAGGTGTTCTGCATTTGAAATGTATTTTTATCAAACATGTATGAGTCAAAAGGACTCTCAAACTGATATGGATAAACTACTTAGTAAACACCGTTCAAAATCCTTTGCTGATCAAATGGACTCATATGAGTCCATCTATAGTCCTCACAATCCAGGAATATCTTTCAGGACTTGTAGCTCCTTCGCTACATTATGTTCATCCTTCATTGTATAATGGTATCGATCAACTTCATTGTATAATAGGTTTGACACAATAGATTAGAAATTATATGTAAATTCAAAAATTTAATCAAGGAAGATATACTCATTGGGCACGAGCTCCAAGAAGAGAGGGGGCTTGGGTCATGTATGTGGAGGACTGTCGTATATATTGTATATATACTTTAGACATAACTCATACTTTTAGATACGTTTATTTGGGGGGTTATGTGTATAATTTTGTAAAATCCACAAGTGTAAAAAAACAACAACAACACAAAAAAAACAAATAAAAAAATGCACATACGTGAGTATTCCTGCCTGAATCCAGACATAGTTAAAATGTCAATACTGTCCTGAAAATGCACATGCAAATGCAAAACATGAACAATGCAAGGGTTTTTTTAAAAGAAATGCTGCATATGTGAAAAGAACACATTTTTTTAAACAATTTTCTGATTTTGAACTTTTTATGGATTTTTTGAGGGAAAATGCAGATGTAAAAGAAATGTTTTTTTTAATTATGCAAATTTTTACAGATTTTTGGTTTTGTAGTTTTTTAAAGGAAAAAGGGTTAGTAAAATATATACAACATATACAAGATTTTTTGTTTGTTTTGTTTTTTTGTTTGTTTTTGTTTTTTTCTGTAAGTTTTTGCTGATTTTTTTGTTATTTTTGAATTTTTTGTGTTTTTTGTTTGTTTTTTTGTTTGTTGTTATTTTTTTTACAAATGTGGATTTTACAAAATTATACACATAACCCCCCAAATAAACGTATCTAAAAGTATGGGTTATGTCTAAAGTATATATACAATATATATGACACCCCCCTATACTTAGCTCGAACTATGTCCTCATAGAGATCAGAGAGCGAAAAAGGAAGACATAACTCGTGCTAAGTATAGAAAAGTGAAAAGAACTCCTATGCTACAACGACTCAAAGAAAAGATAAAAAGAAGAGAAGTTGGTGATCTCCCCGATACTTAGGATCATGTAATCCTAAGTATAGTGGAGTGTACAAAAGGGGAAAACCGATGAAGAGAATGTACAGACTCAAAAATAAAAAGACATGATATGAACAACATCACCCCCCCTATACTTAGGGTAGAGTATCCCTAAGTATAGGAAACAACAAGAGTGATGAACAGGACGAATATGAACAACACAAATCGTTCACCCCCCTATACTTAGGATAAAGCACATCCTAAGTATAGCATATATACACACACAAAAAAAAGGAGTGAAAGATAAAATGATAGAAAAAAGAGTAAAACGAAAGGATATAAAAGAGGAGTGGATGTACAAAGGTCAATAAGGTCGAAAGCGAACCTTCTTGTGGGACCGCTGAGGTATGGATTTGACAAGGTGTAGGTCGATATTGGGATCATCATTAGATATAAACTGAGTAGGATCGACCAAGAATGTATCCTCAGTGGTTTCAGATTGTGCAGGCCTAAACCGATTATTGGAAGTAGTATGGTCATGTCCGGCCTGGGAAGTCTCGCAAATATCAAAGTAAAATGGCTCGAAATCATTATCAGAAAAAGTAGGATCAATTTCAGTCTGGCAAGCCTCTACTAGATCATCATCTTTATCAAAAGGCCCAAATTCTTTTATAAAAGCAATCAAATTAAATTTGGTCTGATCGGTCTCGTCTAAATCAGGGTGAATAGAAACGGACTCATCAGTGGAAGTAGTCGAATCATGTCCGTCCTGTCTAGTCTCAGATTCTGCCTTCAGCTCTAAGGTGTCTATTATGTAAATTCTGCAGATGTCATCTATGCATCTCCATACACCAGAAGGGGGAACTCCAAGATCTATGCTTTCCGAGTCTTCCTCCTTCAAGAGGAATTCTTGGGTTTCATTATCATCCAATATATAACAAGAGTCTCTGATATTATCATAGAGGTCAAATTCCGGGGTTGGCTAACACGGGCGGATTCTCATGAGATGCAGGTTTCTGGGCAGTAGTGGTTGTAGTGATCAATACATCGCTTCCTACATCAGAACGGAAGCGAATCTCTCCTAAACCATAATCAATAACGGCTCCTGCAGAGGCGAGGAAAGTTCGTCCCAAGATGATTGGAGGGCGTTCCATAGGGGTGGAGGTCTCTATGGGTATTGCAACAAAATCCGAAGTAAAATTCAGGCCCTGAATGAGAATGCCAGCATTTTCTAGAATACCCTTCGGCCTCTTGATAGATCCATCAGCAAATTGAACTATCATCTTGGTTTTCTTGAGAGGCCCAAGATGAAGAGACTGTACCATAGAGAAGGGTATTATATTGATTGATGAACCACCGTCAAGGAGAGTGTTATCACAAGAATTGTCAGATATGGAGCAACTCACAAGAAGTGTGGCAGTGTTCCCTTTCTTAAAATACGGATGGTGAGAGATGGCGTAGGCAGTGGCCATGGTCAATATGTGACGCTTAGATCTTCTCCTTCGCTTTCTCTTCTTGTGTTGAGGAATAGATAAATCTGTCATGGGCTGTTGAAGTGGGGATTTAATGATCTCATGAATAGTGGTCAACACTTCGGGTTCAATCAACATTTTTTTGAATTTTTGGACCTCCTCCATACAAGGGAGGAGATCGGAATCAGCATATACACGAGGATTACCGAGAGCAGTCTGTATAGTGGCATCCTTGGGGTCAAGGTTGGGACATGATGTGAACATATATGTGGGTAAATGATCGGACATTTGGGTCCTCTCCTCACAAAATGAATCAATAATGTGTCTCCCAAAATCTTTTTGGATTTTTAAATTTTTCTTATTTTTTGTATTTTGGGTGATTGCAAGCTCTCATGATTATCCTCAAGTGGTTCCATATCCTCAAATAGTGGAGTAGCGTTCTGGCTCTCATTTATGGTAAATAGATTGGAAATCCTCGAGTTCATATGCTCCATCATCTGATTGAGTGTCTTAAGTGTAAAAATCATGAAAGGTGACTCCAAAATCCCAGGATCGGGTGGGTTGAATGAGGATGGGTGAAAATCAAAATCCTCTGATTCCTGAAATAATGGGTTAGGCGGATATGCACAAAAATCAGGAGAAAAGTCCTCCTGGAAAAAGGAAGGCGGATCATCTGGAGGGTATGAGGTATCCACGAAGATCGGATTAAAATAACTCCAGTCGGCTATCTCGGAAACAAAAGGCGGGATCAGGAGAGCACGAGGGTCAAGTCAAAAGATATGGAGAAAAAGGCGCAAATACACAGAAGGATCTAGCAAGCACACAAGCAACCAAATGCAATACAAACCCCCGGTTCACCAACTCAACTCAAAGTGAAGATCGTGAAGGTTCGGTCAATTATCTTGTCAATTTTAGAGTTTGGTGAGAATACAATATATCATAGCAGTTAAAAGCAAGCTATTAGGAACCCAATGCTCTCAGGAGACTGACCTAATCTCAAAGTTAGATCTTTCCCAATCAGTATGAATTGTGGACCATTTACCGGCTACCCGATCAATTCAATCTGTTAAGGACGTCACGGGCCACTTTACCGGCTACTGGAGAGATCCTCACTGGAGAACGACTAACCCAAGATAGTAGTCTGAAAAGTGTTCAGGCGTGGCTCTATCCTAGTGTGTGGGTCGCTCTCTCGCTCAAGCAAACCAAACAATGAGGGGTTACTCTCCCCAAAACAATGAATTTACCTTGTATTTTTTAGGGTCGAGTTTTCTTTAGCAGTCCTGATTTTAGCAATTATCACTTGGTGCAAATTATTTTCAAAGAATCACCTACTGAGTGTCCAATTTCCTTTTTAACTTATGTGAGTGAAAACAAGAAAGGTAATTGGAAATGCCAATGCACGATTAGAAACAATGACGCATGCAGGGGTTAGAGATGCGTACCTTATCGTCAGCACTCTACATGCAAGTGATCTGTGTAGAATTTAATAAACTATCCTATATGCAAATGCAAGTGAACCATCCTAGAATGATAGCTTCTATTAACGGGCAAGAACAAGTTAATTTGACTAAGTCCAAATTACGCTCTACTCTATATGCACAGAAATTTCTTGTTTAGGGTGTTTGGACCTAATTAATTACCTGGCTCAAGCAAATTAATTAAATCAATCAAGAGGTAGCTCACGAAATCTGCGAGAAACAAAGAAAAATAAAGGCGATGAAAACAAAACCGGTGAGGTCCCCTAAGTGCACCGCCACTTGGCGAAACAGACCCCGCAACAAATGAATGTCCTTTTACAGAGTTCAAATGGTAGAAAATAAAACTCTCTCTCTCTCTCTCTTTATTTCCTTCACTTCTTCTTTTTCCTCTTCTCACGCTATCCTGCGGCTTGGTGAAGAATCAAGCCGCCTCTACATCGCTTGAGTGCTTCGACTCTCTTAGGATCGCCTCCTTCGCTCCGTGGGCCCTCACAAGAAGAAGAAAAGAGAATGTGTAAGAAATACAATGATCAAATATGAGAAAAAAATGAAATGAATGTAGTGGATATAAACAATGAAGTGAATGACAAAAAATGTAAACAGATTTTTACAACCAAGAATAGCGGGTCAAAAGCGAAACCTAACTACCCTTGACGTGCCTCCTCGGCAACGGCGTCATTTTGTAGACATACAAAACATTGAGGGTTTTTGTTTTTTATTTTATATCCCCGGCAACGGCGCCAATTTATTATGCATGAAAATCAAGGATCGGAAAAATTATTGATAAAAAGTAGTTTCGTCGTCGTTGTTGTCCCCAAAATCCCGTGACAACAATTTTTTTTATTTTTGCTACTTATTAACATGTATAGCGGACATGGGCGAACTTAGGGAGGCTACAAATCCTGAGGGTTATTCAATTAATCAAAAATCAATTAAGAGAACAAGAATCTCAAAGGACAACTATCCTTGGTTTTTATGATTTTTTTATCTTTTAAATTTTAAATTTTTTATTTCTAATTTTTTTGTATATTTCTGATTTTTTTATTTTCTAGTGATTTGATTTTACAAATTTTTTTATTTTCAAAAATAACATGAAGTAATATTCACAAAATCAAAAATACACACACCAAAACATTCTGTAATTTTTTCAATTAACAAAAAATACTCAGAAAAATACAGAGAAAGTATTTTTGGATTTTAAAAGTTTTGAAATATTTTGAAAATTTTTGTGCAATTTTCAGATGTTTTTTGTATTTTTTAAAAATCAAACAGCGAAAAATGTGAAAATGTGCACATCCTAGAGTAATTTACAACTTAAAAATATTTTATGTGTCCAAACTGGAAGAAATTATCTACAAACAGAAAGTAAAATCACAATTTTTGGATTTTTGTAGAATTTTCGGTGATTTTTAAGAGATTTTTGATATTTTCAATTTTTTGGGTTTTATAAATAATTATGCATGAAAATTTGTCAGAATTTAAAAGATAATGAAATACAACTACTCTATTTTTTTGGAATTTTTTGAACAACATTTGAATTTTTATGAGTTTTTGAATTTCATTAAGACAAAATGACACTGTTTTTCATTTTTTAAAAATAATAAATGTAGACAAAATGCAATCAAAATTTTATGCTAGATGGATATGCACATCAGAAACATAGCATAATTTTCTCAGAATTTTTGGACTAATAAAAACATTTATTTCAATAGAAGAATCAAGCAAATTATTGTTCTGCAGTTCAGGGACTAAAAAATAAATAAGTTTTATTCTTGCATCTAATAAATAATAAAAATTAAATCACAAGAGAAAATGTGCAATTTACCACTATATCATGTGCATGTCATGTACTTGAGGCTCTGGCAGGGACTCGTTTGCAATTTTCATGATGCTCTAGGGCACAACTGTACTTTTCTCAAATTGAATTAATCTGGCAGGGACTCTTTCGTAAATTCTGAAACTTTCGGGGGCTGAAGATGCAATTATCCCAAAAAAAATAAACCCTAGGGAGGGTTCTCTTCGTTTCCAAGCAATCACAAAGGGGAAGAGGGGTCGGCCGCCGCTGCCCCTTCTCCCAACAACAAGGCGGTGGACGGTAGATGCGCGGGTCGCGTCGCGCGCTGTTGGCGTGCGCAGGAGGTCGCCACGTGGAGGAGCATCGATGGAGCGCCGCGGCGGGGGGCGCGTGGCAGCGGGATGGTAGAGGAGCTTGGCGTGTTGAGCAAGGCAGACCGGCGGAGGGGCTTCGGCGGTGATGCGAGCCTCGGCAGAGAAGCTCGGCGCGTGGTCGTGCTATGAAGATGTGGCAAGGGGCGCGGCCTGACGTCGGTGGAGCGGTTGGGCGCGTGGCCGCCGCAGAGGGGCAGCGTACATCGGTGGAGGTGCTTGTCGGCGTGGCCAGGGCGGTTGGCTGCGAGGCTCGCGGAGCCGGTGGAGGAGCGTGGGAGGTGCGTTTGGGCGGTTGGCCGTGGCTCCAGGCGTGAGGAGGTCGCTGGCGGCGCAGCTGCGTGGAGGAGCACAGCTGCGGAGGCACCTGACGGTGGTGGGACTCCGCGGGCGGCAGGGGTGATGACCTGCCTGACCTGCTGCTCTTATTTTGTAATTTTTTTGTTTGTAATGTAAACAGTGAATAATAAAAAACTTTTTTTATTTTTTAAATCCGAAAATAAAAATAAAAAATAGGCTATAGAAAATTCTTTTTTTTCTTTTTTTCTTTTTATTTTTATATTAGTGATCCTAAAAAACAAACGTTAGAGAAAACGAAACAAATTTTATTATTATTTATTTATTTACAAATTGGAAGAGGAATGAGGATCCGTAGGAAATGGGAGAATCGAATCCGATCTCCGACCACCATACGCGGGCCGGAGTTGAGAGATCGTGGACGATAGAAATAGAATGCGTGGAGATCGAGAAAGTGAGATGAAAAATCGAGTCGGTGGCGGAATAAATCGTGGCGGATTTTAAGATCTAGATAAGCAAAAAATTGACAACGAGATAAAAATACGAGAAATAAACTACGATTATCTAGATAAAAATAAGAAAAATGTGGATCTCATTTTAGGAGCGGAAAAGAACCGTGATCGCCTAGACAAGGCCGACTCGCTGTCACCGAACGACTTGGAGACTAGGCAACTTTCTCGAAAATTTTCTCTCGGAGCATCGGGCTCCTCTCTCTAAGATTGATCCAGTTGAAATGAGGGAGAAGGAGCCATATAAATAGGAAAGATAGAGATGAATTTTTGAATTTTTGATTTTTTGATTTTTTTGGTGGAAGAGATAAGAGATGAAATTTGAAATGAATTTTTCAATTTTTTTGGTGGAAGAGATAAGAGAGATGAAAAGAGATAAAATAAAAGATAAAAACTATGTACAAAATTATCTAATTTTTTTGAATTTTCGTCACATTATTTAATTGAATTAGAAAAATGTTATTTTTTATTTTTTGGTGGTTAATTAAAAATAGCAATTATTTAGATATACTGTATACATATATGACATTATATACAAGGGTAAATGATAAAATTAGCCTTTTTTGTTTTTAAAGAATTTTTTATTTTATTAAAAAATAGTAAAAATATTTACAAATATATACAAATACAATATACACAAAATACATGGGAAAATTGCACAAACCACCCCAGAAAACCAACTTTTTACTCGTAACTCCAAAAATTATGAAATCACAACCATTTTGATGATAATTTAATTTAGATCCAATGGAAGTGAAAATTGATTCAATTTGAGCTCATATAAAACCAAACTTGGTTTTTCAATTAGTGCTTAGTGGATTTTTCCAAGTATGGCTACTTTTATTCTGTGCATGATTTAATTGTGCAGTTATTTTTAATAATTAGAACACATTTTTATTTACAACTTTTGTTTTGAAGTTTATTTGATTTGAGTTCAATTAAAGCACAAATAAATTAGTATCAGTTTTATACAAATATATACAAAATAAGTGAGAAGTATTTACAACAACACACACACACACATTTTCTTTGATTTTCTGCTTAAGGACCCTTATCTCCCCCTACTTTATTCTTGGTCGATCAGGCCAAGTCTTAACCTTCTATCGGGGTTTGGGTCAGCCTGTATACAGTCTTACCTTTTTTTTCTTTTCTTTCTTTTTTTCTTTATTTTATTTTCTTTTCTTTATTTTTCCTTCCTTTCTTTCTTTATTTATTTTAGGTTAAAATTAGTAAGAAGTGTACAATATTTACACACAAATGCAAGTTAGTAAGAATATGGAGTTAGTGTTATATGCATGTATTTTATAAGGGATTTTAAGCCAAAATAAATGAATAGAGATGACGAATCGCAGATTCACCGAGGATGTAGGACGAGCCATGGCAGAAGTGTCATCTACATCCTCCACATCTAGCATCAACTCATCCTCATCTTTTGAAGACCACAGAGTAGGATGATGTCCATCAGAAGAGAATGGACTGGTCGAAGTAGGCCCCACGTCCCGAAGCAGGTATGCAGGTACCTCCAACCTAAGAGAGATGCAGTTTTAAACGAATGCACTCATCTCTGGGTCCCATGATCTGCTGGTTGTAACTTGAAACCAATAGCACAATATATCGATGTATAGTTATAAAAAAACAATAATAATGCCAGTTTTATATTAAATATGCCATGTTTTTAAAAAACATATATTATCGTCATGTTGGAATGGAGGCAAACGTCGGTCGCCAGAACCACCACTTCTGCTAGAGCTGCCGCTCCCAGAGGAAGAGGCACCTCCTCTCATCGTTGCCATCATTGCATCATAGAATTTATATAATTAGCATTGAATAATAAAATCAATGAGAAAGAATCAAATATTTAATAGGATATGATGGAACATTCATTAACCCATTATGCATGTAGTAATGAAATTTATTATGGATGATCTCGTTTGAAAATTCGTAAGCCCGCCAAAACTCGACCCTCTTCTATGATGGTGATCATGTCAATGTACACACGAGTCATCCTTCTTAGTACTATAGGGTGATCATCTATGTTTCTCTTTTTACCCACTTGAGGCACATAGCATATTTGCGCAATTTGAGAATCTAGGACAAAGAGCTTAACCTTCTTATGTATCTACCAGAAATGACCTCAACCACAGCATGCCAGAAGTCTACCTCAACTCCTCGTTATAGATCAAACCAACCACAAGAGAATAAATATAGGTGAGTTGGTGATGGCATGTTATACTCCAATTCAATCAATCAACTCTCAGAGAATCCCATAATAGCTTAAGTTGTCCTTGTCGTAACAAGATATGGAGACCATAACACCAGAATTATATGTAGACAACCTTTTCTCCTCTTCCAACAAGTGGAATAATAGAAACTGTTAAATGATTTGATCGCGTAATTTTAATCTAAAGAGAAATCATGTAACATCTTCGACTTCCCATCAGTCAGATCCAATGATCCAACACACTGTAAAAGTTTTTCCAAACTCTTTAATACCTGACTTTCGTTGAATATCAGATTATTTGTCGATATTTGATTCATGTACTCTATGTATTATTAAAAAATAAATTAATGATTTACAATTCATAGTAAGTGTAAACTTTCTGGCAATACATACTCAACTTATGACAAAACTTCATATGTATTGTCCAGAACATATAGCTCTACAGCTTCTTTTTCACATTGACTTAACATACGAGTCATCTCCTTTCTAAATGGCTCCCCACTCGGCTGAAATTCAGAGAGACAAGCATCTACATATGTGGTTGGAATTTCATTACGTGGAAGGCAGTATGAAAGGTCTCCATGTCCTCGATCAGGTATCTTGAGCAGAAGTTTGCAACTTCCTCCATTATGTATTATGCAATTATGGACCCTTCAACCTTATTCTTCTTACGAACCTTCTATTTTAGAAAATTTACCTATACAGACCAACCCGTTAGAGAAATAATATTTCAAATTTTAGAAAGATTCATTTTATTGATACCTCTCGAAAGGGTAAATCCAGTGATACTTAACCAACCATCTGACCTTAGCCTTGTATGACAAGTGTATCATGAGGTGCTCCATTGAATCATAGAGTGATGATGGTAGAAAAATCTTCTCCAGATTGCATGAATGGACCGAAACATTCTTTTCTAATGTCATCATGTTAGACACGTTGATCTTAGATGAACAGATGCATTTGAAAAAGTTGCTGAGCTCGGCCAAAATATCTGTAATTGTCTTAGGCAGCAATACTTTGAATGCAATAAGTGATATCTGCTCCATGAAAACATAACAATCGTGACTTTTCATAGCTTGAAACAATTCCTTTTTTATCAACTAGTTTCAAAATATTTGAAACATACCCATCCAGAAATTTTAGTCCTACGCCCCACTTACAGACTTCCTTTGCTTGGTCTCTGCTTAGCGTGTATTTTGCACTTGGCATGGAAAATGAGCCATTTGCATGATCTGCCAAAAACAAATCTGGATGAGCATATATGTTCATTTCTCTTCGTGCATTCTCTGTATCCTTTGTCTTCCTAGGAGTTCCCAAAACCATATGAAACACATAATCGAGCAATTTTTTTCTACGTGCATCACAATCAGAATATGCCTAACAAGGAGTTTGGTCTAATACGGTAACTCTTAGAAAATGCTCATCTTTATCCATTTATGATCTACCCCAAAGCTGTGAAGTGTATCATTAGCATGCACGATCAACTATAATAATCGAGCTTGTAATTCTTCTCCTGACAGTTTAGGTGGCGGCAATGAGTCCTTCATTGCATTCATTTTGAATGCCATTTTTTTATCTTCGATAGGGATGATCTAGAGGGAGGAACTGTCTATGGTAGTCAAAGAAACATGACTTTCTACCGTGATGAAGCTGAAATGACTTTGTCTTCTCCATGCAATACTGACAACTCTGTATTCCGTGTGTACTTCACCCAGATAGCATGCCACATGCTGGGAAATCACTAATGGTCCACAATAGTCCGATTCTCATTCGGATTTTTTCATTGTTGACCGCATCATAAGTTTCCACACCATTTTCCCAGAGATCCTTCAACTCATCTACTAGCAATTGTAGATAAGCATCCAAAAAATACCCCTCCAAACACTCTTACACACCTACATGCATACCTAAATTCTTCACACTCTTTTATACATGCTCAGATACACCCGTACACAATTTCTATACTCTCTCCATACCCTCATATACACACATATGCCTACTATTCCTTACATACTTGTATACATGCCCAAACACACCCATATAGTGCTCCAGACACTCTTACACAGCTACATGCATATCCAAATTCCTCACACAATTGTATGCATGCCCATACACCCCCATACACTTTTATATCTATGCCCTTATTGCTCCATACACTCATACATATCCATGTGCATACCTATATTCCTCATACACTTGCATACATTCTCAAATACACCAATACACTCTTGCATACATGCGCACCCATCCATACACTCTCACACACACATATGCACATCCATATTCCTCACACACTTGCATATATGACCAAATACACCACTACACTCTTACATACATGTCCATACCCCTCGATACATGTCCATACCCCTCCATACACTCCTACACACCTACATGCATACCCATATTCCCCACACTCTTACATGCATGCCCAAATAAATCGATACATGGTTTATATACTCTCTCTCTCCCCCCATATCCTCACATGCAGACATATGCGTACACCTATTCCTCAGACACTTGCATACATGCCCAAATACACACATACATTGTTCCATAAAATCTTACACACCTACAAGCATACCCAAATTTCTCACACACTTGCATACATTCCCATACACCCTCGCACACTCTTAAATTCATTCCCACATTGCTCCTTACATTCATACATACCCACGTGCGTACTCATATTCATCACACATTTGCATACATACCCAAATACACTACACACTCTTACATACATGCTAATACCCCTCCATACACCCGTACACACCCATATTCACTCGTACACACCCATATTCATACACATATCCGTCACACACTTGCATACATGCCCAAATAGACCCATACACTCATACATACATGCCCATACCCCTCCATACATGTCCATACCTCTTCATAAACTCTTGCACACATATTACTCAATATTCCTCACACTCTTGCATACATGCCCAAATACACCCATACGATTCTTATACTCTCTACATACCTCGTACACACACATATGCATACCCATGTTCCTCACACACCTTCATACATGTCCAAACATGCCAATACATTACTCCATACACTTTTACACATCTACATGCATACCCAACTTCCTCACACACTTGCATACATGCCCATACATCACTCTTAAATTCATGGCAACATTGCACGTACACTCTCACACCTACAAGCATACCCATATTCCTCACACACTTTCATACATGCCTAAATACACATATACACTTACATTCATGCCCACATCGCACAATACACTCATATATACCCACGTGCATACCCATATTCCTCACACAATTGCATACTTGCCCATATCTCTCCATACACTCTTACACCAATGTGCATATTGATGAGTCCCTGATTCTCACTCTTTATTCTTTTATTTTAACTATTTATCTTAGCAAAGCATCATGTAAATACTTGTAAATGCAATAACTTAGCATTCTGCATGCATCTGTTAATACGACATAATTAGCACGTTTTCGTGCAAAAATAAAAGAATAAAGTAAAATAAAAATGAAGGAGGTATTTAGATTAAATACAGAGTGACCCAAACGCCAAGAGAAGGTCAAGCCTTGACCTGATCACACGATAAAATAAGTAGAAAGAGATAGGGTCTACTTTGTGTTCGCATATTACATATGTGTGTAAATAATTCTTTTTGATAAAATAAAACTAAATTATTATTTTCATTCCTTTATATATTTCTAGAGTCAATAAAAAAATAAAATAAAAATCAGTAAAATTAAATAAAAATAAAATAAAAATAATAATAAAATCTTCCCTTTATTGTACAAAACACATGTGCACATACTACCTTCACTATTTATTCCACACCATTAAATAATTTATAAAAAAATAAAATAAAAATTACTTTGTACTCTTAAAATATGTTGTAAATAAAGAAAATAAAATATAAGGATATTTGTTTCAAAATAAAATAAAAATACTTGTGCATAATACATAGGTATATTATACATGTATATAATACTATATATTGTATATACACCAATTTCTTTTTCATAAAAATAATTAAAAATCACAGAAAATACATTGAAAAATAATAAACAATTTTCATGTCATACACTTTTTAATTTAAATTCATTTATTATTTTTAATTTAATTGTCTTTATTTTCTTATCTATTTTGTCCTTTAACGTCTTTTGTCCTTATCCTAGCTCTCTTCTGAATGGTCCACCTCGGTTTTATTAACCGAGGTCAACTGGTCCCCTCCTCCTCTTTTTCACCCAATTTGGATTTGCCCTGATTTTCATCGATTTTTTATAACCCGATCGTGGCGCCGTTCCATCCGATCTTTTGCTCCGATTAGAGAGCGCAGATTCCTAATCTTCGCCCGCTCCTTGATCAGTCGATCCACACCTCAGTTTGCGGGCCACACCCCCACCTTCTCGGACCTGGACGCCTATATAGCTTGCACCCCCTCTCCCCTTTTTCTCCACCTTTGGTTGCACCACCACTTATGTTGCGCCTCCCTTTTCTTTTCTAGAGTGACAACACGAGAGGGAAAGGATGAGGGTAGTAGTTCGAGCGTGGAATCCCCTAGGTCGAGCAAGGATTTCCTCAACTCTGTCGTAAGGAGCTCAGCCTCTGGTAGCACCGGTCATCGAGTCCACAACCCTCATGGACGATGTCCACCACTCACAGGCGACTCCGATCATCCTTAAGTACTCGTTCTACCTTCCATTTCCATTCAAATCGATCGTTCACCAAACGAACAGAGCGCCCCCGATGCCTATTTATCCATCCCTTGTTCCGTCGTGTTCCAACCTTCACACGCTTCACCCGACCTTCCCTTTGCTTCTCCATACATTCTGCAACCCCTCTCTTTACTCCAATTAATGGATTGGAGTCAAGCTACAGGTCTATTCCCTCATCCCGCATGAGACCTGACCCATTCACCATCCACCCCGTGGTTTCCGATATCTTTAGCACTCTAACCCTCGCCTAAGCAACTTCTCCGAGCACACACCTTCTCCTTCAGGGTTGGTGCACTACCATGCCTCATCTGGAGGTCAATAGAGCATGGTGGAGCAGCTCCAGGCACCCACGATGCCCTAGGACCCTCTCCTTGGTCCTGAGCCTTTCTGAGCCAACCAGTAGCTGTGGACCATCCCTGACATCATTTCCCCCATTCCAGTAGCTTCGGGAGACGTGGACCAGTACTCCATCGCCGATTGAAACTCGTCGGAGGAGAGTTCATTCCTAGTTCCTCTAGATAACATCCCAGTCGTCGGATCGAGGCCTCTTCCAGGTCTAATCCTAGCCATCCACCATTTGGAGGACCTTGATCATCAGATCCATCTGAGGATCCATCAGACGTCGTCCATCGCCGAAGGGGTACCAGCGTATCTCGATCGTTCATTCCTAAATGGACTGCCTTCAGTCGTTAGATCGCTCCTTAATAAGGAGTAACTTGCACTTAGGCCCTTTCTTGTTTTGCTTTTATTTCCATGTCCTGTAAATATTTGTTGCGGACATTTTAGTTTGGATATTTTATAGTTAGACCCTTGTTGTGTTTAGTATTTGCATTTTAGTTCAGTATATGTGAACTCACGTGTAGTGTCACGTGCTTTTATGGTATATTTGCGTTTTATGCCCTGGACTTTATGTTTGTTATGATTTGAATGGAAAGATTCTGATATTTGTATTTATACTCATGTTGTCCCGACTCACATGTTGTGTGCGTGGTTTCCTGGATAATTTGCAAGTTAGGCCCTAAGCTTCCTGTGTAAGTTATGATTCAGCCCCGAACTTTATTTTAATTACTAATAGGTCCATGTGAACTATCTAGCTTGTTTTTAATTAAATAAATACCGAATGGACCCTAAAAATTCTAAAAAATACTCTTAGCTCCTACTAACGCGTAATATTTATGTTATTTTTTGTGGATTAATTTAGTGCAGTTTAATATTTTCTAAAAACTAAAAACCCCTAAAAAGTGTTCTGTCTATTTTGAAAAATACATAAAAATTCTAAAATTCCTTTTAAAAATTCCACAAAAATTTCTGTGTATGTGTTTTGTATGCTTTGCCTTCAGTAGCATTCTTGTTTCAAAAACCCTCATAAAAACCCTAAAAATCACAAAGACCTAAAAATATAATAATCATGACAAATTCTAGAAAAATAAAAAAAATACAATTCCAGTTCCTATTTGTAGTATTTCCTTTATATTTCTCATAAAATTGCTCCCCAAGATTGTAGGGCATTTTAGTTAATTTTAATTTGCAATTTAATCCAAGTTGTGCACTATTTACATTTTTAGCCCTTGTTTGATTTTTATTAAATCATAAAAACATCAGAAAACCCCCATAAAATTACCTAAAACACTTTAAAATTTTAAAAACCCGAAAATAATTTTATTTGAAATTTTTAGCATTTTTAGTCTTGAATAAAAATTAAAAAGGATTGTTGTGCACCTTGTTTTCCTTCTTTGCTTAATTTTGTTCATTAGTTAAAAATCATAAAAGATTGCAGAATTAAAAACAATAAAAATATGCTTTTTATTTTCTGAATTTTGACTACTTCATAGGTATTCTCACGTTCTTTGTGTTCGACCATGGTTGCTATACCAGGTTAAAATAAATAGCAGAGATCACTTACATTGTTTTATGTGCTTGATTGACTTATCTCTTTGATTACGTGGTTCTCTCTCTTTTTCGTGATTGAGCTCAACCTGCTAATTGGGGTCTCAATAACACTTGATTATCTTATTCCCTAACTCTAGTTGACGGGCCGCTCATCAGAAAGGTGTCGTTGCCGGGGAGCAAACCCGGATCACCCGCGTGACAGGTAGGAATACTTACCACTATCTAATATAACTACTCTACTCTATCTAATATAACTAATTCCTTCTCTTCTCCTACTCCTCCTCAGGTGGGGGTCTCCTCCAAAGTGTCCTTAGGCAGTTCCCTCACATAAAAAGTGAAATAGAGATAGGTCAGAAAACAATTATATCAAATAAAGATAAAAATAAGCAAAAAGCTGAAAAGCAACTACTAAGCTGTGCTCCCCAACAACGGCACCATTCTGATGAGCGGCCCCATGGTTTTACTTATGTTCTTGATCAGGGTTCCATCAGCAACACACTACTAGCTCCCTAGAGATGATGCAGAGACAGATTAGAGATCAAGGAGCATTTGTGGCAGAGGTGCATCGTGAGTTAATGCAGATGCGAGCCGATAGAGGAGGGCCGCAGTGACCGGTTGGTGGAGACATACCAGCACCTAGAAGTGGAGCAGACGGACGACCAGAAGAACCACATGAGCCAGCTAGACCCGCACGGATGATAAGGCGGTTGCATAACCCAGGTGCAACCCTCACCCATCCCTGGATCCAGCTTCTGGAGATTTTGGCCGACTTCAAGCTCAACCCCCATATGATCGAGTTACTGCCCAAGTTCTATTAGCTAGCCACCAAGGAGCCGTATCTGCACCTGCAAGAATTCGAGATGATCTACAGTATAGTCCACGACAGATTCATAGACGAGGACACCATGAAGATGATGCCATTCCCTTTCTCCCTGGTCGATAGAGAAGCCTACTGGCTGAAGCATTTGGGGAGATATGTTACTACTTGGGAGCAGCTCCAGACCGAGTACTTGAACAAGTACTATCCACTCGGCCAGAACAATGCAGCTAGAGCATTGATCAACAATTTCACAATGATCCCCAACAAGCATTTTCATGAGGCATGGGATCAATTTCGTGAGCTCATCGAGCGATGTCCACACCATGAGATATCGAAGACCTAGAGTTTCTTTTTTGGGCTGACACTAGAGCTGTAGGGGCTTGTCAATGCCTCATGTGGGGGGGTCCTATTTCGCCAAAGATGAGGACCAGGTTTGGGTCATCTATGAGGAAACCGCTGAGAATTATACAGTGATGTCCCATACCCGTGTTTACACATAGGGAAAGCCCCTTCCAAAGGTCGTGTCCTATCTGAGGATAGCATGAATTGATGTAGGTCCATCTACTTTGTCAACACCAGCAGCAAAGGAAGAGTCTTCAGCAGCTGACATGGGGTTTATCAGCGAGAAGCTGGACCGCATTAAGATCATAGAGAAGAAGTAGTGATAAGGTATGACACAGATATACCAGTTGGCACAATTTCTTAGTGACATGAAGACCCAGATCATGTGTCTCCATGAGGCACAGATAACTTCACAACCCCATCTCAGGTCACGTGCTGATCACAACAGCAACAGTTCTTCCCAGCCACCTGCCCAAGACTGCCAGGTCCACCATATTCAAGTAGAGCCGATTCAGCTGTTACAACATTACTCCCAACCACCTCCATCTCAGGACATTTAGATGGTGGTGTATCAGCATGATAAGCCCCTGGCAGTTCTCCCCCCTTCCCCTTACGGGCAGGAGCCATTGATGGAAGTCAATGAGATTTGGTATGACCGACAGCAACCTGAGATCCATCGTGATCATCCCAGATTCAGGTGGTCTACCGGAGGCACCTCATCTCAGCAGCAACCTCTAGCTCAGGGTGGACCGAGCATCCAGCAGTAGCACCAGTACTCCCAGCCATCACACCATTACCAACAGGGTCCTCGTCCCTACCATCAAGGATAATAGTAGAGGCAGCAGTAGCCGCAATAGTACACCCAGCCTCCTCCGTAGTAGTACAAGCAGAGCCAGCCTCATTTCCAACGAGGTAACCTGTCCGGTTCTCATGGACCCATCTATGAGAACCCAACCCTTAACGATCTCGCCTGCCTACTCTCAGACCAGCATGCATCCTTCCGGTGCGAGATGGACGAGTTCCGGCAGGAGATGAGGGATATCATAAAGAGCAAGGCCACCATACCTGCTCAGATCGAGCCCAATCCAAACAATCTCAAGAGGAAGTTAGAGCAATTACAGTTCATAGAGACCACCACTCCTAGTGAATCCTTGGGTGATATTTCTTCCTATATATTTGATGTTGATTTAGTGACACTTAGTAGCGGTAGGATGCCAGCTGGCGGTGCCTCATTTGAGCGACGACCACACGAGGATCTAGGAGCGCGAGACGAGGAGGCACTTGAAACTCTAAGGAAGAACAAACAGTATGCTAAATATAAAAAATGTGACTTTTGACTATCTTAAGTATCTTTCTTAGGCCGTGTTATTTCTGGGGAAGGTATATCAGTTGATCCTACAAAAATTAGTGCGGTGATGAGTTCGGAACGCCCGAAGACTATCACAGAAATATGATCTTTCCTGAGATTAGCTGGATATTATAGAAGATTTGTGGAGGATTTTTTCCGAATAGCATTGCCAATGACTAGAGTGACTCAGAAGGAAGTTCCATTCATATCGTCTGACGCACGCGAAGCTAGTTTTCAAACACTAAAAGAATGCCTAACATATGCACCTATCCTTACTATACCCTCTGGAACTGAAGGATTTACAGTGTACACTGATGCATCTAAAGAAGGACTTGGGCCAGTTCTTATGCAACATGGTAAGGTAGTTGCTTATGCATCATGACAACTTAGGACACATGAGAGGAACTACCCGACACATGACCTTGAATTATCTGTCGTAGTTTTTGCTTTAAAGATATGGAGATACTACCTCTACGGTATTATTTTTGAAATCTTCACCAACCATAAAAGCTTGAAATATCCATTTGATCAGAAGGAGCTAAATATGAGACAGAGACGGTGGCTAGAGTTATTGAAGGACTATGATTGCACCATCTCCTACCACCCTCCCTTAGTAGAAGAACTTATTCACATGGGTTGGTGAGTGCTATCAACTTCTGGGGTGTACTACTAATGTTAAGTGAATGGAACCCATTTGATAGTAGTGCCAATAGTATAACTATTCCTCAATACAAACTAGAGATCTGGGATAGAATAAAGAAGGGACAAGAGGATGATCCAGTCCTTAAAGACTTGAGACAACAACTTGAGCAGAATAAGATAGAGGGATTCCATATACAAGCTGGGATATTGTATAACCATCATAGAGTTTGTGTACTAAATACACCCGAATTGAGGAAAGATATCTTATGTGAAGCACACTGCTCAAGATTATCTATTCATCCAGGAATTACGAAGATGTATAAGGATCTTCGTTCAAAAATTTGGTGGCCTGGAATGAAGAAGGATGTTGCTGAGTTCGTGAATTCATGTTTTACCTGCCAGCAGGTAAAGGCTTCACACCAAAAGCCACCAGGATTATTGCAACCCCTCCCTATATCTGAATGGAAATGGGAAAGCATTTCCATGGATTTCGTTACTGGTTTACCACAAACAACTGGTGGGAAAGATAGTATATGGGTTATAATAGATCGTCTGACCAAGATAGCACACTTTATTTCAATAAGCTTATCTTTCACTCCATATCAACTTGCTGAGTTATATGTTATACATGTAATCCGCCTCCATGGTATCCCAAAGGAAGTAGTTTCCAATCGAGATTCACAATTCGCCTCACACTATTGGGAGAACTTCATGAAAGCCTTAGGTACACAGTTATGCTTGAGCACAGCATATCATCCACAAACAGATGGTAAGTCACAATGTACGATTCATACACTAGAGGATATGCTACGAGCGCGTGCCTTAGAATGGAAGGGATCATGTATTAAACATTTGCCTCTTGCAGAATTCACTTACAACAATAGTTACCATGCAAGTATTGTCATGGAACCATTTGAAGAACTATATGGACGTAGGTGTACTACTCCTTTGTGTTGGCAAGAGGTCGGGATAAAGAACCTTTACGATTCAGATAAACTCCAGGAGACACAGGAAGTTGTAGAGCTTGCTCGAAAAAGACTAATAACTGCCCAGAGTCGCCAGAAAAGCTATAGTGATACCAGACGAAGAGACCTTGAATTTGAGGTAGGTGACTTTGTATTTCTCAATGTATCATCTATAAAGGGTGTTCAGAGATTTGGCTTGCGTGGGCAGTACCTAAGTTCGTGGGTCCCTTTGACATTATTCAACGGATTGGAAAAGTCGCCTACATACTTGCACTTCCTCCACATCTTTCGGCAATACATGATGTTTTCATGCATCAAATCTGAGAAAATTTATCAAGGATCGTGAGCATAAGATAAGCTATGATGATCTACATGTTGAACAAGACTTGACATACCAAGAAATACCTGTGCAAATACTAGACATGGATATCAAGAAGTTGAGAAACAAAGAGGCACCTCTAGTTGAAGTGTTATGGCGCAACCAAGAGTTTGAAGAAGCAACATGGGAATCTGATGTAGAAATGAAAGAAAAGTACCCATATTTGTTTGAATGATAAAACTATGTATTCTGTATATGTTCATGAAATGACGTTCATTCTCTTTAAGGTTGTTATAGTCTCAATCCTCTTTAAGGTTGTTATGAATGTATCTCTAGTCTCGAGGACGAGACATCCTTTAAGGTTGTTATAATTGTAAAGCCATGAACTTGTCATCTCTCGGAATATCATAAGATCCGGCTCGTCAAGAGAAGACAAACGGAATTTGTTTTGTGTGAATCGGACTTCGTTTCGATTTATTATGATTTTCGGAAGAAAGAGAAGTAAGGAGGATTAATACATCATTAACCCATAATGCCTGTCACTAAGACTAATTAAACATGATTAAAGAAACTAATAACGGATTGAAAACTACTAATGATCATTAGAAAACACTAATCAATAGTTAGCAATAGATAAGCATAAGCCGTGAAAGTTAAATTGCAATTAGTAAAAGTTAATCATGATTACTGTTAATTAGTGTCATTAGCGAATCTAGAATCCTCTGGAATGTTCTAACTTAAGCCCTAAGTTTCAGTTAAGTTTTGGCCAAAACCATGGGCCAAAGCCATGGGCCGCTAACTGCGGTTAAGGTCTAAACCATGGTTTTCTAACTATGATTAGCTGTTTTTTGGAGCCTATAAATAGCCCCCTACCCATTCATTCTCTACGATTTCCACTCCTTCCGGTAGCCTTACTCGACTGATTTGAGTTTGGCCCTCTCAGTCAGAGCAGAACAGTCCTTCAATTTGCTGATAGATATGTCAAGAGGCTGAAGGGGTTGTGAAGGACGTGGTCGTCACAATTCAGGGCCTGAAATTCCCTGTGTACTTTGTTGTATTGGACATGGAGATCCCTGAGTCTGTCATAGATACCCCCATCATTTTAGGACGTCCATTCTTATCCACAGTCAAGGCGATGCCCAATCATGATAGCGGGAAGGTATACTTTTGCGTTGAGGGTGAAAGCATACAAATAGAGATGATCGTAGAGACCAAAGCGAAAGATTCAGCTTGCTCTGATCAGTCCAGCGATGCAGAGCAGATGACAGAGCGAGATGTCCATCAAGAGTGCGACTTCGTGATCATAGATGATTAAGCAGTTTGGGCCAACACGTCTCACGAGCTCTTATCTCACCTTCAGACACTACAGATCCACAGCTTCCAACAGATGAGAGGCTAGCTTGGAAGAGTCATTACTGCTTTCTTGATGGGTACTCTGGCTATAACCAGGTGGCCATAGCACCCAAAGAATAGGACAAAACAACATTCACCTATCTGTTTGGGACATATGCTTTCAGACGGATGTCCTTTGTTCTATGTAACGCCCCCGTGACATTCCAAAGGTGCATGTTGTTCATCTTCTCGGACATGGTGGGTGATTTCTTAGAGGTCTTCAAGGATGATTTTTCGGTCTATGATGACAGGTTTGATGCTTGTCTTGGCTACCTATATCGCATGCTTCGGCATTGTATCGAGGTCCATCTTGTTCTATCTTGGGAGAAGAGTCACTTCATGATGACTCTGGGGACGGTGCTTGGCCATATCATCTCCAACAGGGGCATGGAGGTTGATCCAGCCAAGGTGGATATCATTAGGAAACTCAATCCACTGTCCAATTTGTGGTAGTTGCAGACTTTTCTGGGGCATGTCGATTTCTGCTGATGTTTTATTCATGATTTTAGTAGGATTGCATGACTGCTCACTGATCTGCTGACAAAAGACATTAACTTCATTGTATATCTTACGCCCTTCAAGACTCTCAAGGGACTAGTTGTTGAGGCTCCTGTCCTTCAGCCGCCTGACTGGTCTCTCCCATTCGAGATCATGACGGATGCTTCTAATTTTGTCATAGGGGTTGTGCTAGGACAGAGGAAGGATGGATTACCTTATTCCATACATTATACTAGCCATACATTGAATGCCGCCCAGCAAAACTACACTGTCACAGAGAAAGAGATGCTAGCCATAGTTTTCACCTTGGATAAATTCAGATCTTATATCCTTGGATCAGGTGACTATTTACACTGATCATACCGCCATCAGGCACCTCATGATAAAGAAGGATGCCAAAACTAGATTGACTAGATGGATCCTTCTACTCCAAGAGTTTGATATTGAGATTAAGGATAAACCTGGAGTCAATAATGTGGTGGAGGATCATCTCTCCCGATTGGAAAATCTTGAGGAATCAAAGAAGATACAACCTATTACAGAGACCTTCCCATATGAGGTGATCCATGCTATCGCCTCGCTTCCATGGTGCACTGATGAATCCACATTTCATCATCTTTATTCTATCATTTTGGCCTCAAAAATCCTGGCAAATGCATGTAAATACCCTTAATTCCAGCATCTTATCATTTATACATGTGCATTAAATAGTATATAAAATAGAGTTTTTAAAGCTAAAATAATAAAATAAAGAAAAGAAATAAAAAAGAATAAAATATTGTAAATATTTTATGACCCGAAACCCCGAGACCTGGGCATCTCGATGACTAGGTCGATAAGGAATAAAGTAGGGGGAGATAAGGGACAAACACTAATAAAAATCCCCTTTATTTACTTCATTCTTTATTCATTTTGGGACCTATTTTTGGTTCCACTTTTTATAACTCAAATAAATAAATCTTGTACATGAAAGTTGTAGATAATTAAATATAGATAAATACAAAATTGATTTCACAAAAAAATAATGAACAGATAAAAAGTTATGATCTGAATAAGATTCCAGAATCCCAACTTCCCAGACCTGTATCTCCCAAATAAAAGCTCGAAATGCATCAAACTCACCTTTAATTGTATATAATTTAAAATAAATTATTTAATGGCAGTGGTTTCGTATTTAGCAGAGCTACGGTTTGAAAGTTGAGTTTTGGACCCCTATTATATACTTGTATAGATTAAAATATTCATTTTAATATTTATTCATTATTTTTATAATTTTATATTTTTTTAATTTTGTAAATATTATATATAATATATATGTACATTAAAATCAGAACAAAACTCAAAGGAAACACAAAATAAAATACTTGCATATAAGATACATAAGTATAATACCTGTATATATACCTATATAATTAATACTTATATTTTATTATGTGTATAAAATACCTCAGAAAAATAAAATAAAAATATATTCAAGTATGTAGAAATATTTTATAAATATATAAAATAATAAACAAAAATAATAAAATTAAATACACAAAAAAATAAAATATTAAAATATATAGATACATATACCTATACAAGCCTAAAAAGGTAACTTGTATTTTTATACCTCATAAAAATAATTAAAAATCATATTAAATTACCTTATAAAATAATAAACATTTTTTATTTCATAACCAAAAATTAATTAATTAATTTCCTTTTTTAATTGAATTTACAAATCATTTTCCAGGGATTTTTCCTGGTTGGTCCACGTGGACCAACGAGGTGCCAGTCCGCGTTGATCGGCGGTTCAACTGGCTGTCCCTCTCCTCTGCACCCGTGTCAGCCCTCGTTTCGCCCCCTCTTTCTCGATTTTTTTGAGGTCAAATCTTGCATTCTTTCATGACGAACCCTACACGACTTTTATTCCTCGATTGTTGGTCTTTCACACCCTAGGCTTTCCTCAGGCTGAGGATCGACGATTCGAGCGATCTGCTTTGATCTTCTCATCCATTCGTCAACCCCTTATATTGAGACGTGACCTTCCATTCATATTTTGAACCCCTCTTCCACAAGCTCCGCTCCCATTCTCGTGCCCAAAAGCTCAAGGAAGGGGACAACTTCCTTTGGAGATCTTCAGACTGGTCGAGCGAAGCTCGAGGCGGCTCCAATCACCTCCACCCTTTGCCGACATTGAGGTACCTTCCACCTCAGGTTCATCCCTTCGAGGTCCTTATTTTCTTTCATTTCTCTTTGCATTTTGTTCGCCTTAGCATTAGGATCGTTTCCCCCCAAGAAATTTTACGTTTAGTCCATCGAATCACCTTCACGATCACCTCACCGGAGTGCACCTCCGGCCACCCTTTGTTTCGCCGCCGCTCGCCACCATTCCACCCCCCGCGGCATCCAAGCATTTTGCCCTGGACCCTCTCACACGTTTTTGCAAGTCTTTGCGCTTTGACTCGAGCCTGGGGCTCGTTTTGCCCTTCGCCGGAGGTCCATGTACTATCTTGTCACCAAGAAAGTTCTGCAAGGTTGGCCCAGACAGCTACTTGAGACCTTCCATACGAAGGCCAAGTCATACCAATGGGAGGATCAAATCCTTTATCATGAAGGGGGGGATAGCATCTGACATCGGTGCATTCCCCAGGAGGAGCACCATAGCATCCTCACATACTGCCACAAACTTGAGGCAAGAGAACATCATTCTGGGAGGAAAACAACGACAGAAAGTGCTCCAATACGGCCTATGGTGGCCTACCCTCTTCAAGGATTCTGATTAATGAGTGAAGAGGTGTACTGAATGCCAGAGGATGGGCACTTGTGGACAGTGTGATATGATGCTGATGCAGCCCATTCACTTCTGTGAGGTTTTTGATGCATGGGCATTGATTTCATGGATCCATTAAGAGTCAGAGATTTGAGTACATTCTATTGGCTTTTGATTATATGAGTCGTTGGGTTGCCATTCCCGCCTGAATTGTAGATGATAAGATCGTTTGCCGATTTTTTAGGAAAAATACATTTCACGATTTGGGGTGCCTAAAGTTTTGATATCTGACGGGGGGTCTCATTTTATCAACGATAAGGTAAAGGCCCTTGATAACTAGTTCAACATAGACCATCGAGTTGCCACTCCATATCACCCTCAGACCAATGGTCTTGCTGAAGTATCGAACATGGAGATCAAGATGATACTGCAGAAGATCGTCTACCCAGACCGAAAAGATTGGTCACAGCTTTTGGACTCAGTCTTGTGGGCATATCAGACTTCCTTCAAGACACCTTTGGGTGCGTCTCCCTTTCATCTCGTTTATGGCAAGCCATGCCATTTACCTGTGGAGATAAAGCACAAGTCACTATGGGCTATCACTGAGATATTATTGGATCTAGAGAGTATAAGAGATCAAAGAATGGTAGAGTTGGCAGCATTGGAGGAGCTTAGAGATACAGCCTTCTCAAGTAGCCTACAATATAAGGAGCGAGTGAAGATATGGCATCATTCTCATATCAGCCATAAGCAGTTTGAGCCGTACCAAAGAGTATGGCTATTCGATGCCAGGTTGAGATTATTTCTAAGGAAGTTGTAGAGCAAGTGGAAGGGACCATACTTGATCCGAAAGGTGCATGACAATGGTAGCATTGATATATATGAGATGTCATCTGAGTCCAACTTTTGAGTTAACAGCCAACGCCTGAAATCATATCTAGATCATGATCCGCTGATCGTTGACGTCGCCCCTATTCATTTTGCATGAGATGTGGTCTTTGACTCTTATCGTTTGCATCTCATGCATGATTATCACTTTCTCTCCCGCATCTGTATAGATCCAGTTGTCCATATAACACATTCTTTTGTCTAACACCCCATTTTTATCTTATGATTTTGTTATACTTGGAGTGTACTTTACCCTAAGTATAGGGGGTGCCAGATTCTTTATTATACTTTTTGATTCATTCTACCTCTGTTTTGCTGCCTATACTTAGGGATACTTTACCCTAAGTATAGGGGAGGTAGACTCTGTACATTCTAACCCTCGAGTTTCCCCTTGTATACAGATGCTGTACTTAGGATTACTTGATCCCAAGTATAGGGGTATCATGGGCTTCTACTGATTTTATCCTTTTATTCGTCGCTGTAGTATAACCCTCTTTTCACTTCCTAATACACAACACGAGTTATGTCTTCTTCATTGCTCTCTGATCACTATGAGGATATCGTTCGCGCTATGTATAGGGGGTGTCGTATAAATTATATATATACTTTAGCCATAACTCTTACTTTGTGTGTGTGTGTGTTAATAAATAAAATGGCAAAAAACTACAAGCTAAAAATCACAAAAATTTTAAATTTTTTTCTTTTATAAAAAATTCTTTCTTGCACATACATGTCTGTAAATAGCTATTTGTAAAAAATATTTTTGTACAAATGTTGTAAAAATGCTTGGTTTGTAAAAAGTTTGTAAATATTTTTGTATAAAAATTATGTATATAATAAAAAAATTTGAAAAATGTTTGAAAAATAAAAATTTGTAAAAAAATGTTTGTAAACGTTTGCAAAACTTCTTCATTTTCCTTGTATTCAAACATTTTCAAAAAATTTGCATATTTTGAAAAGTGCGTCAAAAATAATTTTGTACATTCTTCTGAATCAGAGTTGACATTTAAACTAGTCTGGAATTATATTAGAAAATGGAGCTTGGTTAAGATCTTAACCCACCTAACTCTCAAAGGAACCTTATAGGATTTGGGGTTAAGACTTTTCAGGTCCATTAGTGACTTAATTCTTTGAGTCCACTAGGATATGTTCACATGTCATCGTGATGAGCCTAAGTAGAACACTTAACAAAGCGCACATGACTCTCACAGATAATGGTTTTACTTGGACCAGCACCTTACACATAGCTCCACATGGATGAGGTTGTGAGGAGGTAGTTTTCTTTGGCTTGGAGTAGCATACAAGGATAGTACTTCTAGGTTGAGCCTCTCATCTTCCATTAGGGAGGGATGTGCGTCTCAACTTGGTCTAGTAGCATTGAAGTCTAAAGACAAGAATTGTGGATTGCAATAATGCTTCAAAAGAGGGATAGTCTACTGGCTCAAGAAAAAAAACTTTATGTATATGTTGCACCATGTAGATATGTTGTACATATGCACATCAAAAAATGTGCAAAATCAAGAAAAAACTCCAAAAAAGTGGGCAGGCCTGATTGAAAATAAAATTCCTGCTGCAGTGTATATAGTTAAATAAAGTAAAGATAATGTATCACAACTTCTCATCTCATGAAGCTTGCAGCGAGAGACTTAGTTACACTAGTTAGGCTCCCAGGCATAAGTGGCTACACTGGCCATGATCCATTCTCTTCTTTCTCCTCTTCTTGAGCCGGTTGCACTTGAACTTAGAAGGGAATACCCCGCTCCTCGAGGAAAGAGATGCTACACTGAGGAATTAGAGTTACCTTGTTGAGGGAGGTTGTTTCTTTGTCATTTCTGAGGTGGGGAGCTACATATCACTTACACAGTACAAGAAAGATACATGATCATTAGAGTTTGCATATGTAGTCTTGTTCTGATCTAGATTATTGAGAAGTCATGACCATAGAATGGTGGAACTTAGAGGATGTTGAGTCTTAAACTTAGATATCAATAAGGTTCCAACAAACTAATAATTCAAAGGTCTGATTGAGCTCCATACTTCAATTTAATGAAGAAAAGTTTAATAATCAACCTTGATTATCTTTCTTTTTCTTTTTCTTTTCTTTTCACTTCTTTTTCAAATAAGTGTTTGCTAAGGGATTAACAAAGGTAAAGTATAGGGGGGTGATGAATCACAGGTTCTCACTCTTTATTCTTTTATTTTAGCTACTTATCTTAACAAAGCATCATATAAATACTTGTAAATACAATAAATTAGCATTCTGAATGCATCTATTAATACTGCATAATTAACATATTTTTATGCAAAAATAAAAGAATAAAGGAAAAGAAAAAGGAAGGAGGTATTTAGAATAAATACAAACTGATCTAAACTCCAAGAGAAGGTCAAGCCTTGGCCTGATCGCAAGATAAAATAAGTAGAGAGAGATAGGGTTTACTTTGTGTTGTGCCATATTACCTATATGTGTAAATAATTATTTTTGATAAAATAAAAATAAAGTATTATTTTCAATCCCTTGTATATATTTCAAGAAACAATATAAAAATAAAATAAAAATTTGAAAATTTAAATAAAAATAAAAAATCCTCCCTTTATTGTACTAAACACATGTGCACATACTACCTTAACTATTTATTCTACACCATTAAATAATTAATAAAAAACAAAACAAAAACTACTTTGTACCCTAAAAATATATTGTAACTAAATAAAATACAAAATAAGGGTATTTGTGTAAAAATAAAATAATAAAAATACTTGTGCATAATACACAGATATATTATACTTGTATATATACTATATATTGTATATACACTAAGTTAATTTTCATAAAAATAATTAAAAATCAAAGAAAAATACATCGAAAAATAATAAGCATTTTCATGTTATACACTTTTTAATTTAAATTAATTTATTCTTTTTTAATTTAATTATCTTTATTTTCTTATCTATTTTGCCCTTTAGCATCTTTTGTCCTTAACCTAGCTCTCTTCTGATTGGTGCACCTTGGTTTTGTTCATCGAGGTCAACTGGTCCCCTCCTCTTTTTGCCGAATTCGAATTTGCCCCGATTTTCGTCGATTTTCGTAACCCGATCGTGGCACCCTTCCTCCCGATCTTTTGCTTCGATTAGAGAGCGTGGATCCCTAATCTTTGCCCGCTCCTTGATCAGTCAATCCATGCCTCGGTTCGCGGGCCACACCCCCACCTTCTCAGATATGGATGCCTATATAGCCTGCACCCCTCTCCCCTTTTTCTCCACCTTTGCATGTGCCACTACATCCGTTGCACCTCCCTTTTCTTTTCCAGAGTGACAGCACGAGAGGGAAAGGTTGAGGTAGCAATTGGAGCGTGGAAGCCCCCAGGTCGGATGAGGATTTCCTCAGCTCCACCGTGAGGAGCTCAGCCTCTGGCAACGTCAGTCATCGAGGCCACAAACCTCGTGGATGACATCCACCACTTATACGCAACTTCAATCATCCTTAGGTACTTGTTCTACCTTCCATTTCCATTCAAATCGATTGTTCACCCGACGAACGGAGCACCTCTGACACCTATTGCTCAATCCCTTATTCTGTCACATTCTGACCTTCACACGCTTCACCCAACCTTACCTTCACTTCTCCATACGCTCGGCAACCCCTCTCTTGACTCCGATCATCGGATGGGAATCAAGCTACAGGTATATTCCCTCATCCCGACGAGACCTAACCCATTCACCATCCACCCCATGGTTTTCGATATCTTTGGCGCCCTAACCCTCATTGATGAAACTTCTCCGAGCACACTCTCATGTAGGGTTGTCACACTACCAGGCCCCATCTAAGATTAATAGAGCACATCGGAGCAGCTCCAGGCACCCACGATGCCCCATGACCCTCTCCTTGGTCCTCGGCCTTTCTGAACCAACTAGTAGCTGCGGACCATCCCCGACGTCATTTCCTCCATTCCAGCAGCTCTGGGCGATGCCGGACCAGTGCTCCATCACTGATTGAAACTCGTCGGATGAGAGTCCATTCTCAGTTCATCCAGATAGCATCCCAGCTGTCGGATCGAGGCCTCTTCCAGGTCTAATCCTAACCGTCCACCATCTGGATGCCCTTGATTGTCAGATCCATTAGCCGTCATCCATCACCGAAGGGGTACTAGGGCATCTCGACCGTTCATTCCTATGTGGACCGCCTTCGGCCGTTGGATCGCTCCTTAATATGGAGTAATTTGCACTTAGGCCCTTTACTATTTTGCTTTTATTTACAAGTTCTGTAAATATTTGTTGCAGATATTTTAGTTTGGAAATTCTGTAGTTAGACCCTTGTTGTTTTCAATATTTGCATTTTAGTCCAGTCTGTGTGAACTCACGTATAGTCTCACGTGATTTTCTGGTATATTTGCATTTTATGCCTTGGACTTTATGTCTGTTATGATTTGAATGGAAAGGTTCTGAGATTTGCATTTATACCCCTATTGGCCTGAGTCACATGTTTTGCACGTGGTTTCTTAGATAATTTGCAAGTTAGGCCCTAAGCTTCTTATCTGTATTATGATTTGGCCCTGAACATTATTTTAATTAAAAGTAGGTCCCAATGAACTTTATGTCTTGTTTTTAATTAAATAAATACCAAATTAACCCCTAAATGTCTATAAAAATTACTATTAGCTCTTGCTAGTACGTAATATTTATGGTCATTTTTGTGGATTAATTTAGTGCATTTTAGTATTTTCTAAAAATCAAAAACCCCTAAAAAGTGTTCTGTCTATTTTGAAAAATACATAAATTCTGAAAATCCTCTTAAAAATTCCAAAAAAAATTTAGTATATGTTTTTTTGTATGCTTTGCCTTCAGTAGCATTCTTGTTTTAAAAACTCTTATAAAAACCATTAAAACACAAAAGACCTATAAACTCATAAAAATCATAAAAAATTCTAGAAAAATAAAAAAATGCAATTCTAGTTTCTGTTTGTTGTATTTTCTTTGTATTTTCTCATAAAATTCTCCCTGGATTTTAGGGCGTTTTAGTTAATTTTAATTTGTAATTTAATCCGTGTTGTGTATTGTTTACATTTTTAACCCTTGTTTGATTTTTATAAAATCACAAAAACATCAGAAAACTCCGGAAAATTACCAAAATCACTTTAAAAATTTAAAAATCCAAAAATATTTTTATTTTAATTTTTAAGCATTTTTAGTCTTGAATAAAAATTAAAAAGGATTGTTATGCACCTTGTTTTCCATCTTTGCTTAATTTTGTTCATTAATTAAAAATCATAAAAATTTGCAAAATTAAAAACAATAAAAATGTGCTTTTTCTTTTCTGAATTTTGACTACTTTGTAGGTATTCTCGTGTTCCTTGTGTCCGACCCTAGTTGCTATACCAAGTTAAAATAAATAGCAGAGATCACTTACATTATTTTATGTGCTTGATTAACTTATCTCTTTGATTGCGTGGTTCTCTCTCTTTTTCTTGATTGAGCTCAACCTACTAATTGGGTTTGCAACCACCCTTGATTATCTGATACCCTAACCCTAGTTGGTGGGCCGCTCATCACATATCCATATTCCTCACACACTTGCATACATGCCTAAATACACCCATACACTCTTACATACACACCCATAACTGATGAATCTCCATTTCATCACTTTTATTCTTTCATTTTAGCCTTTAACCCATACCTAAATGTATGTATATATCATTAGTTTGTCAAAATAAACACCCAATAATTTGTAAAAAATACTGTATAAAGTATTATACATTTATTATATTTAAGTTCAAAATAAAAGAATAAAGGATAAAAAGAAAAGGTAACGAAACACCATAGGTGTTGAGTGACCCTAGCCCCAGAGACTTAGTCATCATGATGACTTAGTATACAAGGAATAAAGTAGGAGGAGAGAGGATGGCCAATTATACAGATGGCACATGCTAAAAACCCTAAAAATATAAACCAATAAGTGTCTTTTAACACCTATTTTATTTCTTATCATCTTTAGACCAAATAAATAAACTTTGTGCATGAAAGATGTAAATAAAAATATAAAAAAATACAATATTTTTTCGCAGTAATGCACAGTGTGCCCAGGACAAACAGAATAAAAGGTCGTAAATAAAACATCACGAACCTGTATCTTCTCCATATTGTATCAAAATTGACCAACATCACCTTTAATTGTATATAACTTTTAATTAGGTATTTTACGAAGGCGGCTTTATTCAATTTAAAGCCAATATGCAAGAGTTAGGTTTTGGGCCCACATTGTGCAATATACCTATATATTTTATTTATTGAATTTATTCCTCATATTTTTCATATATTTACATTATCATAATTTTGTAAATATTATTTATAATACATATACATAATAAAACTTTAATAAAATAATCAGAACTACCAATAAAAAAATAAGTGAGCAAAAATACATAGATGAATATATTGTGCATATACTTATATAATAAGTACCCTAATTTATTGAAGTGTACATACTATATCATAAAAATATAATAAAAATATATTTAAGTGTATTTCAATAAGTTCTAAATATAAACTTATGTGTATTAAATAATAAAATAAAAAATCACAAAATAAAAAATACATAAAATATAGATGAATATACCTATATGTATACTTTAAAAAGTAACATATAATAAAGTAAGTCATAAAATATGTATAAAATACTACATAAAATTAGAAATATTTTTTATTCTATAACCATAAATTTTAATTCATTTTCTATTTTTTATTGATTTTATAAGTAATATTCATTTACCTAATTCCATGTTGGTCTACGTGGACCAACCAGGAGCCTCCTTTTGTTGACCTACGGTCAACTGTACCTCAACCTCTTCTAACTCATGTCAGAGTCACGAGCAGCCCAACTTCGTCGATTTCTCCATGCCTTCATCTTATTCCTCTCGCCTCATTCCTTCCACCTTTGTACAACCCAATCGTTCATGATCTTCGCCCATGCCCAAATCCTCACCAACCCCCACTCGACTTCACGCTACAATCCCTCGAAACTCATTGAAACCTCACCTATAAATAAACCCCTAGATCCAACTTTTACTTTTTGGTCGATCTTCTTAGGTTCTTAACTCCACTGATACACCTAATCTCCTTGGCAATGGTGGTAGCAACATCTAGAGGCGATCCACAGTGAGGAGGAGCTCTGGGAGAGCTGATCCAACCCATCGCCAGACCTTATATCGACGATTCCGCTTCCTGTGGTTCCAGCTCAATCGAAGACATCTTCTTTTGCATTTCTAGGTAATGTTAGATTGTAGGCTTTGATTTATGCATTTACTTTCATTTTTAGTATAGTAATTAGGTGTAATTTTGTAATCCCCAATTTGACATGGAGCTTGAGCTCGAAGTGAAATCCGTCGCTTCTAGACCACATCTCCCGCATACAATTCCTCTTTGTTCCTCGATGCCCTTTATCCATTTTGCCCAAGCTTTCACCCTCAATTTTGTAAGAATCGAGGCTAGACAGGATCCTCCTTCCCCGCCTCGCTAGAGCTCCATTCAGATTTCACCCCACTTGTGTTTCAGCTTCAAGGACGAGTCGAGGGAGTAGCCCTCATTAGTTCCTATCTTTTGGTGCATGTTGTACCCTTCAAGGACCTATTTGGAGCTAAATTGAGTCCTAGAGGTACTCTAGGATAGCTGGGACATGAAGGACCCCTAGGCCTTCATCTGAAGCATCTCAGCCTCACCGAAGGTCACCTGCATAAGCAGAGCACCTCCAACGACGCCTGACAGCCGTCGGTAGGAGTCGAGCATGCTATAGAATGGAGGAAATCATGTTCAAAGCTCATCAGATGCATGTTCTTCCGTTGTTCTTCATTTAACCTTCCGAGCTGTTCGATCAACAACAGCGACCTAGATCTAATCTGGGTCGTTTATTTCCATCGAAGGGATGTGCAAGGACATCCACCATATTATCCACGTGTCGAGCAGCGGATGGCGTGATTGAGCAACATAAGTGGGTATCTTCAAAGACCCCCTCTGCCATTTTGTAATTTCTTAATAACGGTTAAAATATAGTGGAAAATTGCATGTACCTCCTCGAATAATTTTAATATTGCAATATAGTCCCTACCAGTCGTGTGCACCTATAAAAGTTAGTTTGTAAAAATTGTATGTAAACCCTCCTATGTTGTTTTAATTATTGTTTAATATATAAACTTCAGATATTGTATTTAATTTTTAATGGCAGATATACACGTTCTAGTTCAAGTATTTTTGTATGTGTTTCTTAAATTTTTATAAATATCCCCCGTACTCCAAATATTATAAAAAAATAGGATAATGTTCTTAATAAAATGTTCTTTCATGCCATAATTTTTATTTTGCTTTTCACACTTATTTTCTATTTATTAAAAATCGATTAGCGCATGGATATTCCCTATTTTCTTTAAAAAAAATCTAAAACAAAATATAAAATTGTGTTTAAGAATTTCTAAAATTAGTGTATTTATTATAGTATCTGCTACCCCCAAACCAAAAATCCAAAAAACAGAAAAAAAAATGATAGAAAATTAAAAAGCTCCAAAATCCTATTAAAAATATAAAAAATCTTTAAAAATTCGAAAAATATTTCTTCTTGTACTGTAATTTTATTTGTATATATTAGTATAAAATAAGTTTGATTTGGGAAAATTTTGTGGCTTTTTGTTATTTTTAAGCCTTAAATCAATTCGACTGATTATTTAACCCTTGTTTTGGAATATTTTTAACGTTAAAAATACCTAAAATTAACAAAATTACTTGAAAAATCACAAAAATGGTAGAAAAATATATAAAACCCAAAAACATTTTTTTTCTATTTTGACTTATATTTTGAATTTTATTATCCTATGAAGTATTACATATATAGTTATACATAAGCTATAATATTCAGTACTATTATAAATATTATATAATTATTTTAAAATTTTATATATATTTTTTCTTAAAAAAATAATTAACTTTGGTGCGCCTCGCTTGTGAAGAAGACGTCGGATCTCGTGTGACGAGATCAAGAGATTCACCGCTTGGATTATCAACATGGATTCCGAGGAGAACGCGTCTCATCAAAGTGCTAGCAAACGTCTCCTCCATCAGACGGACTTAAGGCAGGAGGTCTCTTCATTTAGACACTTGATCGCAACCACGCATCAAGAGGTAACCTTTATACCTATTGTGGTTCAGATGAAACGATCCGAGATATGTTCTTGGATCATGTGCTTTCATCACATTAAATTTTTTAAATTCCACTGCATCGAGCAACTAGTGCGATTAGTCTCTCCCGATCGCATACGATGCGATACTCACACTTCCTTGATGTGCTTAAGGATCTTACCGTATCCTTCAAAATAAAGTAGGGGGGATAGGGCACTCACTTGTACAACAAACACCACAAAAACCTGAATTCAATTCATCTATAAATGACCAATTTTACCATATTTTATTTTGCATTATATACACCTCAAACAATAAAACCTTCAACATGAAAAATGTACATGAGAAAACACATAGCAAAATACAAAATAATTGCACATAAAAGTCACACACAGTGTGATTGGGAAACACAGAGGAAAAAGCCGCAAATAAAACTTCACAGACCAATAACTCCTCCATACAAGCTCAAAATTGATCAAACTCACCTTTATTTCATATAAAATTTAATTATCTATCTAATGATGGTGGTTTCATTACAAATGGAGTCAAGATACAAAGTTGGCTTTCGGGGGTCCTATTGTACTATATACTTGCATATTTTATTCATTTAATTTATTCTTATGAATGTTTAAAGATAAAATAAATAACAAATAAGTGATGAGGTGAAATATGCAAAATACCCCTATGTGTGCGATTAGACGACCGACGATGCTCCACATGGCTCACTTAAGCATTGGGCGGTTGTGATTTACACGTACCGGTTCACCGATGGACATTTGAGAATAGATCCTCAGATGGATCTAATGGTCATTGCAGGGATTGATCCAAGGGCTGAGATCAAAATTGGGGCTCTTTCTTCATCTGACGGTTGAGAGGACCTATGGAAGAACTGGGAAGAGCAACTAGGTTGGGCTCATTCACTCGGCCAAAGCTTCTGTCTTCGGCCACCTCGAGAGATGTTGGAGGTCTCTGCAAATTTCTTGGATTTGTCTGCGCCGAGTGGATACTTCAGAAGGGTCCAGGCCTCATCGATGGAGGCCTGGAGGTCAATAAAAACTCGGGCACTTGGAAGTAAAGACCTGGACTCGAATCATCCACAAAAGGGGTGTCCTGGAATTGAGTCCTGCACAACAAGACTTGCAACTCGAGGCAAAGCTCTCGGCCTAAAAATCGGTCGAATTGACTGGAAGATGGGGTGTGGTAGAGGTTCTCCAACGTCCAGTGGAGTTGGATTGGACCTGGCCAAAGTGCGGGCCGGGAAATGGTGCCATTGTCAGGGATCAACGGGTTGTAGAACATTTTGTATATAGCTCCATATTATTCTTTCTATATTTTATGCTTATTTTATTTTGAAAATTATTTGACTATTCTAATCCATGTTTTCTTGTTAATATTTCTTGTGAGGGACTGCTTGGCGATGACTATCTTTTAGGAGGTGGGCGCACCTGAGATGAGCGAAGGTCAGACTTCTACTTGTGTGCCGACCAGGAGGGAGGAGAAAGGAGAGGAGAAGAGCAACCCGGTTTAGTTTTTATTTTCTATTTTGTAAGGGGAGTGATCTATTTTTGCAAAATAATTTGTAATTAAATTGGACGCTACTCCGCACTTAGCGAGGTCCAGTGCCTGGATGTTTGTTCACCTGGGGGCTTCGTCACGGTTTTTCATGTTTTCTCACCTTTCTTTTATGTTGTTTCTCGTGATTTGAGCTTTTCGCCTTTGTTTCTAATTGTTTTATGTGAGTGAGCCCTTAGACATTAGGTTGCTTGACTCGGTAGCTAGGTCCAAAGCTCTAATTATATTGTGCGCACCTATATTGATATGCGCTTCGACTTAGTTAAATAATTAATAGCAAATTACTCGAATTTGGAACCACATGTCGTGAGAGACCACATATAGTGCTTGTAGGACCAGTTCTGGCGGGCACTAAGAGGTCTCCAAGATCGGACACTTAGGATCCATTTTTGAGTAGTTGACATTTGGTTCTTCCCGATAATAGTAACTATTGTTTAGGATGTTTTCTCGCTTTTAAATATCGACATATAGTGTAAATATTTCAATTCTTCCTTGCATCCCATATGGAGAGAGCTAGGAAGCACGGTAAATAATTATATCTTTGTATGCATCATTATTCACTAAATCTCGATTTCCATCTTAGCGACTGATGAATCCACGATTCATCATCTCAATATATTAATCTAAGAAAAATCCCCAAGTAAAATATCAAATGAATGCTCATAAAATTAATAAATTAATGAAATGACTCTTGTAAATAAAATACACTAATTATTGTATACTATATTATACAAAATAAATTAAAAATAAAAAGCCACAAAATAAAGGAGTTTTTCACCTATAAATAGCCTAAAACTTCATGTTTTTAATACATTTATTTCAACTCCTTTTTGGCTAATTCTTTCTCTAATTTGTTTATAAAAATGTATATAAAAATACAAAAATAAAAAATAAATTTCATCTCAAGTAAATACTACTAGATCCTAAAGAGAAAAAGCTGTAAAGTCCAACTTCCCGACCAAATTCACGCTCTATTTGAACTCCAAATTCACCAAACTCACTTTTAAAATATCTAAGTTAGAAAATTATCTATCAAATAAAAGTGGTTTCATTAAAATCAGAGCTCGTTTGCAAAATATGATTTTCGGGACCTAGGTGTACATTGTATATAATGTACATATTTTTTCTTTTTTAATTTTTATTTACTTTTCTTAATTACAAAAAAATCCAAAAAAATCACTTTTATGATTTATTTTATTTCTAATATTTTTTAATTTTTTTCATTGTAAATATCTTTTATAAAAATACAAAAAAGTTAAAATCATAAAAGAAAAAAATTCTGTACATATGGTTTGTTTGGTGGTTTTACTTTTGTAAATTCTCCACTATCTTTTTCCTTTATTTTATTGTATTTTAGTAGCCGACTTTATTTGATTCCTTTTCCTTTATTTTTCATTCTCTACACTAACTTCCCTCTTCTTTTCATTCTACCACCAACTCCCATTCCACCCTATATTATTCTTCTAACCTCCATTCAACTCCACCAATAATCTAACCTCCCATTCAACTCCATCACCGTTCTAACCTCCCTTTCTCTTCTCTTTTTATTTATCTCCCCATCCTCATTTTTCCGCATCTGCCATTTCTAGAGAAAAATGAGAGAGCTCATCGAGGTCGATCGATGACGGCGTTCCACCACGATACGAAGTGACGACCTTCTTTCAGGCGAGATCTGCGGAGCACCGCTCCGCGTCGCAGTTTCCTCCAGACCGCTGCGCAACCTCGCATGCTCCGCCACATGCTCGAGGCCACTACAGGAGTTCAGCATACCTGCTCTGTAGTCCGGCGAAGATTTAGGTAAGTTTTCTATATTTTTCTCATTTTATTTTGCTATCTAACGTCATTTCTTCCTATCTTGATCATATCCATTTCTTTTTAATACAACATCCAATTCATATCACCATCACATCATCTCCTCCATCTTGATTCATCACTACCACTTCTCCATATCTATTTCCTATTGAAAAATATTAAAAGTTTTAAACAGAAAAAGTAGAAAACAAAAAAAATAAAGAAATCACTGGCTACTGTAGCACCACCACCCCCCATGGCGCCACAGTCTCCTCGTCATCCACCACGCTGTCCAGCCGCCAGGCTCCTCTGCCCTGCTCCAGTGGTACAGCAACCGCCCCCACTCCGCAGCAGCACCACCCTGCACGACCATCGTTGCCACCATCCTGCGGCCCCCTCCTCCAGGTTGCCCTCAAGCACCGACGCACCTCCGCGCAGTCGTCCGTGTATCTCCCTGGGCCATCTCTTGCGCCCACCGCGTGCGGGACTTCCCTACGATCCCTCCTCCAGGCCGCCCTCCAACACATTACCATCCTACACCACCCCTTTCACCACGGCTCCCTGCCACTCTGTCGCTGCCAATGTCCTCGCACGCCTCGCCCGTAGCTCATCCTTCGGCTGCGCGACGGTCTCCCTCCCCCAATCCTTCGCCCTAGCTGCGTATGGCACGAAGAGAAAGGTTGTTTGCCTTTTTAGTAAATTTTAATTTTGTAAAAATTGCATCATTTTCATGTTAAGCTTCTTTAATTATAAAATAGTCCATGTACACAGTTTGCTTGTTTGTTTGTTTTTGTTCTCAGAATTTGTACGGATACTCCTATGTTCATGCATTGATTTGGACATCCATTTTACATCATTTATTTTATAGAAAAATGTCATGGTGTTGAGCAACTAGCTATCTATCTTCTGACTATTTATTTGTATATTTGTGAGATCTTATGAATTAACGAAAATTGTTTTATCGAAAACTTGCATATTTTTCCCAATCTGGCCTCTTAAATTCATAATTCACTCAAAGTTGCTCCAAAAGTTTCATAAAAATCAGAAATGATGCCTTGCAATACTATTTAATTACTATCCAAATTTCATATTAAATGGAGTTATCTTGTGCCTTACATAAATTGTAGAGTGAGTTTTGTAATTGATTTTTAATTCAATCCACCTTTTTGCGAAATATCAATTCTCCTAGATTGCTAATGTAAATATCTTTTTATGATAATTCGATCTCTGGCTAATTTGATATTCTGGATTTATTAGGAATTAATTACTCACTATCACTCTGTTTTCATTAAAAATTCCATAAAAAAAACAAATTTTCTCTAAAAAATTCCAAAAAATTTACTTTATACTCATTGCATCATGTTTATATTCTAGTAAAATTTTCATAATTTTTGTTTTCTGTTTGTGTGAAAAATTATGAAAAAGCCCATAAAAAGTGTGCATTTTCATTGTTGCTTTGTAATCCATAAAATTCAAAAAAAATTTGTTTTGCATTCATCATTGGATTGTGTTTGTAGGAAAAATATAATTTGGTTAAACTAAATTAATTTTGTATTAAAATTAATTTGGCTAAGTTATGTATTTCCTTTTTTACTTGATTCACTGACATTTTGCATTTGCTTTGTTTTTGCATAAGAAATATAAAAAATACCATTTGATACCGAAGTTGTTCCTTTGCCTCCCTGTGTTCGACCCCGGACTTGCCCAGGATATAAATTAAAGACAAGATGCTCTTCACAGAGATCTTTTCTCGGTTCTGAGTGATCATCTAAGTACACGTGTTACAACGAATGCAAATTAGGTCACGTGCTCAGCGGACCGATCAGATAGCGTCGTTGCCGAGGAGGCAAATGGATTAAGATTTAATTTAGAAAATTTGATTTTGGTTTTCTCTCACTTGGGTAGTCTAATCCCCAAGCCACCTTGTAATTAATCCATTTTTTCACGCAATTAATTTTCTCATCATTTTTGTATATATTTCGTTGTTTATCTCTCTAATATAAATTTTATTTTCCTTGCGAGGGTCCGGTGAACTTGGAGTGCATCAAAGGTCAACAGATGTGACGCGCGCCGACTGCTGAAGAGCTAAGAACTTAATTTATTTTCGAGAGCAATTTTTTTGTAAATTTTTGTAATTATTATGTAGTAATAATTTAGGTAATTTTGTCATTTACAACGCCTCTTGTTTGAGAGCTCGCATGTGTAAAAAGACTTGGACTTTATTTTGTGGTATGTCGAGACATGTTTCACTCTCCGGTGAGAGTCGGTCTCGACTTGAGTAGCAAAATTAAGTATAGGCACATGATAATTTAGTATCAAATTTGTTTGTGCCCATCGTAATTTAAGCCACATATATCATAGAAGATTCACACATCTGATAAGATTCATAATGAGACGCACATAGACACGTACTACATTTCTCAAATTAACTCAATTCTTCCTCGCTAATAGTATATTGTTTAGGTCTGGTTTTCTCGATCTGCATGCATATAGTGTAAATTTAAAAATTCAGTTTTGCATAACGCATGAAGAGTATTGGGAGTCACTTTAAGTATAACTTCTTCTGAGCATGCATCATTGATTCATGTTTGCATTCTAGTTTCTGACTCCTTCCTTGTTTTATAACTTAGGATTTCAAAGGAAATTGGGACTGAACGGTAGATGTGTTTGTGTGTTCAAATCAATTTTCAAGTGACAACCTAAGTCTAAAATTGGTACTGAATTGAGCATGTCGATTTAAAAAATGGAATAAAAATAAACTTGTTCATGGGTGCATAAAAGCCCTCATTGTATGATTTACTTGCAAGTGAGAGAGAGACGACACTAGAATAGAGCCAAGACATAATTTCTTATATAGTACTGGTTCTTTCTTTTTAGGCGATCAGCTACTTCTCAATGAGGATATACAGGTAGCCGGTAAACAATTCGGATTTCTTTAGTAGAGTGGGAGGTTTATAGGATGCCTTAATCCTTAAGGAATGGGTAGTCGTATTTATACGATCCGTACTTGCTCCTATACCAGCTGAAAGTAGGTCCAATTAGTCGTAAGAACCAGGCCCGTCTGTAGGAAAATACATGCACCTAATAGCTCATTAATCTTTCCAAGGTTGCATTTATTACTAACTAAAATTGACCAAATAATTTGGCCGAAACTTTACGGCCATCACGTGTTGAGATGGTCAAATTGAGGGTTTGAATTGCATTTGTATTGTGTGAGTATTCTCTGCACATTCACATGCATCGTAGAACTAATGCCTCATTGAATATCGTGTTCTAATCGGTTCTTTTGACATCGAAGATGACTAATTGGGGTATATTTATTCGAACTTTGTTAATCTCTCATTGAACCCTCCAAGAAGTACGTCTTCAAAGGTTCAAGCGCAACTTGGGCCAACTTGGACTCATGACCCTCTTGAGCCCAGGGTCACTCACTCTCGAGATGGTTACTCTTAAACTATTCCCTTTCTCTCCTACCACCTCACTGAGGAAGACCTTCGCCTCGGTGATAATATCTTCATGCCAAAAACCTCTTCTAATCAAGACCACATTGTTGATTCATGCCCTAAAGAAGATTCAAGTAAAATGCCTCCACAGAAGAAAGAAGAGGAAGAAGAACACCCTGAGGACCCGATGAGAATGGTACTAGCCAGATTAGCTGCATCTAAGAAACAACAAGCACTACTCAGATCTCAGCTAGGACAGCTTAATGTTGGGGTCGAACCACCAATGGATGCGGCATATAACCCCGGAAAGTACAGAATTCAGAACTACTTGAGTTCGGTCGAACCCACAGTTGATTTTGAGTTGAAGCTGTAATTTCTGAACCTGCTGCCACACTTTGATGGGAATGCTTCTGAGAAACCATATGCATTCCTAAGGGACTTTGAGCTTGTCTACTCTAACCTTAGACATCCTAATGTTAGCAAGGATTATATTAGGCTCACAACCCTTCCATTTGCCTTGGGTGGTAAAGCCGACTACTGGTAAAGAACTTGGGAGTTATAGTCGCCACTTATGCACGGTTCAAGGACCTATTTCTGAAGAAGATCTACCCCTTGAGTAGGACTAATATGATGAGGACGCGCATTACGAGCTTTTCCCAATTACCCCATGAAGCCTTCTATGATGCATAGGAAAGGTTCAAGGACATCCCGCAGAAGTGTCCCTATCATGGACTAGATGACAACATCTTAATCCATCGTTTTTCACTGGTATCAACCCTGAGATGCAGGGTTTAGTGAGCACTACATGTGGAAGCAACTATACATCATGAGGATCGGATACCGTCTACAAAGTATTCGAGCAGATGGTTGAAACCAACCACTCATAGATGGCTAGCAGGGCCTATACATTGTCCCCTAGTTCATTCTCATCTAGAGGGGGATAGTTAGCTGTAGTCGATCTCTCTCAGGACGTGATCCCTAGCATGGGACTCCTTGCAGACAAGCTTACTGTAGTCGAGAGGATTGACAGGAGGATTGATGAATTGGACCAGAGCGTCTCCAAAATTACAAAACAAATGAAGGAGTTGATTGATTGGATATCTAAGATAAAGATACCTACCGTGACTGCACCCTTTGCCCCCGTATACTGAGTTCACCATATTCAGGAGCAGTTGGTGACAGGGCAACCCCATTCGTGGGAGCAGGACCAGTCCTACACCCACTCTTTCCAACGACCATCTCTATTAGCAGAGACAGTTCAGGAGGAGCCTCCATCGATTTGGGAGGTGAATGGAGTATGGTATACTCAGGACCCTGCCAAGAAGGGAAGTACGGGGGACTGACAGACTTACCAGCATCCCCGACCTTTCACAACACCTCATTCACCTCCGCACCACCTCCCTCACAGCAGAGCCTTGGATTCCAGCCACTTTAGCAGTAGCGGTAGCAGTACCAACAATATGGCTGATAGGGCCATCACTAGTGGGGCCAGCAGGGCCCGTAATTTCAGTAGACACCCCAACAGTAGCAAGGGCAGTACCCCGATCAGCAGGGCCAGTCTTCCCGTTCTTCTTCCCAGGCTTATTCGCTTCCTTCTTCATCTAGTCCTGTGGACATATAGTAGCAGATACTCAACGAGCTCCGTTCCTACAAGAAAAAAATTCATGACTTATGGGTGGATGTCAACCGCCTCTCCAAATGGCAAGATGAGCAAACTGCACCTCTACCTCGATCCCAGCCCAAGTTCAGGCTAACCCCAATAGCCTAAACCAATCTAGTTCTCAACAACACTTTGGTCAGGTATACTATTCATCATCTATTATACCTAAACATGAGATTCTTTCGTGTGACTAGGCTAATCACATGTCACTCAGGAGTAGAAGGACCGTGATCGTACCTGAATGGGCGAGGGACATGAGGAGGGGCATCTATGGAGCTCTACCTGAGGAGTCTGCAGAGGACAAGGAGGAGAGGCATCATATTCTGGAGCGCCATCTGCACCATTTGAGGATTTCTACTCAGGGGACCGAGAGGAGAAGGAGAACATGTATGCAACATCGGTAGCATGGATATACTTCCGAGTCTATGAAGGACCTTGCATCTCTGGTTGTAGCGGATACCACTTCAGCTTCTATTCCACAACCTATAGTAGATAGTTTTGATTTTGATTCCATGTTGCATCAAAAAGATTCTTGTATGAAGAACTCTATTTCCGTTAATGCCAAGAACGATGTTTCATTTCATGATTCAGACTCTTCATCTTCTATTTCCTTATCTTCAATCCCTTTCCCCCGTGCTCTTATGGCAGGAAAGTGCATCAAAAAGATTCAGAAAGAGACTCCTATATGGCATGGTTTTGTAGAGAAAATATCACTGTAAAGGTGCCATTTGATGACTATGTGGCTAACCATCCTGCATTCTAGAAATACCTTAAGGTGAGATGCACACCTACTAGGGTTAACAATAAGAAAGAGAACTAAAAGTTAAAGACATGCATCTTATCAGTAGCTACAGCCTATTGTCTCAAGAATCAGACATTGCCAAGGAAAAAGCGAGACATGAGTGCCCACTACGTGGAGAGTCGTAATGATGACATCGCATTTGCACGCACACTCTTGGATAACAGTTCTTCATCAACTTACTTCCCTTAGCCTTATATCAGAAATTGGAGTTGGGACCACTTCGTAAATCCAGAGCTTTATTCCAATTCGTAGATCGTTCAATGAAGAGACCTAAGGGACAAGTAAAGAACGTCGTTATCTCGATTGAGGGGCAGAACTATCAGGTTGACTTCATAGTCTTGGACATGGAGACCCCCAATCATTGGAGAGAATCTCATATCATTCTTCGGCGGCCCTTCCATAGGACCGCAGTCGCAACTTTTGATTATGGTACGGGAATAATGAAGTTTCGTTCTCCAGTTGGAGAAGTGAACCTTGAGATGAAGCAAACCAAGTGTCAGCGACCCGATTCAGAGAGTAGCATAGAGTACTCATCTTCAGAGGCAGATTGCATAATGATTAGCACCATTGGGATTTGGGGACAGATTCCTTCAGGACAGAGCGAAATCCTTTCATCTGGAAAGGACATAGTGGATAATGCAATTTGCCAGGTGTATCCCGGTCTTGTTAGAGATTCATCTACCTATTCCTGTGATGACATAGAGATCCATCTGGATATGTCAGTTCCATCCCCTTTGGAACAGTCATGGGGCATAGATGATGAGTCGGATGTAGCTTTGGCCGACATACCTCATTTCTTTAGCGATCCGACTCCCTATACTTCTGAGTTAGTGGCGAGCACTACACAGCTTGTCCTACCTTCATGCAACATGGAACTAGATTCAGATTCAATTCAGCCAGATCTGCTTGATGACACCACATTGTCAGAACTGAAATCACTACCTCCTACACTCAAGTACGCCTTTCTTGCAGGACCCAAATAGAGATATACTATTATCATTAGATCAGACTTGACTTTAGAACATGAGTCTAGGTTGTTAGAGGTCTTAGAGAGGAACCACAAAGCAGTAGGCTGGACAGTGTTAGATCTCGTGGGGATCAACCCTGCTCTCTGCTCGCACCACATTTTTACTGAGGATAATGTTAGACCTTCCCGTGAGTTCTAGAGGAGACTTAACCTCAATCTACGAGAAGTGGTGAAGAAAGATATTGAGAAATGGTGCAAGGCAGGGTTTATATAGCCTATTTCTGACTCCAAGTGGGTCACCCTGCTTCATTTTGTCCCGAAGAAGTCGGGAATTCAAATGGTCACCAACGAGGAGGGGGTAGAGATCGTAACATGAGTACCCACGTCGTGTCTATCTGTGTCGACTATAGTCGCTGGAATGTCACGACCAAGAAAGACAACTTTCCCTTGCCTTTTATTGGTCAGATTTTGGAGAGACTCTCAGGGAAAGAGTTCTTCTGTTTTCTTGATGGGTACTCATGTTACAACCAGGTAGCCATAGCCCCTAGGGACCAGGAAAAGACCTTTTTCACATGTCCATTCGGCATTTGCGCTTTCAAGCACGTGCCATTCGGACTCTGCAATGCCCCATGCACATTTCAGCGGTGCATGATAGCCATATTTGATGAGATGGTGGGAGATTTCCTGGAAGTGTTCATGGATGACTTCTCGGTCCATGGTGATTCTTTTGATAGATGTTTAGCGCACTTGGTCCGAGTCCTTAAGAGGTGTAGAGAGGTGAATCCGGTACTCTCCTGGGAGAAGAGTCACTTTATGGTGACGGAGGGTATCATGTTGGGGCATGTCATCTCCAAAAGGGGAATGGAGGTTTACCCTACTAAGGTAGAGGTGATCAAGAAACTCGATCCACCTACCAACGTGAAGTCAGTGAGGTCTTTTCTAGGGCATGTTGGATTCTATAGGAGATTTATTCAGGATTTTTCAGAGATCGTCCACCCACTGAATGAGCTATTAGGGAAAGACATAGAGTTCGTTATAGATCACAAGTGTCTAGAGGTCTTTGAGCTCTTGAAGATGAAGATTTGTGCCTCGCCTATCCTACAAGTTCCTGATTGGTCTCTCCCCTTTGAGATCATGACGATTCTTCAGATTTAGCTATAGGGCTGTGTTAGGACAATGATGAGAGGGGATCCCATTTACGATCCACTACATGAGCAAAGTATTAGACCCTACACAGAAGAATTACATCGTGACTGAAAAGGAAATGATCGCTGTAGTATGGGCCCTTGAGAAGTTCAGATCATATATTTTGGGCTCTAAGGTGACAACCTACACTGATCACACATCCATTCGATATTTAATGGAAAAGAAGGATGTAAAGGTTAGTCTTCTTAGGTGGATTTTACTCCTTCAGGAATTTGATTTGGAGATAAAAGATAAACCTGGAGTGAAGAATGTTGTGGCTGATCATCTTTCTCGGATGGAACTTAAGGATTCTCCTGATTATGAGCAGATTAGAGAGACCTTCCTAGATGAGTCGATATGCGTTATTGACTCACTCTCGTGGTATGCCAACATGGTGAATTATCTTGTCTCCAAGCAGGTTCTCTACGGTTGGACTAGGAGTAGCATTGATCGACTGAAGTCGGATTCGAGGAGATACCACTGGGATGCTCCTTTCTTTTTCTTCAAAGGGCCGGATTGTGTTTGGTGAACGTGTATTCCTCAGGAGGAGTACAAGAGTATCCTCACATATTGTCATTTATTTGAGGCTGGAGGATGCCATTCGGGGAAGAGAACCGCTCACAAGCTACTTGAATGTGGATTGTATTGGCTGACCTTATTTCGAGATGCTATTGATTTTGTATGGCCGTGCCCGCTCTTATACACGAGCTGGTCTGGTTGAAGATTTGATTATATTGATATATTGAACGACATACTTGAAGAATTGATGATGATATATCCACTTATCGAAGTCGCCGGATGAATTGTCGAGTATACCGATCAGATCCGAATGTTGTAGTTGCTCCACGGTGAACTAGAACTATATAAAAGCTCAACCCGCTCCTACCCACCCTGGGGCACCATAGCATGTCGGGAATCGAGGGGGGACATACTGGACGTGACAACTCCTGTTGGGGGTTGAGCCACCCTTCCTTTCAATCGATACACAGTTGAGGAGGCTTATCACGAATGCTACAGGTGAGGGAGAGATTTGAACCTTGTTCCTACATGACCTGATCAATTCGATCAGGCACTCTCCATCTATTTTCATTGTTCAACTGTTTGACAATGGAGAGCTGGTCGTAGCCTCACACACATCAAATGCGTCTTTAACCAAATAGGGTGGGCAACTTTTCCCGCGCCAGAATCTTTTTCTTATATATGTTGAAAGTAAAGCACTGCAAGCTGGAGAGAAGCGAGTAGTCTACAAGCACAAAAGCTATCTTACCAGGTTGGGGATGGTCCGAGGCAAGAACTTATTGAATCCATTGTTTGAAGGTAGTGGCAACATTTGGAGAGGGTCACAGTGCACCCCGCCTTGAATTATTCGGTCATGCAATACTGGAGGAATACAAAGAACAAAATGCATTTCAACCCTGTCTACGTTCTCAATCATTTCATGGCACCGTGCTTCCCATCTACGATGAGGGGGGCTAGGCGGGGGGTCAAGCACCGAGGCCTGGTCGATTCCCTGAGTCTATTATATTCGAAAAGCACGACATTGTTTTCCGCGGCTTTTTCTCTTACTCTTGGATTTAGACGGAGAGAGGAAGACTGGGGAAGGCCCTCTTTCACTTTCAATAGGAAGAATGATGTCTATTCACTCTCTCCCCGTCGATGATTATTTGTGATGTTTTTGATGCATGGGGCATAGATTTTATGGGTCCCTTTCCCAACATCCAAGGACATGAGTACTTCTTGTTGGCAGTTGAATCTATCTAGGTGGGTGGAGGATATCCCCACCAGAACTGCAGACAACAAGACTGTCTGTAAGTTTGTGAGAGACCATATTATTGCTAAGTTCAGAGTGCTAAAAGCTTTGATATCTGATGGGGGTAGCCACTTTGTGAATCGAGATGTGAGATCTTCAGCTAAGGACTACGGATTTGAGACAGAGTTACTAGTCCTTACCACCCACAATCCAATGGCATGACAGAGGTTTCGAACAAAGAGGTGAAGAGTATTTTGCAGAAGTTGGTTCGTCCCGATAGGAAGAACTGGTCCCAGCACTTGGACCAAGTTTGTGGGTCTATAGGATAGCCTACAAGACACCATTGGGTACTTCACCATTCATCTATGGCAAGCCATGCCATTTGCCTGCATAGCTGATTCACAAATCCGAATGGGCAATTAATCAGATTAATTGGTGTTGTCACTTAGGGAAGATTTGTCGAGACTTGAACTTGAACGAGCTCGTGGAAATTCGAAACAAGGCATATGACAACAGTTTGATTTACAAGGACAAAGTAAGAGATGGCATGATCAGCACATTAGGTGCAAAGACTTTGTCCCGGGGTAAAAAGTATGGTTGTTTAATGCTAGGTTGAAGAGGTTCCATGGGAAGCTCAAATCTAAATGGACGGGTCCCTTTGTTGTTAAGAAAGTGCACGTGAATGGAAGTGTAGAGATAGCTGATCTCATAGATGGTGCACAATCCCATGTAGTGAATGGACAACTGTTGAAGCATTTGCCAGATTATAAAGAGTAGTTGATCCAAGTCGAGGTCATCAACTTCATCCAGAGTGAGAAAACAACATATACATCATATTATTCTTCATGAAGATGTAGCATCAAGATTCAACAGCTCAGTCTATGTATATTGTCCAGATCACATCAGTTCTCACACTTACTCTTGTCCTACACTTAGGCTAACAAGAGCCGAAGTATAGGGGGACCGATGCCCGCCATATGTATATACTCATCCATTTCTCCTGTTAACCTCGTCCGCCCCATTTTTGCTCTTCTTCTACACTTAGGCTCACCAGAGCCTAAGTATAGGGGGCGGATCGACTTCTATACTTTTTGTTATTTTAGCTCTCGTACACTTAGCACGAGTTAGATATTTTTCTCACTTCTTGTGCTTTGAGGACATAGCACATGCTAAGTATAGGGGGCGTGTATATATTACATATATACTTTACCCATAGCTCGTACTTTCATATATTTTAGTATATATTATAAAATAACTACTAGGTTGATAAAATTGGTTTAAAAAAATAAAACTAAAAAACTCTTATTTTTTTCAATATATATATATTCAAAAAATCCCTTTTCAAAAAAACCTTTCAAAAAAAATAAAAAAAATCTCTTTTCATTCTTTATCTCCTTTAAAAAATAAAAAATGTGTCTTTTTCAAAAAAAAAGTTTTGAAAAAACATCTTTCTTCCTTTCCTTTCTTTTTCAAAAAAATCACAAAAATCAAAATCACAAAAAAAGCGTACTAATAAGTTGGTTTAATCCATGATACTTACACTTTCACACAAAACTAGTGAAGTTCAAGAACACTTTGTTTATGAGGTCTTGAGATTTTGAATTAACCGACCTTAGTCATTAGGGTCTTTGACTTAATTATTCACATTTCCCTTGTTTGAAAGATTTGTGTGCTATATTGCACGCTTTGTCTCTACCTTAAGAATATGATCAGCACCTCACATACATGATTGTAGTTATTATGAGATGAGTTGAAATTTCACTTGAGGAATTGGGATGAGGGATTTGAGTTTGGACCTGATTTAATGATGCTCGAGGATGGGACAAAATCATTGAAGGCTTCATGAGACATGAGCGTCAGCACCTTTAGCCAGTATGAGAACATGGTTCTTGTACTAATCTCTTGACATTTACCTAAGTGCCATGGTGTGATAAAATATAAAAAAATGTTGATCAGTGTGCACCAACTCTTGGTAAAAGCAGTAGAGCTAGCCAAAAACAATACAAAGAAATACAAATGTTGAAAAAAGCTCTCATTCTACAAGTCAAATATCAAAGAGCTTCCACCAAAGGCGAGCGCTCCCAACCATTTCAAAGTGTCCACTTAGACCACCGCTATTTAGGGCCTGGAGTCGGGCTTGCACCAAAAAAGGGCTATGCATCGTAAATGCTACATGTCTGGGTGTAGAAGGTATATTAGATACTCAAAAAAGGCACATCCCAGTGTACTCCCAGGAAAACAAGTGCAGACGGCTCCAACTTCTCTTGACGAAGACACTGATCAGTAACAAAAATATGTGTTGAGTTAATAAGTCACTCAAGAGAATACTTGTTCCAATGAGAGGGAGAGAAGAAATGACACAATCCTAAACCCCCAACAACTGGCATGTCACCTACATTTCTGATTCTGATAAATAAAGAGAGGGTGGATTGCAAGCAAGAAATGTTTTATTCCCTATTGTTGAGGATCGGGTTCTTAGGAGAGTCTTTTGGACTGGAACCTTGGGTGAAGTTGTCACTCTACCCTTGTAACTGCAGTCCACACTTAAAGTCATATCTATATTATATATGTATACAAAGAGAGTCCGATGATTAGGAAAATTGCATACCATTTGACTAGAGCTTACTTCAGCTTAGAATTTTAGGATCTCTAAAACTGAGAGTTCTTGAACGTATCAAGTCTTATATTCACATGCACAGTCAGAGGTTAATTCAACTTATTCATTCTTTATTTGCTTGAGGATTAGCAAAGTTTAAGTATAGGGGGGTGATGAATCCGCGATTCATCATCTCAATATATTAATCTTAGCAAAATCCCCAAGTAAAATATCAAATGAATGTTCATAAAATTAATAAATTAACAAAATAACTCTTATAAATCAAATACACTAACTATTGTATATTATATTATACAAAATAAATTAATAATAAAAAGCCACAAAATAAAGGAGTTTTTCACTTATAAATAGCCTAAAACTTCATATTTTATAATAAATTTATTTCAAATCCTTTTTGGCTAATTCTTCTCTGACTTATTTATAAAAATATATATAAAAGTACAAAAATATAAAATAAATTTCATCTCAAATAAGTATACCTAAATCCTAAAGATAAAAAGCTGTAAAGCCCAACTTCACAGCCGAATTCCCACTCCGTATGAACTCCAAATTCACTAAACTAACTTTTAAAGTTTAAGTTAGAAAAATATCTATCCAATGAAAGTATTTTCATCAAAACCGGAGCTCGTTTGCAAAATATGAATTTTAGGACCTTGGTGTACATTGTATATAATGTACATATTTTTCTTTTCTTATTTTTTATTTACTTTTCTTTACAAAAAATCCAAAAAAAATCACTTTTATGTTTTATTTTATTTTTAGTATTTTATTTTATTTTATATTGTAAATATCTTTTATTAAAAATATAAAAAAGGTAAAATCAGAAAAGTAAAATTTTCTGTACATATGGTTTGTTTTGTGGTTTTACTTTTGTAAATTCTCCACTATCTTTTCTCTTTATTTTATTGTATTTTAGTAGCCCACTTTTTTTATTTTCTTTTCCTTTATTTTTCATTGTCTACACTAACTTCCCTCTTCTTTTCATTCTACCACCAACTCCCATTCCACCCCATATTCTTCATCTAACCTCCATTCAACTCGTACAATAATCTAACCTCCCATTCAACTCCACCACCTTTCTAACCTCCCTTTCTCTTCTCTTTTTATTCATCTCCCCATCCTCATTTTCCGCATCTGCCATTACAAGAGAAAAATGAGAGAGCTCATCGAGGTCGATCGGTGACGGCATTCCACTACGATACAAAGCGACGACCTCCTTTCAGGTGAGATTCGTAGAGCTCCGCTCCGCGTCACAGTATCCTCTAGGTCGTTGTACAGCCTCGCATGCTCCGCCACATGCTCGAGGCCACTACATGAGTTTAGCGTAGTTGCTCCGCATTCTGGCAAAGATTCAGGTAAGTTATCTATCCTTTTCTCATTTTTATTTTATTATCTAACGCCATTTTTTCTTGTCCTGATCATATCCATTTCTTTTTAATACAACATCCTATTCATATCACTATCACATCATCTCCTCCATCTTGATTCATTGTTACCACTTCTCCATATCTATTTCCTATTAAAAATATTAAAAAAATTAAAATAAAAAAAGCATAAAATAAAAAAATTGCAGGCTACTGTAGCACCGCCGCCCTCTCTTCCTCCACCCCCGACGGTGCCACCGCCTCCTCGTCATCCACCACGCTGCCCACCTGCTAGGCTCATTCGCCCTGCTCCTGTCGCGCAGTAACCGCCCCCACTCCATAGCATTGCCGCTCCACGTGGCCATCACTGCCATCCTCCTGTAGCCCCCTCCTCCAGGCCGCCCTCAAGCACCGATTCACCTTCGCACGACCGTCCGCGCATCGCCCTCCGTCAGCTCCTGCGCCCATCACGCATGGGTCCTCCCTGTGATCCCGCCTCTAGGCCGCCCTCAAGCAGCCCTCCAGTGTGTTGCCTTCCTCCCCCACCCCTTTGGCTGTGGCTCCTCGCCGCTGCAAAGGTCCTCGCGCGCCCCGCCTGCAGCTCATCCTTCAGCCGCACGCGGGCCGCCCACCCCCAATCCTTCTCCCAAGCCGCATATGGCACGAAGAGGAAGGTTGTTTGCCCTATTTAGTAAATTCTAATTTTGTAAAAATTGCATCATTTTCACGTTAAGTTACTTTAATAATAAAATAGTCCTTGTACATAGTTTGCTTGTTTGTTTTTCTCAAAATTTGTACAGATACCCCTATGTTCATGCATTGATTTGAATATCCATTTTACATAATTTATTTTAAGGAAAAATGTCATGGTATTGAGAAACTAATTATCTACCTTCTGACTATTTATTTGTATTTTTGTGAGATCTTGTGAATTAATAAATTTTTTATCGAAAACTTGCATATTTTACCCAATCTGGGGTTTTAATTCATAATTCAGTCACAGTTGCTCCAAAACTTTCGCAAAAAAAAATGATGCCTTGCAACAATATTTAATTACTGTACAAATTTCATATTAAATGGAGTTATCTTGTGCCTTACATAAATTATAGTTCATGTTTTGTAATTGATTTTTAATTAAATTCACCTTTTTGTGAAATATCAATTCTCCTGGATTGCTAATATAAATACCTTTTTAAATAATTCACTCTTTGGATAATTTGATATTGTGGATTTATTAGGAGATAATTACTCAATATCACTCTGTTTTTAAAAAATCCATAAGCAATTCATATTTTCTTGAAAAAAAACCAAAAAAAATACTGTAGGCTCATTGCATCACGTTTTTCATAATTTTTGTTTTCTGTTTGTATGAAAAATTATGAAAAAAAACCATAGAAAGCGTGCATTTTTCATTGTTGCTTTCTAATCCATAAAATTCCAAAAAAGTGTTTTGCATTCATCATTGAATTAGGTTTGTAGGAAAAATATAATTTGGCTAAACTAAATTAATTTTGTAGTAAAATTAATTGGACTACGTTATGGGTTTCCTTATTCACTTGATTCACCAACATTTTGCATTTGCTTTATTTTTGCATCAAAAATATAAAAAAATACCTTTTGAAAACCTAGACCTAAGTTTTCTGAATTAATCCGAAGTTGTTCCTTTTCTACCCTATGTTTGACCCTGGACTTGCCCGGGATATAAATTAAAGCTGAGACACTCTTCACAGAGTTCTTTTCTTGGTCCTGACTGATTCGCTAAGTACCCGTATTACAACGAGTGCAAATTAAGTCACGTGCTCAGCAGAACGATCATCGATGACTTGCACGACTTTTCCATTCTCTCACCAAGTGTTTATATAACTTAGGAATAAAGGAAAATACCAAAAACAATCGTTAGGCAGCTTGCTTAGGAAAATACTCAAAAAAAATGAAAACCAAATATTAAGACAAGGGGACTGTTATGAAAACTTAGACCTTAATAAAAATCGTATTAGACATCATTTATTTGAGTTCATAAAGGCATCATCGTTTTCATGTGCATTCCAGATCAAGGATGTGCGACCCATAGGGATAGAGCTGAATACCCGATCTGTGATGCATTGATTATGACCTGGGATGCTGAAGTATTGGTGCTTCTATTGTGTGTGATCGCTTAGGACTTCATCGAGCACAGTGTTCTTACCTTGTGTAGAGAATCCGACTTGGTCAGAAGTACTAAGTGTAGGCCACGCCCTCACGGGTGTGTCTGTCTCATCGTTTTGCATCCGAGTAGGTCCTTGCACCCTTACGGATGATTCCGTTGCCAGCGAGGTCTGAAGTATTGGTTTCACCTGTTGGCTTCCTCTTTTATTCTTTGGATGAGTAATCCCTGATGACTCGAAATCTCACGATCGGGTTAAGGTATAATTAGGGTCGTTGCGACTTGAACTGCGAGGCTAAGTCAATCAAGAAAAACCTACAAAGTAGTCGGGGTTCAAAAATAAAAGAAACAAACTATTTTAGGTGGATTTTTGGTTTTTCAAAATTTTTTGTAATTTTTTATATAAGGAAAAATATAAAAGAAGTCAAAAAGGCCTAATCAAACAATTATTTAACACGTCAAAAATGATCAGTAAATTAAAAAAATGTTTTTTTTATAAATATTCAAGTATTTTTAATATTTTTCTTAGATTTTTCTGATTTTTAGGTAATTTTCTAAAAATGAAACAAGTCTAAAAATCAAAGATGTCGTGCAACTAGAATTTAAAGGCTATCTAAAAATACTTAAATAGCCTATAAAATTCCAACAATAATTTTATTGTAAATTAGAAATAGAAATCTAACTAGAGAAATTAAAATTGCATTTTTTTTTATTTTTTTAATAATTTTAAATGATTTTTCTAAGTTTTTAGTGTTTTTCAATTTTTAGGGTTTTTATAAATCCATATGCAACAAAAAATTGATAGAAGTAAAAACACACTAAAACACGCAACCATTAAATTTTTTAGATTTTTTTGGAGGGCTTTTAATATTTTTAATTTATATTTCAAATTAGACAAAAGCGATTTTTAAGGTTTTCGAATTTTAGAAATATCAAATGCAAACAAAACAAGCCCAAAAATTCACATTTACATTGTGGCAGGAGCCATGTGTCCAAATTTCATGAAATTTAGATGAAATTTGCTATTTATTTCAACCAATCAAAGACGCACAACACATAGGGACCTAGATGCAAGAAAAACAAGTTCCAGGGACTTAATGATAACACACATAAAAAACATAGGGGGCCTGCTGCAATTTTTCTATATTATTCAGCACATGTCAAAACTCAGCACACACAGGGGTATAAGTGCAAATATTGAAACTAAAACTTCAAAATATAACATTCACTAAACCCGAGGTCATACATGCAAATGTTCCAAAGATACACGTGATGATGCACGTGCAACCATAAAGGAAGGACCAAATGACAGGTGGCGCGTCTTGAATGACTGGCGACGTGCGGCTCCGACTGTGACACCTGGCGCATCCAACGGTCCTGGCGAAGAGGCGAACGTGGGGCGTACGGGGCCGTTAGATGTCAGATCTAACGACCTGTCAAGCACGGGCGATGGACGACCCTGATGTGAACTGGCGGAGAAGGAAGATCCGATGGTGAAGGAGGCTGCTGGATGAACTCCTCCTGAGCGAACTTCGTCGGAGGACCGACGGTAATCCGGGAGTCCGATGAGCGATCAGGAAGTGGGGCTCGACTTGCGACCTCCTCCGCATTGGGTGGCGGGGTCAGATGGAGCATCCACCATTCAGATCTCCGGGAAGGTGGTTGTGACCTACGATGGCTCCGATGAGGCTGGGATGAGGTGCTCTGGGGGATCTCCACGCGCGACTTGACCTGCGTGGTAAAGCTCCTGCTCGGAAGCGTATCCGACCAAAGTTATTTAACCTAAATTAATAGAAGGCGGCGACGAATGGAAGTTGAAGTTCCGACGAGGCGGTGGAGGAACTTCGATCCTAATCTTGGCTATCTAAGCCGAGTCTAGGGTGATGAGACTGCGAAGGAGAGATGAAGATGGATGGGGGTGTCGATCGGAACGGGTATCGATGGCTGATGGAGCTCTGACCGTCGGGTCGGAGCCGGCGGAGGGCAGATGAAAGAATCGAAATAAGGGAAGCTAGGATTGAAATGAGGGTTACCTGACAGTCCTAGAATGATCTTTAGTTCCAGATGGTGGCATCGATTAGGGTCTTCACCTCGACCACGCTGTGGAAGGCGGGGAGGCTCGAACTCGGCGGAGGTCCAGCCACGTACTTCGAGCGTCGGCTGTAGTCACTCTCTCCGGCCAGTAAAGGGTGCTTCTGAAATCTGTCACCAAGGAGAAGGTCTCTAGGGCAAAAGGATGGTGTGTGACGTGAGCTACGGAGCTGGGAAATGGAATGGAGGATTTATACTCGTTCCCAGGTGGCCAAGAAGATCGGGCGAGGGCACGCGATCCAAGGGCGATCTGCCTCTTCCTAGGGATCCGCGAGGATCGCAGATCCACCAGGAAGAAGCGGACGAAGAAATCGGGGCAAAAGTTGGTCAGATCTGCTCCAAAGAATTTGGAGAAATCGGGCATGTGAGCCAGATCCGCGAAGAGAGGGTTCGGGAGGGGGAGTTGACCGGGGTCAACATCCCTCCTGGACCAATTAGAAAATTTGGAGTCAAAATTATTTGTAAAATAAATTAAAAATCGGAAACGGTTTTATTTAAAAATATGTTCAAAATGAAAAATGTTTATTAATTTTGAAACTATTTTTTAGTGATTTTTATTTATTTTTATGAAAAATAAATTAAGTTAAAGTATATTATATTATATACATGTATAAAATACCTACGTATTTTATATTATTATTGTTATTTTCTTATTTTTGTACAAATACCCCAATTTGTTTTTACTTATTTACAACATAAAATTTAGAGTATAAAATAATTTTTCTTTTATTTTTATTGATTATTTACAAGGGTGAAATAAATAGATATATTATTCATATATACATGTATTATATACAAGGGTGAGAGAGAAATTATTTATTTTTATTTTATTTTTCTCATTTTTGCTTTATTTTAAGAAATGTATCCAAGGGATTATGAACACATTTTTATTTTTATTTTGTGAAAATAAAATATGTACATATAGAAGGAATATATACAAGGTTGAATGGCCCTATCTCTCTCTACTTGTTCTATGTACATATTCTTTTATTTTTGCACAAATACATGCTAATTATTGATATTTACACAAGCATTATTATTGGTAACTTCCTGTATTTACAGCTATCTCCATGGTATTTTGCCAAGATAATTAGCTAAAATAAAAGAATAAAGAGTGATGAATGAGTATTCATCACCACCCTTTACTTTACTTTTGCTAGTCCCTTAGCAAACACTTATTTGAAAAAGAAGTGAAATGAAAAAGAAATAGAAATAGAAGAGAAAGAAGATGGATCAATGCTGATTATTAAACTTGTCTTCATTAAATTGAAGTATGGAGCTCAATCAGATCTTTGGATTATTGGTTTGTTGGAACCTTATTTGGACTTAGGTTTAAAACTCAGCAGCCTCTAAGTTCCACTAATCTATAGTCAAGACTCCTCAATAATCCAGATCAGAACAAGTCTACATACACAAACTCTGATGACCATGAATCTTTCCTTGTACTGTGTAAGTGATATGTAGCTCCCCACCTCAGAAATGGCAAAGTGACAACCCCCCTCAACAAGGTAACTCTAATACCCTAGTATGGCAACTCTTTCCTCGAGGAGCGGGGTATTCCTTTCTAAGTTCAAGTTCAACCAGCTCAAGAAGAGGAGGAAGAAGAGAATGAACCATAGCCAGTGTAGCCATGTATCCTTGGGAGCCCAACTAGTGTAGAAAGTCTCCCTGCTGCAAGCTTCATGAGATGGTCATGGGTAACATAAGCTTTGCTTTATTTGACTATATACACTCCGGTGGGTATTTCATTTTCTATCAGACCCACCACTTTTTTGGAGTTTTTTCTTTTGCACTTTTTTTGGATGTGCATATGTACAACATATCTACATGGTGCAGCATATATACAAAAAGAGTTTTTCCTCTTGAGAAAGTAGACTATCCCTCTTTTGAAGCATTATTGCAACCCACAACTCCTGTCTTAGACCTCAATGCCACCAGACCAAGTTGAGATGCACTTCCTTCACTATAAGAAGAAGAGAGGTTCCACCTAGAAGTACTACTCTCATATGCTACCCCAAGTCAAAGAAAACTGCCTCCTCACCACCTCATCCGTAGAGAGCTAGGTGTAAAGTGCTGGTCCAAGTAAAGCCATTGTCTGTGAGAGTCATGTGTGTGTTGTTAAGTGTTCTACTTAGGCTCATCAAGATGACATATGATCATAGCCTAGTGGACTCAAAGAATTAAGTCACCATGGACCTGAAAAGTCTCAACCCTAAGCCCTATAAGGTTCCTCTTGGAATTAGGTGGATTAAGATCTTAACCAAGCTCCATTTTTCAATTTAATTCCAGTCTAGTTTAAATGTCAACTATGATTCAGAAAAAACTATACAAGTATTTACAAAGATGCAATTTGAAAATTTTTAAAAATGTGCAAACTTTTTGAAAATGTTTGAAAACATGGATGTATGCATGAATGCAGAAGTTTTGCAAAATATTTACAAACATTTACAGAAGGGTTTTTGCAAATTTTTTGTTTTTCAAATATTTTACAAAAATTTTGTACTATATACATAATTTTGATATCAAAATATTTACAAAATCTTTACACACTAGAGATTTTCACAAACATTTAAAAAAAATAATTTTGTAAATAGCTATGTATGTGCAAGAAAGAATTTTATGTACAAGAAAAAATTTTAAATTTTTATGGATTTTTAAATATTTTAGCCATGGCTAAAGTATATATGGAATTTATACGACACCCCCCTATACATAGCTCGAACGATGTCCTCAGAGTGAATCAAGAGCGATGAAGGAGACATAACGCGTGCTTAGTATAGGGAAGTGAAAAGAAAAGCTATACTTCAATGACGAATGAAAGAATAGAATGGAAAGATCTCAGGGTTTCCCCCTATACTTAGGATCAAGTAATCCTAAGTATAGCAGGTTCTACACAAAAGGGAAATCCGAGTGGGAGAATGTACAGGGTCTACCTCCCCTATACTTAGGGTAAAATATCCCTAAGTATTGGCAATAAAATAGAGATAGAAAAGAATCAAAAGAAAATCAAAAGTCTCACACCCCCTATACTTAGGGTAAAGTGCACCCTAAGTATAGCATAATCGAAGATGCAAATGGGGTGTTGGACTGAAGAATAATATGTTATGGACATCAGGATCTATACAAAGTGGAAGATAGTGCTAATCAGGCGTGAGATGCAATAGATGTGAGTCAAGAGACCACATCTCACGTAAAATGAACAAAGGCAACGTCAACGACCAGCAGCTCATGATCTAGATATGGTTTGAGCCGTTGCCCGTTAACACGAAAGGTAGGCTTAGATGACAACTCAGATAAGTCGATGCTTCCGTTGTCCTGTACCTTTCGGACCAGATAGGGTCCCTTCATTTGCTCTGCAACTTCCCTTGAAATAAATGAAGCCTAGCATCGAACAACCATACTCTCTGTCCTGGGTCAAACTACTTGTAGCTGATATGAGAATCATGCCACTCCTTCACTCTCTCCTTATACTGTAGGCTGCTCGAAAAGGTTGTATCTCTAAGCTCCTCCAGGGCTACAAACTCTGCCCTCCTCTGATCTCCTATACTCACAAGATCCAAAAGTATATCTGTGACTGCCCAAAGTGACCTATGTCTCATCTCAATAGGTAAATGGCAGGGCTTGCCATAAACGAGGCGAAAGGGAGATGTACCCAAAGGCGTCTTGAAGGACGTCCGATATGCCCATAAGACCGAGTCCAAAAGCTGTGATAAATCCTTTCGATCAGGGCAGACGACCTTCTGCAGAATAGTCTTGGTCTGCCTATTCGACACTTCTGCAAGACCATTGGTTTGAGGATGATATAGTGTCGCTACTCGATGGTCAATGCTGAACTCGTTAGCAAGGGCCTTTACCTTGCCGTTGACGAAATGAGACCCCCCGTCAGATATCAATACTCTAGGCACCCCGAACAGTGAAATGATATTCTTCCTCAAAAATCGGCATATAGTCCTACCATCTGTGGTTTAGCCGGGGATGGTCTCAACCCAACAACTCACATAATCCATGACCAACAGAATGTACTCGAATCCCTGACTCTTAGGGAATGGACCCATGAAATCGATGCCCCATGCGTCAAAAACCTCACAGAAATGAATGGGTTGCATAGGCATCATTTCACGCTGTCCACAAGTGCCCATCCTCTGACATTCAGTACCCTCTTCACGAATTCATCAGAATCCTTGAAGAGGCTAGGCCACCATAGGCCAGATTGGAGCACTTTCTGTGACGTTCTCATCCCAGAATGATGTCCTCCTGCCTCAAGCTTGTGGCAGTAAGTGAGGACGCTATGGTGCTCCTCCTGAGGAATGCACTGATGCCAGACGCTATCCCCTCCATTATAAAGGATGGGATCCTCCCAATGGTAGAACTTGGCCTTTGTGAGGAAGGTCTCAAGTCGTTGCTTGGGCCAACCTTGTGGAACTTTCTTGGCAACAAGATAGTTCACAATGTCGGCGTACCATGGGAGAGAGGCGATAGCAAGGATCGCCTCATCTGGGAAGGTCTCTGAAATATGCTCAATCTGCTCAGAAACCTCAAGATGCTCTAATCGGGAGAGATGATCCACCACCACATTCTGGACTCCAGACTTGTCCTTAATTTCAATATCAAACTCCTGGAGTAGAAGGATCCATCTGGTCAATCTAGCTTTGGCATCCTTCTTTGCCATGATGTACTTGACGGTGGTATGATTAGTAAATATGATCACCTTAGATCCAATGATGTACGATCTGAACTTATCTAGGGCGAACACTACGGCTAGCATCTCCTTCTCAGTGACAGTGTAGTTCCGCTGAGCGGCATCCAAAGTATGGCTAGCGTAGTATATGGCAAATGGCACTGCATCCCTCCTCTATCCCAGCACGACCCCTACGGCAAAATCAGAGGCATTCGTCATGATCTCGAATGGGAGAGACCAATCAGGCGGCTGGAGGACATGAGCCTCTACAACTAGACTCTTGAGAGTCTCAAATGACGCCAGACACTTATAATCCACAATGAACTCGGTGTCTTTCGTCAGCAAATCATTCAACGACCGAGCAATCCTATTGAAATCATGAATGAAGCCGGTAGAAACTGACGTGCCCCAGTAAAGATCGTAACTGTCACAAGTTGGACGATGGACTGAGTTTCCTAATGATATCCACCTTGGCCGGATTAACCTCCATGCCCCTGTTGGAGATGATATGACCAAGCATCGTCACTTGAGTCACCTTGAAGTGGCTCTTTTCCCAAGAAAGCACAAGATCGACCTCAATGCAATGCTGAGGGACGTGGTCTAGGCAGTCAAGACAAGCATCAAACCAGTCGCCATAGACCAAAAAGTCATCCATGAAGACCTCCAAGCACACACCCACCATGTCCGATAAGATGGACAACATGTACCTCTGGAATGTCACCGGGACATTACATAGACCAAAGGGCATCCGTCTGAAAGTATATGTCCCAAAGGGATAGGTGAATGTAGTCTTGTCCTGGTCTTCTGGCGCAATGGCCACCTGATTATATCCAGAGTACCCGTCCAAGAAACAATAATGACTCTTCCCAGCTAGCCTCTCTATAATCTGATCAATAAAAGGCAGTGGTAAATGATCCTTCTTGGTGGCCTGGTTCAATCATCTGTAGTCCGCACAGACCCTCCAAGAAGTGGGTACCCGGGTAGTGATCTCCTCTCCATACTCACTAACAACTGTGGTGATGCCCGTCTTCTTGGGCACCAAATGTAACAGACTGACCCATTTGGAGTCGGAGATGGGGTAAATAAAATCAGCTCTCCACCATTTTGAGATCTCCTTCATGACAACCTCTTGAAGGTTCGGGTTCAGCTCAATCTGGACAAAGATGGTGGCCTTTCGTTTGATGATCTCTCTCATCTCTTGATGGAACTCATCCATCTCCCGTCGGAAGGTAGCCTGCTGATCAGAGATGAGGCGGGCTAAATCATCTAATGCGTGGTTCTCATACGCAGGGCTATGAGAACCTGATGGGTGACCTCTCTGGAAGTGAGGCTGCTAATGCTGGGAGTGAGAGGGATACTGGTGCCGAGAGTGATACTGTGGAGGTTGTTGCGACAGCCTCCATGATTGTCCCTACTGGTAGGGACGAGGACCATGCTGCTGGTAAGACTGGGAATGTGTCTGTTGCTGCAGTGATGGGAACTGGGGTTGCTGGTGCTGCTCTCGCTGTTGATCGTACTGGCCACCCTGAACTGGAGGTTGTTGTTGGGAACTGGTACCTCCGGTCGACCAACGGAATCTGGGATGGTCTCATCGGATCCCAGGCTGGGGTCGGTCGTACCATATCCCGTTGACATCCATCAACGGCTCCTACTCGTAGGTGGGTGGGGGGAGTACTGCCAGGGGCTGGTCAGGCTGATACACCACCATCTGGTTGTCCTGAGATGGTGGTGACTGGATGTATTGCTGCTGTTGCAGCTGGAACAGCTCCACCTGAACATGGTGGACCTATCGATACAGAGCAGAGGGTTGGGTCAAACTGCTGTTGCTGTTGCCGGTGTCTGCCCGTGACCTGAGACGGGGCTAAGAAGCCGTCTGTGCCTCTTGCAGACACATGATCTGGGTCTCAGGTCACTCAGTGTTTGTGTCATTTGATCAATCTGTGTCATGCCCTGACACTGCTTCATCCCGATCAACTCAATCTGGTCCAGCTTCTCGCTTATGATCCCCATGTCAGCAGCTATTGACTCTGCATGTGTTGCTGCCGCTGATGATCTAGAAGGACCAACATCGACCCGTGCTATCCTCTGATAGGACATGGCCTGTGGCTGGGGCTTCCCCTGAATGTAGAGTCGGGTATGGGACATAACCGTGTAGTTCTCATCCATCTCCTCATAGATGACCCAGACCTGATCCTCATCCTTGGCAAAGTATGAGCCTCCAGAAGATGCATTAACTAACTCTTGCAGCTTCGGTGTAAGCCCACAGAAAAAGCTTTGAACAAGGTTGGGCTTCGATATGTCGTGATGGGGGCACTGGTCTGTGAGCTCCCTGAAGCAATCCCATGCCTCGTGAAACTGCTCATTGGGGAGCATGGAGAAATTGCTGATCCGGGCCCTAGCTGCATTGGCCTGACCGAGTGGATAATACTTGTTGAGATACTCATTCCGGAGTTGTTCCCATGTAGTGATGAATCTCCCTAAATGCTTTAGCCAGTTGGCTGCTCTGTCTACTAGGGAGAAAGGGAATGCCATCATCCGAATAGTGTCCTCGTCCACCAAACGATCGTGCACAATACTGCATATCATCTCAAACTCCTGGAGATGAAGGTGTGGCTACTCGGTGGCAAGTCCGTGGAAGCGAAGAAGAAGCTGGATCGTCTGAGGTGGGAGCTTGAAATCTCCCAAAATAGCTGGCAACACTATCCATTTGTGGGTGAGAGTCGCACCAGGATTGTGTAACTCCCTCATCGGTCTCGCGGATACTGCTAGCTGAGCTGGTTGCACCTCAGGCTGTCGGTCATCTGGTCCATCCCCTCCACTGGGTCTGTACTTCTCTCGGTCTTCTCGCATCTGCTCCATCTCCCGACGCATGTCAACCATGAAAGCCCCCTGATCACGGAACTGTCACTGCATCATCTCAAGGGAGGCTAACAGGGTGTTTTTTATTGCACCCTTGTACAACACATAATTCTGCTCTCCTTTGGGGCCATCGGTGCGGTCCTCGCTGATGGCCATGATCTCTGCAAAGGCAAAAGACCCAAACTCAGGTGTCGATAAATCAACTAGCTGATGTTGTCTTTGCTCGGGCATCTTAGGACTGGTAGAAGGGTGGTCAAGGGGGAACAGGGCGGAATCGAACTCGGGTTCAGAGAGCGGGTCTCAGCTCTCGCAAACCAACCTAGATGAGCGGGCCGGAGTGCTCGAAAGCAGTACAACTAGATGGTGCCTAAGGGACCTCCAATCCATCATCTCGATCTGGCGAGTAAGGCGGATGGGATCTGAATAGCAAACAGGATCGATCAAACAAACCCTTGATTCACCTACGTATGCAGAGCTGATGACTGTGAAGGTTCTGTCTTTTATCTTGTCAATTTTATTAGGTGATCAAAACAGTCTATTAGAGCGATTAAGCAAGTTGTTGGGAATCTAACGCCCCCAAGAGACTATCCTGATCCCAAGCTAGATATTTCCCATCCAGTACAAGTCGTGGATCGTTTACCGGCTACCCGATCGACTCGCTCTGTTAAGCATATCACGGCCCGCTTTATCGGAAACCGGAGCGATCCTTATTAGAGAGCAACTAACTCAAGACTAGTAGTCCTAAAAAGGGTCATATATGGCTCTAACCTAGGGTGCGGGTCACTCTCTCGCCCATCCAAACCATACAATGAGGGCATTGCTCTCCCAAGACAAATTTTTTTGGTGAAGTGAATATTAGGTCAAGTTTGCTTAAACAATCCCAATTTTATGGTTTTTGTTTTTTAGATATTTTTCAAATAAAACAATGCCTAACAAAATTTTCGGTTCTCCTGATTATTTATAAGTCCAAAAATAGGGGGAGAAGACAAAAAAGCTGATGCGCAATTAAACATGGTGATGCATGCTGAGTATGAAATGCGCACCTTGTCTCCAACACTCTACATGCAAAATGATCCATGCATAAATTTAAACGACAGAAATAAAACTAATCTAAATGATGCAGTGAGAAAATCGGCCTTAAGTAGATAGTTCTACACATGAAGCGCAAATAGCTAACGGGTCAACAGGAGGGGTCAGGGTCCGGTCTCTGATGCCGATCGGTGTCCGCCACAACGGATCCTGCCTGTGCTGTATACGGCCTCTAGTAGCACGTGACCCCTCAAGTGACCAGGTTAGCTTTTTTTATTAGTGATTTAATTAATAAGGTCCAATTACTCGGTCTATAGGAACATGAAAAGTAATTAAGGTTGGGCCCTAATTAATTACGTCACAAAGTAGTAGAAAAACCTAAGCTAAGGCTAAATCCTTGAGAAATCAAATAAAAATAAAAAGACGATAAAAATGAAAACTGGCGAAAACCGCGGTGAGGTCCCCCAAGCACACTGGTGTTCGGCGAAACATACCCCAAAAATCACCGTCTCTGAGTGTCTCTGAGTTGTCATGTATTATTACAATAATATAGTGCTGAAAATAAAAAATAAACTAACTCTAAGCTACTCTCCCAACACTGCTGCTCTCCTCTCTCGCGCTCTCCTACGGTTCTATGCAGAAAAGAGCCGCCTCCGAATCCTGCAAGTGGGTCGGCTTACCAAAGAAAGCTGCCTTCGATCGCCGGGCCCTAGCAAGAAAATTGAAACAAGAGATGTTTCAAACCAAAATTATTATAATAAAATAAAATGACAAGTAAATGCAAAAATAAAAATAAAAAACAAATAAAATAAAAAGAAATAAAAACAAACAAAAACAAAAATAACAAAAATAAAAAGAAAACAAATAAAAGAAAATAAAAGAAAAGCTGAAAAAGCCGAAAAAGAACAAAAAGCTGCGAAAGAAAGCCGACTACTATGCCATGCTCCCTGATAACGGCGCCATTTTGATGACTTGAAATCCCACGATCAGGTTAAGTTATAATTAGGGTCGTTGCGACCCGAACCGCGAGGCTAAGTCGATCAAGAAAAAGTAAGACCACCAATCAAAATAATATAACAAATTAGGTAAATAGCGGTCTCGCTATTTTATTTTACCTGGTATAGCTACCAGGGTCGAACACAAGGAGCACAGTTCAGAAAAAGCTACGAAGTAGTCAGGGTTCAAATTTAAAAAAACAAACTATTTTTGGTGGATTTTTGGTTTTTCATTTTTTTTGAAATTTTTAATATAAGGAAAAATATAAAAGAAGTAAAAAAGGCCTAATCAAACAATTATTTAACACAACAAAAATGATCAGAAAATTAAAATAAAAAAAATTTTGGTTTTTATGAATATTCAAGTGTTTTTAGTATTATTCTTGGATTTTTCTGATTATTAGATAATTTTCTAAAAATGAAACAAGGCTAAAAATAAAAGGTGTTGTGCAGCCATAATCTGAAGGCTATCTAAAAATACTTAAATAGCCTATAAAATTCCAACAACAATTTTATTGTAAACTAGAAATAAAACCTAACTATAGAAACTCAACTTGCATTTTTTGATATTTTTAATAATTTTTAATGATTTTTTGAGTTTTTTTTGTTTTTTCAATTTTTAGGATTTTTATAAATCCAAATGCAACAAAAATTTGATAGAAGTAAAAATATACTAAAACACATAAATAGTAAATTTTTTAGATTTTTTCGAGCATTTTTAATATTTTTAGTTGATTCTTCAAATTAGATAGAAGTGATTTTTAAGGTTTTCGAATTTTTAAAAATATCAAATGAAACAAAACAAGCCCAAAAATTTACAGAAAGTTTTACACTGTGGCAGGAGCCACGTATCCAAATTTCATGATAACACACATCAAAAACCTTGGGGGCCTACTCCAATTTTTCCATAATATTCAGTACATGTCAAAACTCAACAGCACAGGGGTATAAGTGCAAATATTGAAACTAAAACTTCAAAACATAACATTCACTAAACTTGAGGGCCTACATGCAAATGTTCCAAAGATACACATGATGATGCACGTGCAACCATATAGGAAGGATCAAAACACAAATAAGAAAAACAGCAGGGGCCAAAGTGCAAATAGTCCACAGTATACTTTTTATTTTACGGACTAAATAAAAACATAAAAGAAATGCAAGGGCATAGGAGCAAGTTACCCAGGCGGGGTGTGTTGGTCACGTGGGGTGACAGGTGGCGCGTCCTGAATGGAGGGCGACGTGCGTCTCTGACTGCGACACCTGGCGCATCCAACGCTCCTGACGAAGAGGCAAACGTGGGGCGTACGGGGCCGTTAGATGTCAGATCTAACGGCCTGTCAGGCATGGGCGATGGACGGCCCTGATATGAACTACCGGAAAAGGAAGATCCAATGGTGGAGGAGGCTGCTGGATGAACTCCTCCTGGGCGAACTTCGTCGGAGGACCGGCGGTAATCCGGGCGTCTGATGAGTTATCAGGAAGTGGGGATCGACTCGTGACGCTCCTCTACATCGGGTGACGAGGTCGGATGGAGCATCCACCAGTCGGATCTCCGGGAAGGTGGCTGTGACCTGGGATGGCTCCGGCAAGGCTGGGCTGAGGTGCTCTTAGCGATCTCCACGCGCGACTCGACATGCGGGGTAAAGCTCCTGCTCGGAGGCATGCTTCGGCCAAAGTTATTTAACCTAAATTAACATAAGGCAGCATCGAATGGAAGTTGAAGTTCCGGCGAGGCGGCAGAGGAACTTCGATCCTAATCTTGGCTATCTAAGCCGAGTCTAGGGTGATCAGACTATGAAGGAGAGATGAAGATGTATGGGGGAGTCGATCGGAATGGGTATCAATGGCTCGTGGAGTTCCGACCGTCGGGTCAGAGTCGGCGGAGGTCATATGAAAGAATCGAAATAAGGGAAGCTAGAATTGAAATGAGGGTTATTTAACGGTCCTAGAATGATCCTTAGCTCCAGGGGGTGGCATCGATGAGGGTCTTCACCTCGACCACGCTGCAGAAGGCGGGGAGGCTTGAACGCGGCGGAGGTCCGGCCACGTGCTTCGAGCGTCGGCTGCAGTCACTCTCTCTGGCCACTAAAGGGTGCTTCCGAAAGCTGTCACCAGGGGGAAGGTCTCTAGGGCAAAAGGAGGGTGTGCGGTGTGAGCTACGGAGCTGGGAAATGGAATGGAGGATTCATACTCGTTCCCAGGTGGCCAAGAAAATCGGGCGAGGGCACGCGATCCAAGGGTGATCTGCTCTGCCTAGGGATCTGCAAGGATCACAGATCCACCAGGAAGAAGCGGGCGAAGAAATCGAGACAAAAGATGGTTGGATCTGCTCCAAAGAATTTGGAGAAATCGGGCATGTGAGCCAAATCCGCGAAGAGAGGGTCTGAGAGGGGGAGTTGACCGGGGTCAACATCCCTCCTGGACCAATCAGAAAATTCAGAGTCAAAATTATTTGTAAAATAATCTAAAAATCGAAAACGATTTTATTTTAAAATATGTTCAAAATGAAAAATGTTTAGTAATTTTGAAACTTTTTTTAGTGATTTTTATTTATTTTTATGAAAAATAATTTAAGGTATATACAGTAAATTATATTATATACATGTATAAAACACCTATGTATTTTATATTATTATTTTTATTTTCTTTTTTTCTACAAATACCCCAATTCTATATTTTATTTATTTATAACATAAAATTTAGAGTATAAAATACTTTTATTTTATTTTTATTGATTATTTACAAGGGTGAAATAAATAGATATATTATTCATATATACATGTATTATAAGGGTGAGAGAGAAATTATTTATTTTTATTTTTATTTTATTTTTCTCGTTTTTGCTTTATTTTTAGAAATATCTACAAGGGATTTGAAACACATTTTTATTTTTATTTTTTGAAAATAAAATATGTACATATAGAAGGAATATATACAAGGTTGAATGGCCCTATCTCTCTCTACTTATTCTATTTGGTGATCAAGCCCATATTGAGCCCTCTCTTGGGTTTAGGTCACTCAATATTTATTCTAAATATTTCCTTCTTTTTCTTTATTCTTTATTCTTTTACTTTTGCACAAATACATGTTAATTATTGATATTTACACAAGCATGCATATTGGTAACGTATTGTGTTTACAGCTATCTAAAGGGGCGAACTCAAATGATTCAGCGTGTTGTCGACACTAAAGCTGGAATTGATGTGGAGGCTGCTAGTGGGAGTGCTGATTGTGGTACTGAGGAGAAGGATGGTATTGTTACTAGTGTTGAGGAGGGTCTAGATATGGCACAACCGAGTACTGTTGATTCTGCTGGTACCAACGGTGTTGCGGTTGTTGGTATTGATTCTGTCTCCAATTACCATAGTTCTGTGGAGACTGTCGGTCATATTGCAACTGATTCTGGACAAATCTCCCTCCTTGTTGCTGAGGGAACTAGTGATTTCCTGGCTGTTGGCCCTGATGGGGTCCACTTGAACGGGTCGGCTGTACATCATTTGCCCATACACCATTCACCTCTTGAATGAGAGGTGGAGGAGGGAAACATGGATCTGGCATAGGCTGGGGCTTAGGCTGGTAGACTACCAGCTGTTACTGTGGCTATTGCAGAGATGTCAGTTCTGGGGTATGCATGTAATAAACGTGCTGGACCGTTGGCTGAGGGCACTCTGCTGAGGAAGTTATTGCAGTGCTGGCTCTTTCGACTTAGCGGGATTGGTGAATGATGCGGATACAAAACTATAGGCAGTGATCATACTAACCAATAGATCCAGCTGCTTAGTAATTTGGTTCAACTTGTCCAGATGTTGTATCCTCTATTCGATCACAACGAGTTTCTTGAGGTCTTGTGATTCGATAATATCCACCTTGGACAGGTGGCTCCCTATGATGCTCAAGTTGGAGTTCTTGTCTCTGTCTAGCTTGTGAAAAGGATGCCATATGATATGTCTTCTGAAGAGTGTGGGGCTGGCGCAGATATGCACGAGACGATGATAAGGTAGCCTCTCCTTTGGCCATCTCCTCGAATATATGCCAAATGATGTCCTCATCTTTGTTGAAATATGAGCCGCTACACGCGGCATCCATGAGCTTCTGACTTTCAACTGTAAGTCACCCGAAGAAATGACGGACCTGGCTGGTCCTAAGAATGTCATGATGGGGACAATTCTCTTGCAACTCAGTAGACCTCTCCCAAGCCTCATGGATGGATTCGTGGGTGGCTTGGGTGATGTTTGTTATGCGGGCACACATCTGATTAAGTCATCCAAGAGGATAATATTTGTGTAGAAAGGCAGTCTTAAGTTCTTCCTATGTTGTAACGACTTTCCCCAAGTGGTTGATCCAATGAAGCACCTTATCCTGAAGGCTGAATGGGAATGTCATCATCTTGACTACTTCTAACAGTATGGTAGGGTAGTGCGTTGTACCACAAATGTGCCTGAAATATTGCAGATGGATATAAGGTTCTTCGTTTGCATTGCCGTAAAAGCTAGATATAAGCGCCAAGAGTTGAGGCTTCAACTTGAAATATGTGTGGGTCACTGGAATCTAGATCCACTCAGTGACTTGTCCTACTCCAGGGTTGTAGGCATCATTGTGAGTTAGCTTGGGCCGTGCTCCTTTAGGTTCCTCTCCTCCTCCACGGTGTCCATCTGCTCTCTCTTCTTCTTCTCCTCCTCATGGGTTCTCTCTCCTTCTCCTTAGATCATTAAGCATATCTTGGAAGGCAACCTGGGACAATGCTTGGCCGATGACTTGTTGTTGTATTGCTTGAATGGAGGCGAGAATCTTGGCATTCATGACATTTTAATCTGGCTATCCCTGCTCTTGATGTAGCTGCAGTGGGTGTTTCGGTCCCTTCCCTTTTCCTTAGAGAGCCATCTCTTTCTCTGAAATGTTATCTGACCAAATCTCTAGCTCCAGATCGGGATCTTGATCTGAAAATGGAATAATGCCTCGATTAGTCTGAACTGAATCATTGGTTGTAAAAAATCAATCTGTATTAAGGTCAACATAGAAATTCAGTAAGGATGGCAAGGTATAAGAAGTGAAATCAATTTCCATCTAAAATGGATAGATTTCGGAACAAGAGTGATCCCATACTATTGTAGAATGTGGGGAGCTTAGAGATCATTTCATGGAGTCCGAACCGAGTTCTTGAGAATCGCCCTGAATTATTGGATAAGATGAGCGCATGGAATCAATGTAGGTGTCGGTGAGGTCTCGATTAAGTCATCCATGTGTCGCCATCTCGAAGGTCAAAAGGAGATCGAGAATGGAAGATTGATATAGAGGTCAAACAATGAATAAATGGAGTGCAAAATAGTAGAAGGCTCGAAATGAGTAGGGGTCAAATCACAAATAAAATATAAGATAATGGAAAGGGCACAAAATGTGTGGGATTGATCTTTGATCTTAACTAAATCAAATAAACATCAAACAATTGTGAGTTCACCAACTCAACACAAATGAAGCCGTAAAAGTTTGGTTATTTTTATCTTTTTAATTTTATTTTTGTTTTGTAGGCAAGATCTTATAACAAGTTCTTATGAGCGCTAACCCTATAGGAGTATGTGTACTGCCAGGAAAGCACCCTGTACTTCTTCCACCTCCTTTGTAACATGTGATATGTGCACTGAAAAGTCTTTGATCTCGTGCTGGGGGACTGATGAATACTCATTCATCACTCTTTATTCTTTTATTTTAGCTAATTATCTTGATACTCTCTGACACTTTCATTGTGCACTCAAGGCTTGAGATGATTTTTAACACTTTGTTTAAGGAGTCACTATACTTAGAGTTATGATGTATTAATCATTAGGATCTTGGACTTAAAAATTCACACTCTCCTAGTTTGAAGATATGCATATTATATTTCATGCTTAATCTCCCTTAAAAGAATTTGACTATCACTCACATGCATGACTACATTCATGATTGAGATGAGTCAAGATATCACTAAGGAGACTGGGATTGGAAGCTTGAGTTTGGACTTGATCTATATGATGCTCGAGGATGGGATAAGATTAATGACGGCTTCATGAAACATGAGTGTCAGCAATCTAGCCAGTATGGGACATGTTCTCATGACATATCTTGATGTCGACCTAAAATGCCAGGGTGTGATGACATTAATTTAATAAGTTGATCAGTGTGTGCCAATCCTTGGTAAAAGTAGTGGAGCAATCCAAAAACAAGTGAAGTTCCCTCAAAATAAAAAAATGAAAAATTAAAAGAAAGTCTCGTCCCATTACAAAGTTACATCATACGAGCTATATTCAAGGCAAGTGCTCCCAACCTTTTAAGTGTCCACTTGGACCAAATCATTAGGCTTTTATGATTCGGGCCAATACCAAAAAAGGGCTCTGCTTCATTAGCGCTACAAGTCTGGTTGCATGTATATTATATACCTTAAAAAGATGCACCCCGGTATACCCCTATGAAAATAAGTAAAGACGACTCAAATTTCTCCTTGACGGACACAGTGATTGGCAAAAATCAAAATGAAAAAAAGTGTTGAGTATTGGCACTTGAGATAATCATTTTCCAATGAGAGAAAGAGAAAATAAGTACACAATCCTACATTCTCCTTAATCCGGCCTTCCACCTTTACCATTGAAGTCTTACGAACTAAAGAGATGGTGGATTGAGGCAAGACTAGATTGGTTCCCTAGAGTTGAGGGTTGGGTCCTTGGGAAAGCTTCTAAGATTAGAATTTTTGGTGATATTTTGACTTTACTCTCATGGTGCAGTCTATACTAAGCCATATTTATTGTGTGTGTGTGTGTGTGTGTGTGTGTGTCTGTGTGTGTGTATGTATGTATGTATGTATGTATGTATGTATGTATGTATGTATGTATGTATGTATGTATGTATGTATGTATGTATGTATGTATGTATGTATGTATGTATGTATGTATGTATGCATGCATGCATGCATGCATGTATGTATGTATGTATACATTAAGAGTCTGACAATTAGAGGAGTTGAATTCCTTTTTATTAATACTTGGATCAACTTAGAGTTTTTGGATTCCTAAACTAATGTTCTAGGTTTAATCAAGCCTTGTACATTCGCTTGTACTTGTCAGGGATCTCACCAATTAAGCTAATTCTCTAACTAATACTTTATTTATTAGCTCGAGGACAAGCTTAGCTTAAGTATGGGGGTAAAAATCCCATATTTATCGTCACTATTTACCATATTTATCTCTCTTGCTCAAGTAAAATAACAAGATTCATTGATTAATTAACTTTAATTATTAAATTATGTGTTGTATATAATTGACACTAATTAACCCTATTATAGTGTTAATATTTTGTGTATTTATTTCCCATTAAAAATCAAATAAAATTAGATTGATATTGTATATAAATAAATTAATATTAAACAAAATAAAAACCCATAAAAATTATGAAAAAGAAAAAGGAAAGAAATTTGTTTTGCATTGTTTTAATATATATATTTAATTTTTATATATGTATAGATGACCTCTGATCTCTTTGACTCTACGTGAAAGTTGTAGATCTCATCGAGAACTAAAACTTTCATGTTCACCATTTTCTTGATTCAATTTATAACTTATTTATCTCTACTGTCATTTATTTATCTAATTTTCTTAATTCTGATTGGGCCACATGGCACCTCCACAGGCGAACACGTGGCTCGTCTCTCCTTTAGCCACATGTCATCCTCTTGAGTAGTCAGATCTGCTTTGATCTGATGGTTTACAATCACCCATACGTGCCCAAATCTAGGCCGTTGGATCTTAATCCAATGGTCCAAATATCTCCTTCAACCTCTCGCACCTGCCTTTCCCGTTTTGCAAACCGTCCAACCAGCCTTCATCTCCAAATTATTCCAACTACTCCCAGTTGTTTTTCGGCCAACGTCCACTGCCAATATCTACTTCTAACTTTTTTGAATCTCGACAACCTCCACTTTCATCCTAAACCTAACCGCCCCATCGATGGTGGCGGTTGAAACCTCTGCCCAAACTACTTCGCAACTACAATTCTTCATCTTTAAAAACCCCACCGCTACTTCAAGCGACGGTTGTCCACCCCATGTGTGAAGAACCTCCTAGCCATCCTCCTATCTTCGTGACAGAAAGAATAGGAAATGTTGGAGCGATTATGGGGCGCGTATTCCGGTGAGACCCGTGGCCAGAATGGCCATGCTACAACATCCTAGCGATGATTGTTTGAGCTTCGCGCATGGTTGCACGAGTTAAGACACAACCCGAGGTCAATGATGATCTCAGCCCAAGCCATTCGATCATCGACAAGCATTCTTCAATCCTTCAATTAATACTTTTGATTCATTTCTTTTCATTTATTTTTCCAAGTTGTATATGTATCAAACCTTCGAATAAAAGTGTTTCCAATCTTCCTCATGAATCATTGATTTACGCGAACTATTTGCTCATTCTTCATTCCTCCAGAAATTGACCACCTCGACTCATCTTCTTATCCTTTCTAGAGAAGAACCCATAATGGTTGCCACCTTCTTCACTTTGGACTCGGCCTTTCACTTCGCTCATTCTCGCACGCACGCACTTCAATTCGCTTCAGCTATGCACTATCTAACATTGCAGGAGTCCAAAAGATCCTTCAATGGCTGAAAGCCTTGAAGATGCTCCGATCTAGAGTTAACCTTCATGGTTTATGCATAGACTTTGACATCCAGAAAGGGACGCACCTTCACCAGCAACACATTACTTTCATGGGCAGTGCAAGAACCTTCACCGACCTTTAGAGAACCTTTAGGGAGATGGTGGAACAATTGGGCTCTCGCTGAAGCCCAGCCTCATAGACACTGCGTACGACGACACGCTCCTGATAATCCCTTTTCATCACTCTTTATTCTTTTATTTTAGCTAATTATCTTAGCAAAACATCCTGTAAATAGATCTAAATACAATAACTTAGCAATATGCATGCATGTGTTAATATTACATAATTAGCATGTATTTGTGCAAAAATAAAAGAATAAAGAAAAATAAAAAGGAAGGAGGTATTTAGAATAAATACAGAGTGACCTGAACCCCAAGAGACGGCCAAGCATTGGCCTGATCGCCAAATAAAATAAGTAGAGAGAGATAGGGCCCACTCTATATTGTACATATCATGAATGTAAATAAATAACTTTGTTGCCAAAATAAAATTAAAAACATGTTTTTACCTCCTTGTATATATTTCTAAAAATAAAACAAAAATGATAAAAATAAAAATAAAAATAAAAGTCTCTCTCTCACTTGTACATAATATATGTATATATATATTCCCTTCTCTATTTATTATATAGCTGTAAATAAAAAAAATTGTTTTGTACTCCAAAATTTATGCTATAAATAAATAAAAGATAAAATTGGAGTATTTTTTTGTAAAAATAATAAAATAAAAACAATTATTCAAAATATATAGGTATAATATACCTATATATAATACAGTATATTGTATATAGATTAATTGTTTTTTCAAAAAAAAAAATAAAAACCACAGAAAATAGTTTGAAAAGAAACAAACATTTTTTATTTTATACACTTTTTCATTTAAAATCATTTATTATTTTTTATTGAATTTGTAAAGTATTTTGTGAATCTTTTTTTCTGATTGGTCGACTAGAATGTTGTTCGCGAGTCAACGGCTCCTTCTTCTCGGGTCAGACTCATATCCTCGTCGTCGGAGCTTCTTCCCGGTATTATCCAGCCTGACTTCGCTTGCCTCTTGCCTCGAGATTTGGAACCGATAACCCTCGTACCTTTGACATCCTCACGGATCCATTTCCCGATCTGATTCCTTCTCGGGTCTTGCGCTTCTCTCCGATCTTTCCGGACCCTCGATAACCATATATAACTCTTCTCCGCCTCCACAATGCCCTAGCTCGTGCCTCGCTCCCTTTTGATACCCTAGCCACCTCCATCTAAGTGACAGATTCCTGGAGCGCTATTTAGCGATCAATTTGGTGCGACGAAGCCGTAGCTCGACCATCGTGGTCGGAGCTCCGCCGCAAGCAACCTTCCCTGCCTTTCGCAGCTCAGTCGAGGCCATCACTCTAACGACCACCCTCGTCTGGAGCTCAGGAGTTGATTCAGACCTTCAGGTAACCCGCTTATCTTTCGCTTTTGTCCATTCGATTCGATCTTCCATTTCAGCACCGTTGCACCTTCGTTTGCTCTGACCATCCGGTCGGAGCTCCATCACCCACCTCCAGCCGCTCCGATATCACTGCACGCTCACCCTCCATCTCCCTCTGCATCCTGATCACTCTGATCTTTGTCCATCTAGTCGAGATTAGGTTTGAGATCTCCTTCCTCGCCTTCGTCGGAGATCGACCAGCACCCTACCTCGCTTCTTTGTTGTTTAGTCCAAATAACCTAGACCTGAGCGTAGCTCTGAGTCAGAGCTACCCTTTACAGGACTTTGTGTGCGTTGGGAGCCCTCATTCCATCCATCCCAGGGCTCGCCGGAGCAGCTCTAGGTGCTCATCGTCGTCACGCCTATCCAGCCGTTGGAGCCTCCATCTGAGCCGTCTAGTCGATGCAGAAGCCTTCCATGATCCATCCGGTACTTCTCGATCGATCATCGGGGCTGAGGATCTCTTCCTTGGCTCCGGTGGAGTTCACCCATGAGCTGTTCTTCCAGATTGATCCATCACCGTTGGATTGGTCGCGCTCTTCCAGATAGCATCCTGATCGTCCATCCAGCCGCCTTGTCAGACCGTTGGACGTCAGATCTGACGGCCACGTGCGCTTTACATCCCCGACCGTTCTGGCACCATCAGATATGACACCTGACGCCATCAGAGCCGCACGTCCAAGCATTCATCAACAGTTGCCATGCGTCCCCCCCATGCACGCTCACGTGTTGTAAGGGTATATATCCCTTTTTACACTGCACTTGTTTTATTTATGTTTTAGTCCATCAAATAAAGTTGTAGCTGAACTTATTTGCAGTTTAGTCTCTGTAGTTTATGTTATTTGTGATTTAGTCCTCCCTGTCTGGAGACACGTACGTCGTCACGTGAACTTTGGTATATTTGCATGTTTAGTCCTTAATCTTTCATGTGTTAATGTTTGATTGAGATGTTTTTTGAAATTGCAAATATGCCCCTATGAGTGTGGAATTGACGCATGTGTAGATTTAATTGGAGAAATTGCATATTTTACCCTAGACTTTTAAAGCTTGTTATTGTTTACCCTAGAAACTTAAATAAATTGCATTTAAGTCCCTACAACCTGTGTGTTGAGTTTTTCATTAAATAAATATCAAAACTACTCCAAAAATTCCTAAAAAAATTACCTGTAGCTCCTTGCTGCTATGTAATATTTTTGGTAATTTTTGTGATGTGTTTTGATTTTATTTGTTATTTTAGAATAATCAAAACCCCCAAAAAATTGTCTCTGTCTATTTTAGAAAACCTATAAAAAAATATAAAATACCCTTTAAAATTCCAAAAAATCTTGTGAGTGTTTGTTTTGTGTTGTTTTAATTTCTGTATCATTTTCATTTGATTATCTTTTATAGAACACCTAAAAATTACAAAAGATTAAAAACCTTATAAAAATCTATAAAAATAAAAAAAATGTGTTCTCAAATTCTGTAGTTTGATTTTATTTTATACTTTCACATAAAATTGTTGTCAGGATTTTAGAGTTATTTAAATATTTTTAAATTGCCTTTCTATCCAGGCTGTACACTGGTTGTTGTTTTTGTCTTTCTTTTATTTTTAGAAAATTTTATAAAAATCAGAAAAAACCCATAAAATACCCAAAAGCACTTGAATATTTAAAAAATACAAAAAAATAATTTTATTTTGAATTTTTGAGCTTTTTAGACCTTGAAAATTGTTGGAGTGTGCTTTTTCTCTTTTCCTTATTCTTTTTCTTAATATAAAATATAAAAATAAAATAAAAATTAAAAAACCACCAACAATATTTTTATTTCTTTTTAGATTTCTCGATTGAGGTCGTAACGACCTTTGATATCACTCTGCCTCTGTTGCTCGGAACGCTCATCGGAATGAGTTTTTTAGACCTTAAAAATAATTGTTGGAGTGTGATTTTTCTCTTTTCCTCATTATTTTTCTTAATAGAAAATATAAAAAATAAAAAAACCACCAAAAATATTTTTATTTCTTTTTAGATTTCTCGACTACTTCGTAGGACTTTTCCATGCTCCTTGTGTTCAACCCCGGTGCTATACCAGGTTAAATAAATAGCAAGACCGCTTGCCTTGATTTTCATACTTGTTTGATTTTGATGGTGTCTGATTTTTCTTGTTGAGCCCGGTTCGAGTGGTTGAGGTCGGAACGTCCTTTGATATCACTCTATCTCTGTCGCTCGGAACGCTCATCAGCTCCCAAGGATGATGCACAGATGTCGTTGGATCGTGCCTAAAGGGGTGCGATCTAACAGCTCAATTTCAGCCACGTCTTCGACTCTGAACTCGGTGCCTCAGGAAGATCCGAGTAGTAACCGAAGCAGAGGATCAAGCCACGTGGCCCAAGCCATGTTCAGTCATGACAAACTGGATCTCACGTGCTTTATACACGTCAGGTTGGGTTAATTATAGAATCTATCAGGTTGGTTACCTTTATTGCAAAATACCCCCGCCATGAGGTATTTCATAAATTTCAACGCTTGTTTATGTTATTTGCATTTTAGTCCCTCCAAGGATCTATATGCAAGAATTTATTCATGTTTTTATCGTGGTTATGCCCCTGCATTCAAACTTGGATAACTTCATCATTGTATATCCGATTGAAGTAATTTTTGTGGCATTTTGATCCGTGTTTCATTATCTTCTATACAACTTAATTTATTCTCTGATTTGACGCATAATGATTGATTAATTTATTAAAGATAATTAAGTCACTTAAATCTCTATTAAATGAAAAGTGGCTTGGACTAAAATGCATAATTTAATCTTGATTATTTTGCTTAAGTTTGATGAATCATTTTAGGGCATAACTATGTGTGCAGGTGCATGTGCTATCATTTTGTTCATCACATCATTATTTTCTAATATGCATTTATATGTTTCATCATTACATTTCATCTCATTCATGCATTGTCTTGCATTACTTGGATGCATTGTTGTCTTTGTTTTGTCCTAGTATATTTATCAACTACTTAACCTAGATATTTAACACCTCAATAATCATATTATGGCTCGTGTCCTTGTGTTCGACTCTAGACTTCCTAGGTTATAAATTAATAATGAATCCTCCTCGTGGAGATTATTCATTCGGTTCTGTATGACACTCTAAGTGCTCATGCTACAACGGATCCATATTAATACATGCATTTAGCAATTCATAAGGGACCAATTTTATTTTCTGTTTTTTATACCTCAAATAAAGAATCTTTGTATACAAAAGTTGTAGATAAAAATACAAATGAAAATACAAAATTGATTTCATACAAAAATAATATATAGTGTACTTTTTAAACTCTAAATAAAATGCCAAAATCCCAACTTCCGAGACCCACATCTCCTAAATAAAAGCCAAAATGTATCAAAATCACATTTGATTGTATATAACTTTTAATAAGCTATTTAGTGAATGCAGTTTATATTTTTTGGAGTTAAGGTGTGAAAGTTAGGTTTTAGACCCCTATTGTACAATATACTCGAATTAAATGTTCATTTTATTTATTCTTTTTATTATTTGTATTATTTTATATTTTTACAATTTTGCAAATATTATTCATAACACGTATTTACATATTTAAAACATTATAAAACCATAAATAAAATATTAAAATAAAATATGTATACAAAATACACAGATGAAATGCCTATACTTATACATACGTAATATATGCCCCTAAATTATTTAAGTGCGCAAATTATATCACAAAAATAAAATAAAAAATATATTTATGTATATAAAAATAAGTAATAATTTAAAAAAATAAGACAATAAATAATGAAATCAAAAATACAAAATAAAAATAAAATACCTAAAACATAGATAAATTATATATAAATATACACTCAAAAACTAACTTGTAAGAAATAATTTAAAAAATAAATAAAAATCATATTAAAATACTTTAGAAAATAACAAACATTTTTTATTTTATAAAATTAATTTAGTAAGATCATTTATTATTTTTTATGCATTTTTAAAATAATTTTGGCTAGTTTTTCCCGGTTGGTCCATGTGGACCAACCAAGTGGCTCCGCTAGTTGACCTTGGTCAACTAGCTGACCTAACCTCGCCATTTTGTCAGACCTCGTTCGACCCCTTTGTTCTAGATTTTTCCCCTCCGATTCTTTCACTATTTGGCATTGATTTCTTCTGCACTTTTTGGGCTCGATCATGGACCATGCACGCGGGCTTGATTCCTTGATCCTCGGACCACTAAATCGAGTCATTCTTCCTCATTCTTTGGACCTGCATCATCACTTGTACAAAACCAACACGTTACCTTTCTCCCAATTTTGAATCCTCTTTTGGTTCATTTTTCCTCCCTCTTTAGTGCTACGGATCGAGGTTGGTGACAAGAGCCTCTCAAGCCATTTGCAGTGAGGAAAAGCATGGTCAGAGATGACTTCCACCCATCTCCGGTGACCTCCGCCGCCGTGAAGTTCACCTTGCAGCTCGGGCTACTTGAGGTCCCTTTTCTTTATACTTTAGATAGATTTTAGCTTAGCCTTTTATTTCATGCCATTATTTTTGTGTTTGATTGCTTGGATTAGCGTAACTAAGACAATTTGTAGTTTGCTAGAGGCTAGCTCCGCCGAACATCCCCATTGTTTTTCTGTCGTCCTTCGACCCACTAACCATCTTCATTTTGTTCCCCGACATTTCTCCTATGCCTCGTTGCACTTCGCTCATACAGATCCTTCGTGGATATAAAGTTAGGTGCTCCACATCCTCCTATCACCAGAGCACCTCCACCCCCCTCCATTCCACCTCCATTTCACCAAATAAAGCCCCTAGTATAGTCGTCGTTGTGTGCATGTGCTTCTATTTCAGGTATTGGTGGACTAAGGCCCGTTCAGGTCGAGTTTTGAGTGTGATCGGAGGTACTTGGGGCTCTTCATCTTCTCTGTCCTTTTGGGAGAGCTCCAGTGTCCCTTGAGCCATTTTGAAGCATCCATCGGATAGAGGATCCTGCCAGGAGCATCTGGGCCATTTTGGAGTAGTAGAGAGTGGCGGGAGGCTTGATCTCATCGGAGGAAACTCGCCTTGTAAGAGATTCCTCCTTGTTCTTCCTCATCATCTCTCCGCCGTCAAATCAAGGCCTTGTACCACATTGATCATGCATTGTTGGATTTTGCGGGCCCACCGCGTTTCAGAGATCCAACTAGAGTCCTAAGGCACGAACCGGTATCGCGTGCTTGGGAGCTGACACATGTATTAGTCGGATCATTAAGATCGTTCGTTAGCGCTTCATCGGGGGTATATTGCAGCTTTCACCCCCATAGTTTTGTATTTATTATTTAATCTATAAACATTCATTGGTTGTTGTAATATTTTTGTAATATTTGCAAAAAGACCCTCATGGTTTTATTATTTGCACTTTAGTCCAGTCCACGTCACTTCACTGCATCCCAAGTGAGGTGGCGTTTTTGTACTTACACCCCAACAGGTTTTTGTATTTCATTTTAGTCCATTAAATATTAATTGTAGTTCTATATTTGTGGAAAAATAACATGTAAGCCATGCACTTTAATTTTAATTACATATATGCCCCTGCTAGTAGCAGAGAGTGGCGGGAGGCTTGATCTCGTCGGAGGAAACTTGCCTTGCAAGAGCTTCCTCCCCGATCATCCTCATCTTCTTTCCGCCATCAAATCAAGGCACCGTACCACATTGATCATGCACTGTTGGAGTTTGCAGGCCCACCACCATCGATCTCATTTCAAAGATCCAACTAGAGCCCTAGGGCACGAACCGGTATCGTGTGCTTGGGAGCTGACACATGTATTAGTAGGATCATCAGGACCATCCGTCGGTGCCTCATCGGGGGTATATTGCAGCTTTCACCCCCTTAGTTTTTATATTTATTATTTAATCTATAACCTTTCATTGGTTTTTGTTATATTATATTTGCAAAAAGAACTTCGTGGTTTTATTATTTGCACTTTAGTCTAGTCTACGTCACCTCACGTATCATCCCAAGTGAGGTGGCATTTTTGCACTTACACCCCAAAAAGTTTTTGTATTTCATTTTAGTCCATTAAATAATAATTCCAGTTCCATATTTGTGGAAAAATTGCATGTAAGCCTTGCACTTTAATTTCAATTACATATATGCCCCTGCTAGTAGCAGAGAGTGGCGGGAGGCTTGATCTCGTCAGAGGAAACTCACCTTACAAGAGCTCAATGTTAGGAAATGCGGTCCATGCGGTTGCATATGAGATCGCAAATGCATATTCGATCACTTGATTGAAGCGCGTATGCCTTATGCGGATCAAAACGCATATGCGGTCCGTATATGCAACATATGCGACCGCATATGCGGTCGCATATCTAATAGGATTCATGTTAATCCATGGCATGTTGATGACACATTAACTCAAATTTTTTCCAAGCAACTCTTATATCATCATTTGCATTGATGCATCTTTTCATTATTCTCGTATATGTTGCATTTGGGAATATAATCTAGGATATTTTTTCTCTTATCCATTTTTTTTCATTGTTCTAAACACTTATTAATGAATTGTTTACTACTTTTTGAATTTTCTATAAAATGAAACTCATTCTAATTCATCAAATAAAATAGGACATAATTGACTAACATTCTGACCCTTTACATTTTTGTGTTTCTAATAAATTTTATATGCAAACAATCTTCCCCTATATTTTGTGTCAACATATTTTATCCCTTGGAGATGCATATATGTGTATAATTTTGGGTGTATGTACCTATGAGTATTCTTAAGCTTTTGTTATCTATAGGATGTATATATACATTAAAGGTTTTCTTATAGAATCATGTATTCCATGTTGTATCCAAATTTGTATATGTATATATGCATTAAATTCAAAATACACACTAAAAAATAATCATATATCTTATTGATTATATTATCTTATTTGAAATTTTTTTTGAATTTTGTAAGATCATCAACTTTTATATATAAACATATTTTATTGGTTATTTTATAATATTTTAAATTAAAATATTATAAACGGCATGAACTGCATATACTTCCGCATAATCCTTCGCATATCCGCTTACTCGATTTAGACCGCATGACCGAACAAATACCGCATACCGCATTTCTGAACCTTGCAAGAGCTTCCTCCCTGTTCGTCCTCATCCTCTCTCCGACGTCAAATCAAGGCCTTGTACCATATTGATCATGCACTATTGGATTTTGCGGGCCCACCGCCGTCGATCTCATTTCAGAGATCCAACTAGAGCCCTAGGGCACGAACCGATATCACGTGCTTGGGAGCTGACACATATATTAGTGGGATCATTAGGATCGTCCGTCGGTGCCTCATCAGGTCTACATTGCAGCTTTCACCCCCTTAGTTTTTGTAATTATTATTTAATCTATAAACATTCATTGGTTGTTGTTATTTTTTGTAATATTTGCAAAAACACCATCACGGTTTTATTATTTGCACTTTAGTCCTGTCCATGTCACCTCACATGTCATCCTAAGTGAAGTGTTGTTTTGCAGTTACACCCCAAAAGGTTTTTATATTTCATTTTAGTCCATAAAATACTAATTCCACTTCCATAATTGTGGAAAAATTGCATGTAAGCCTCGTACTTTAATTTCAATTACATATATGCCCCTGCTAGTACATGCATTTTTGTGTGTTTTCTTTATTTATTAAATATAGTGTCCGCGCTCCAAAATACCTAAAAATAGGATTAGGTGCATGTTAGTATGTAGTTTTACGCTATATTTTTATTTTCATTTCTAAGCATTGTTTATATTTTATTAAAAAATCAAAAGAGTACAAAATATCCTTCTTTATGGTGTAAATTACCAAAAATATAACTTTTTTGAAAAAATCCATATATATATATATTGTTTATCGATTTATTTTACAACACCAGAACCTAAAACCCTAAAAATAGAAAAAGAAAATACATAAAAATTATGAAGTTTCAAAAATTCTTTATAAAACTTCTCAAAAATTACAAAAATGTTCATTTCTATTTTCTAAATTTCTTTATATTATTATTTATCGATAAAAATTGATTTGAAGAATCTTTGACATTATTGCTATTTTTAGTCTTCATTTCAATTCAGACTATTTAGTTTTAAAAAGATATAAAAATTAGCAAATTATCTAAAAAATCACAAAAATAGTTAAAAATTATTTAAAACCCAAAAACATTTTATTTTCTGTATTTTGTTTATTTTTATTTGCATTTTTATATATTAGCTTATATTATATATATAACCTTATTTAAGCTTCTATTAAATATTATAAAAGAAAAGGAAATAAAAAATACAAAAATATAAAAAGAAAATGAAAAATACAATATTAAAAATAATTAAAAATATAAAAAACAAAAACTAAAAAATATAAAATAAAAAACCCACAAAAACAAATAGACAACAAGAAGCACACACATTTTTGCATTTATTTGCACCGATCTCCTATTTTGCTCCCCGTGTTCGACACTCTATACATACTTATACTATACACACATTTGTAGACTTATAATAAATTTTAACTCCGTGCATTTATTTTTATTGCTTGATTCTTAATTGTGGGTTAATTGTTGATTGAATTAGGGTTTCGTGAGAGGTCGCTTTGATGACTATTGATCCGCCTTGTGGATTGATAAGAGTTCCACAAAACTCTATTCAGCAGTACTTTCAACTAACTCGACTTCCTAAGAAATCAGCTGATCCTGCAGGCCCTGCACCCTTGTCAGCACACAAAAAACCTTTAAGAAAAGCGAGAGAAAACTCAAAATTTGAAAAGAAAACTGAAACAAAAATCAAAAGACAATCAATAAAACCATAAAATGAAAAACCAGACAAAATAAGAAGAAGAAGAAGAAGAAGGAGAAGAAATCACAAAATTCTCAAATCCTAAGTATAGCTAGCGTCTTCCCGACAACGTTGCCATTTTGATAAGTGTGCTCCTCTCACAATTTTAATTCGTTATATGTAGCAATCGTGAAGAGAAGCGTGTATCAAAAGAAATATAAGAGAGAGGGAAAATTGTGCTAAAAGATGGATATAATAAATAATGTTTCTCTCTCTTTTTCAATTGATATTTACCAGGTAAGTGTCTCTGGGTCAAACACAAGGAGGCAGGAAGTATACTTAAAATCAAGGATCGGTTTTGTGATTGATTCTTCTTCACAAACTCTTTTTTGTCATTTTTAGTTTTTGTTATTATTTTTTATTTTAAATTTTGCATTTTTAGTTTTTATTTATTTTGAAATTTTTATTTGATTCTTTAAAAGTAATTAATTTTGAAAATGAATGATAGTATATAGTACGTATAATATAGTGTAATATAGTATTATATATAGTGGTTTCAAGTTGTAAGAAAAGAAATTGATTTTTTTTATTTTTAAAATGAGTAATATATTTTCAAAATGATTTACTATATAATAGATAGGTGAAATATATAGGTGATACAATATTGGTAAGAACGAGGAAATAAAATAGAGCAACGTGCTAGAAGAAACACACAAAAATCAAAATGAAGATGATGTTCGAAATATCAAAACAATCAAAGAAGCAGTGAAAAATCTAAAAAATGTAAAAAAAACCCTTGCTAGGATAGTTGTGTAACTACCTTGAAAAATCAAAGAAAACTAAGGTCACTAGAGTGTCCAAATATCACCAAGAGTATAGGGCGACAAATGTAAGAAATAATTTTGGAAAAATAAAGGTTCTTTTGCATTTAGGTCCCTGTGGAGGGACATAAATGCTAATATTGAAACTTCCGAAGGTGCACGTAAGTTTTGGAACTTTGTGGATTGAGTGCGCAACTTTTCCACTGGTTCGTTGTGAGTGGTCTAGATAAGAAGCCGAGGTGCGATCTAAACTACTCGTCTTGGAGATGTGTCGCCAACTTTTACAATATGATACTTAGGGCTATTCTTCCCCAAATCGAGTACAGCGGTGGTAGCAATTTGCTCCGAGCGGTGATTTGCTTGATTGGCCGATGTCACGAGCGTAATGACAGGGCCAGAAGGGAGCCTCCGTTCACCTTCGAGTCACCTACTACGAGGAAGTATCAAATGATGAAAGAAAGATAGGCCCTTTTTAGGGTTCCAAAACAGCAATGTTCATGCACCTATGCCTAACTCCATATTGGAGTTATGCATCTCAAGCATGCAACAAAGATGCTCCTGAGGAACAGCTTCAGGCTCTGGAATAACATGCACAAAAAATATGGCTCGATTCTAAATGAATCGACCTAAGAAGATTATGTTATTCTTGCTTAACAACATGTTTCAAGACTTGGAGTTTCAACTCAAATTTTTCAAAGAAAGAGATCAAATGGGAAGGGGCTTGGTCGCAATCTAAAGATGGGTAATTAAGCTATCTAAAATAGTCTTTAGCCTAACTAAAAATGAATTAAAAAGATGGAACTTGGTGGATGAACTTCACCTAGGAAACTGAAGGTGTATGACCTTTAGTCTTCATTTGATGAGGCGGTGATTTCTCAGAGCTCTACGCGGTGGATGTAGTTGTTATTCAAGGCAAAGATGCATTGGAATTCCTCTCCTATCTTCCTTCTTCCTCGCAGGACAAAATCCTCACTCATCTATCAACTAAGGAGTCTCGTTCAAGGCTTGGAAGGTGGAAGGTCGGTCAGTTGGAACTGAATCTAGGAGGGAGTTGGTTTGTTCAAGCAACATTAGGTGATTTAAATAGGAGAATTGAGAAGACGTTAGGACAATCTGAATGGATAGCGTAGATTAGGTATGATTAGGTTAGAAGATGGACGGATTAGATTGTATGTTGGTGGAGAATCAGACGTTAGAGAAAATTTCGAAGTTGGATCGTCTACATGGTGAAACAGAATGGTTCTTGGGGAAGATGAATGTGGAGTTGATACGTGTCAGCACCACATAACTCCCAGAATAAAAAATGCTTAAATTTTATATAATAAATATTAAATAAAGTTATTTTTAAAAAGTTTAAAAATGAAAATTATATAAATAAATAATCTAAAGTAGGCTATATTATACATATATAAATAATATATATTATGATATATAAATAAAATATCAATAAATATACAATAATGTACTTTATAAATAATATTTTTATTTTTAATTAAATACTTTTATAAATAAAGTACTATTTTTATATTTTATTAATTAATATAATACTAAATAAAGCTTATATGAATGTTTATATAATTTATAATTTATTTTACATAGGTTAAAAGTTACAAGTATATACAGTGTAGTTCAATTTTACCTATTTTAGGGATTTTTATTTATAATAATTTTAATTTTGGATATTATTTTATAAATAAACTAAAGTATTAAGAAAATAACTAAAATTTGCTAAATTGGTTGTACTATAAAAAGTATGTACATAATAAATTAAGCAGCCCAGAAATCCCATTGTCATTAGGTCTAAAAACCGATTTTGTTGCAGACGGATTCTGTTTTTGATGGAACGACCTTCCTTATTAGAGAATTTAATATCTTGAACTTTAAAGGTGAGTCAAGTGAAATAGGAGTTTGTATGGAGAAGTTATGAGGTTTGGAAGTTGGGAAATTGGCAAATTGAAGTTTTGATTTCTTGGCATATATACAAGTTAGAATTTTTATTTGTTTTTATATTTTTATACATATTTTCATATAAGTAATGGTGAAGAGTTTGGTGAAAATATGTAGATATGAATTAAATATAATTATTTGAAGATCGTATATTTATGAATAAATAATATAATTTAATGTGTTATGTACATGGTCAGTTATTTTTGGATTTTCTGCCTTATCTCCCCCTACTTTATTATTTATCGACCAGTTTCTACTGGCTTGATCTCAGAGGTTAGCTTATATAAATATATCTATATTTATATTTTCTTAGTCACAATGTACAATATATACATAATTACATACTGTCTTATTTTCTTTATTTTTATTTTTTATTTTTTATTTATATTTATTTCTTTTTATGTATAAAACTGATTTTATATTCATGAGTATTATTTTTATAAAAAAGAATATTAATGCACAGTTACATGTATTTGTTAAGTTTTTTAAGATAGAATGTGAAAGAGCATTAATGAATCACATATTCATCAATGATGGACTTCATTGTCCTTGATGTGGAAATCCTCAATCATTGGAGAGAATATCAAATTATTCTAGGATGCCTTTCCTTAGGATTGCCAGAACTTCATTTGACTGTCAAACTAGGAAGATGAAATTCCGTTCTCCAAGCAGAGAAGTGGAACTTATGATGCAATAGACGAAGCGACAGAGACCTGACTCCGAGACTAGCACAGATACTTATCTTTTGAGGTAAAGTGCATAGTAATAGTCACTATTAGTCCATGGAAACAGAACTCGACTATAATGAGCAATACTCTCTCATCTTAAGAGGACAGTGTTCATGATGCAGTATGCCATGTATTACCAAGATTCTTGATAGATGACGCCTACTCACATGATGACACAGAAGTCTCTATGGATTTGTCAGTTCCATCTTTCACGGAACAATCAAGGGTTGAGGATGATGAGTCAGACGTGGCTTTACCATGGATCTTTGACGATTCGACTCAAGACACAACAGAGTTGGTGGCAAGCACAACATTGACAAACCCACATTCACGTAGCACGGAACCATATTCAGATATAGTCTAACCTGATTTTCTTGATGATACATCCTTACCAGAGCTGAAGCCATTGCCTCCTACACTAAAGTATGCATTTCTTTTGGGACCCAAGAATATATTTCCTATCATCATTAGTTATAGGTTCGTTGTAGAATAGGAGTCTAGATGCCTAATAGTCTTGCAGAAGAACCACAGGTCGATAGGTTGGACAGTGTCGGATCCCATGGGTATTAACCATGCTCTCTATTTACATCACATGTATATTGAGGATAATGCTAGACCTTCCCGTTAATTTTAAAGAAGATTAACTTCTAAGCTAAGGGAAGTTGTGAATAAAGAAATTGAAAAATGGTGTGGACCATGCTTTATATACCCCCATCTCTAACTCCAAATGGGTGGCACCACTACATCTCATCCCAAAGACGTCTGGAATTTAGATGTTCACCAATGAGAAGGTGGTAGAGATCATGACATGAGTACCCACATCATGGTATGTCTATGTCGACTACAGACATGTGAATGTTACAGCCAAGAAAGACATCTTTCCCTTGACGTTTATTGATCAGATTTTGGAGAGATTAGCAGGGAAAGAGTTCTTTTATTTCATTGTCAGGTACTCTGCTACAATCAAGTGGTCATAGCTCCTGAAGACCAAGGAAAGACTACATTAACATTTCCATTCACCACATACGCATTCAAGCATATGCCATCCAGGCTCTTTAATGCCCCAAGCACTTTTTAGCAATGCATGATTGTTGCATTTTTCAAGGTGATGGACGATTTTCTAAAAGTCTTTATGGATGATTTCTTGATCCATGAGAATTCTTTTGATACATATCTTGATCATTTGGACTGGGTCTTTAAAGATGTAAGGAGGTATATCTGGTGCTCTCCTAAGAAAAGAGTCATTTTATGGTTTAGGAGGGTATCGTGTTAGGGCACGCCATCTCTAAAAGGGAATGGAGGTTGACCCTACCAAGGTGGATGTGATCAAGAAACTTGATCCACCAACCAACATCAAGTTAGTATGTTCATTTTTTGGGCATGTTTGATTTTATAGGAGATCTATCAAAGACTTTTCAAAGATTGCATGCCCAACGATTGAGCTCTTAGGAAAAGGCATGGTTAGTTGTAGATCTAGGTGTTTTAAGGCCTTTGAGTTCTTAAAAAGAAAAATAATGGATTCTCTTGTATTACAAGCTCCTGAATGATCTCTTCCCTTTGAGATCGTGACTGATGCTTCAGATTTTGTAATAAAAGCCGTGTTAGGACAAAGGTGCGATGGGATACCATTTGCTTTCATTACACGAGTATAGTTTTAGATTCTACACAGAAAAATTATATAGTTGCTAAAAAGGAAATGTGCGTAATAGTTTGGGCCCAAGAGAAGTCCAGATCTTATATATTGGACATTAAGGACAATATAAACTGAACACACAACAATTTGATATTTAATGTAAAAAAAGGGTGTGAAAGCATGTCTTCTTAGGTAGATCTCATTACTCCAGGAATTTGATTTCGAGATCAAGGATAAACATAGAATCAAGAATGTTGTGGTGATTCATCTATCCCGGATTGAGCTTAAGGATTCCCCTGAGATTGAATTAATTGGAGAGACTTCCCCGGACGAGTCAATTTGTGTTATTGACTCACTCCTTTAGTATGCCAACATGGTGAACTACTGATAACACGAATTTTGCAAGGGTCTATAGCAGTCTACACAAGACAGGACCACGATGTCGCCGAAGCGACCACTCATGAAATCCGGGTTAATCAACAATTAACCCACAACAAGAATAGAGTAATTAAATATCAAAAATGTGGAGTTAAAATTTATTATAACTCTACAACAATGTATATAGCAAGTAAGTATGTGTAGAGGTCGAATAAACGGAGCAAAGGGGAGAAGGAGGCACAAATAATTCTAAAAATTCGCCTTTTATCTCTTGTCCATTTTTTTGTGGGTTTTTAATTTTTTATATATTTTTTGTATTTAATTTTAAATTTTCCATTTTTATATTTTCTTTTTACATCTATTTTTTATTTTTATATTACGTTTTCTTTTGTATAAACAATAAAACATATATAAGGATTTATATATACAATATATAGTAGTGTATTTATAAAAACCAATAAATATAGACAAAATACAAATAATACATTGTTTTTGGGTTTTTAATATTTTCCTAATGTTTTTGTAATTTTCCAAGAATTTTTGCTAGTGTTATGTATTTTTAAAGTTAAAAATATCCCGATTAAGGGATTAATTAATAACCTGAAATTGATTTGGATGTTAAAAATAGAAACTAAATCCTAAAATTACCCAAATCAATTTTAATAGGTATATATTTATATAAATAAAATTATAAAATAGAAGAAAAATATTTTTGGATTTTTATAGGATTTTTTAGATTTTTATGAAGGATTTAGGGGTTTTTCAATTTTTAGGCTTCTTGTTTTTTCATTTTTAGTGACTTTTAATCTTAATTAAAACTGGGTAAAATCTACTATATATAATCTTTGGGGGATTTTTAGACACATTTTTTATATTTTTTGGTATTTTATAAGTTAGACAAGGAATAATTTGGTTCCTTTTCATTTTTAATAAAAGATTAAATGCAAAAAATGTGAAATAAAATATGGGTATGAATATACATGGCATGAAGCATTTTTCCCTATTTTTGTGTATTTTTAGGAGCACTGTAGATGTATTTAAGAAATAGAGGAAACATACAAAATTTAATGGTCCAGCAGGGGCATTTTTGTAAATAAAATAAACTACAGGGGTCTAGGTGAAAAATTGCATGAATAAAACAATGTCTATTTAATTTTATTATACTAATTTACAATTATAAAAGTCACCAAGCCATCTATGCAAAATTTCCCCAGTCACGTGGGGACTATGCGTGACTCTAGAAGGGACCAAAGTGCAATTTACAGGAAGTACGGGGGTCATTGCAAAAATTTCTCATTTATTTATAACGTTACATTTTATTTACTATACTAAATGGTAAAATACAAAAACGTAGGGGTATGGTTTGAAATTTACCCCAAATGAGATGCTGATGGACGGTGGGATGTCATCCACTTATCCACGTGGTGGTGCCTCACCACACGATGACGCTTCATCGCTGGATGGCCAGATTAGATCTCCGGGCGAGATCTAATGACTCGAGGTCTCTGCATCCAATAGCATCTGCTACATATGGGGTGCAGATCTTGATCGGACAGTGGAGACGGCTGTTGGAAGAATTGGGAAGAAACTCGCCACTGGTGAGTTTTGATCGATCGTTGTGGGCTCCTCCAACCTCCATTCCCTCCGTCGAGGGGCTCTTCTTGTTCCTAGTGGTCTGCCGCATCAGATGGTAGCTTCAGCTAGGCACCTGGAGCTCGGACGGTGGAGAACGGGCTCAAGGCAAAATGGAGCTCCAGGTTCTTGATCTTCTGCAAAAACTCACCTTGATTGAGGCTTTCGCACGCCGGCACCTGCAGGGTTAGCACAATTACAAGGAAACGAAGGGGTCGGGCACGATAGGGAGGTGGAATGGGTCGTAGGGTGTCAGGCGTAGTCCCTCTGGCGAGCGGTGGAGAAGAAGGACTGGACTTCAGATCCAGTGGGGATTTGAGTAAGCGGGGGGCTCGAGGCGTGTAAGAAGTGAAGGGAAAGAGAATGGGGTGGTCACGATGATTGGAGAGTGGCGTAGGACATGTGGAAAGGGTTTGCTGGAGCGGAGCTCTGGCGAACTACGAATTCAGCTAATTACGCTAAACCTACAGTCTAACCACTAAACTAATTGCATGATTGAAATGAACGAATCAAAATCTAACTAAAATAATAAAAATATGTAGCTCTTACCTGGTTTTGACGCCAGGGAGCAGAGGTCACCGACGACGGTGGCCTTGGGCGCACTTCCTCCGCAACGAGCTCCCAGCACCTCAGGGGACTCCAGCTGTCACATGGATACGCTCTTTGGCCTAGATGCGGAGGCTCTAGGGCTCGAAGATGGCCAAAATTTTAATGGAGGAGGAGGACTTTTATTTACAGACAAAGTGGCACCCTTATTTTACCACGGAAATGGGAGATGTACAAGCTATGTACAAGAGTTATAAGATGCAGGCGTGGATCATGGATCATCAACGATCAATTCTTGTGAAGACATCGAGTGTGATTAAGCAATGGTGCATGCAGGAAAATGGGCGCAAAATCTGGAATTTGGTAGTTCTGACGTGCCAGGTGCTTGGATGGGATAGTTGACCAGGGGTCAACTGTCAAAGCTTTGTCATTGGTCCATGGAGGTGCGTTACAGGACAAACCAGCAAGGTTATTCGAAAATAATGACTTAAAAATAGATTTTAAGTGTATTATTTTTGTGTATAAAATTAAAAAATTATTATTATTTTATTTAGTATTTTATTATGATATTTATTTATTTATTGGAGTATTTTATTAGTAGCTAATTTTTAATATCGTATTTATAGGTATATTTGTCTATATTTTGTACGTTTTTTAATTTTGTTTTTTATATTTTATTTTCTTGTTAGATTCTTTTATTTTATATATTTATATCTTATTTTTATAAGTATAAATATATTTTTATTATATTTTTGTGATGTAATTTGTATACTTAAATTAATAGATATGCATATTTTATAGGTATATCTATAGGTATTTTACCTATGTTCTATATACATCTTTTTATTTTAATGTATCCGTTGGGTTTTATTTTGAATCTATATTTTAATAAAGTATAGATAATATTTATAATTTTATAAAATATAAATGAATAAAGAATAAAAGAATAGGGTCCCCTTTTATTTATATACAGGTATAATTATATGTATTTTTCCTATGTTTTCACTTAAACTTATTTTATTTTGTATTTTCTTTTTGGTTTTGTTTAGGTTTTAATATGTACATATGTTATAAATAATAGTTACAAAATTATAAAAATATGAATTTGTAAAAATAATATAGCATGAATAAATTGAATATTTTAATCGGGTTTGTTATACAATTAGGGTCCAAAACCTAACTTTCACACCGTAACTCCAAAAATATGAAACTACCACATTAAATAGCTCATGAAAAGTTATATACAATTAGAGTGATTTTGATATGTTTAGAGTTTTTTTAAAGATATGGTTCTGTGAAATTGGGGTTTTGGCTTTTTTTTATTTTGTGTATAAAATGAACATTGTGTATTATTTTTGTACAAACTCAATTTTGTATTTTTATTCACATTATTATCTACAACTTTTCATGTACAAAATTTTTTTCATTTGATGAATAATTAATAAAGAATAAAATATGTGTCAAAAAATTCATAAATAATGAATAAAAGAATTGGGTTTTTATTCTATTTTTGGCCCTTATCTCCCCCTACTTTATTCCTGGTCGCCAAACTCAATTCTTGACTTTGTCTCGAGGTTTAGGGTCATAAAATATTATCGATAATTTATTCTTTTTCTTTTCTTCTCTTTATTCTATAATTTTGGCATTTAAAAACAGTATTATTTACACAGTAAATGAAATATATCATGAATGTTATTTTATACAAATAAATGTTATTTTCATGCATTGACTAGGGTTTTTAAGGCCAAAATGATAGAATAAAGATGATGAAATGGAGGTTCATTGAAAAGCCACGGATTACCGACCTAATTCAATTGAATTAACGATTAAATTTGCGATGTTCGTTATAGTCAGGGAAAATCGGACTTATCAAAACCACTTTGATTAATGTGTCAATTAAACGCAAGCAGCAATTGTTTTTCTTGGGCAAGCCCAAGATCGAACTTAGGGAGGCAACTTTTTCCTTAGATTAATTCAAAGTCAATTCCTATGTTAGGTTTTCAGGAGAATTTTTTTGGTATTTTTTATGCAATAAAGAAATTACGATGCAATCTGGACCAATTTCCAAATTTAAAATGTGAAGTATAGTCAAATTAAGTTCAAAATTACTGAAATTTGGCCAGAATGTGAAATGCAATGAAATTAAGCTACTGCACTTTTTTTGGAATTTTTGATTCTATATGAATTTACTATGAATAATAAATGAAGGCAGAGTGATTTATTACAAAATTAATTTTAATAAATACCAAATTAAATCATTTTCAGATACAAAAATTAACCTAGATACTTCTATGTGACATGAATTTTGGACCTATTAAAATGATGAAATTTGGACCTATTAAAAATTATTAGACCTTAAAAATGATGAATTTTGGACCTATTAAAAAGCAATTAAGCAAAACACTAATTAATTTATTAAGGCCCCGTTATACGTGCAAATGATGTGATTTTTGGGCACAATGTAGAACTACATAAATTAGACCTATTATGATTTTTTGGTGATTTTTGGAGCAACAATCAGTTTAATACGCAATTAAAGGCACACAGTGGGCAAAATATGCAATTTTCCACAAAAAGAATTATATTAAATTCCTCAAAGTGTTCGGTCAATTGATTGACCTACAGGAGCTTGCTAAGTGGGTTCATGGACTTCATTTCTCAAATTAAGAATGCACCATATTAGAATATATAAATAACAATATATTCAATTGTATTTCTTTGATTAAGGATTGTTCGCCTCAACGAGATCTACAACTTTCATGATCACAAAAATATAACAAGTCTTCACAATGCTAGAGCATAAGTTTCTCTACAATATGTAATTTTTTGGAATTAATAAATGATGTTAAATGAGTGTTTAAATAAACATGCAAACACAGGGGTATAATGCAAATAGAAATAAAATTGATTAAAACAGAAACATGCTTGTAGGGACTAAAATGCAATTACCTATAATGATAAGGGTGTGGGTGCAAATTCTCTACGGGACCATGTGCACCTCACGTGATGTTGCTGGAGGGGACTGAAATGCAATATTGAAAACTAGCAGGGGTTCGGATGCAATTTTCCCAAAGTTTGCACATGTGTCATGTGATATTCGAGGCTCGGATGGTGGTTCGGACAGCGCTGGAGGCTCGGGCATGGTTCGGGAGCTTTGGCTAAAGGCTCAGGTTCGGAGGCAGGCTCGGCTGGCTTGTGGCGCTTCGGATTAGGTTCGGGGGAATCCAAGCCTGGAGGGTTGGTACCACCACCCAATTTTAACACGTGGAAGAACTAGGGCCGCCCGATCATCAAGATCGGACGGTAGCTGGAAGGTGATGTTGACATCGACGTGGCTCCTTGTGGACCATCGGATGACCACCGGAAGGGTGTATCCAACGGTAGTTGTACCGTCTTCTTATCTTGTGTCGGGCGGTGAAGTTAGGCCTCCGGCGATGGGCTTTAATCTCCGCCACCTCCTATCAAGCGCGGCGAGGGCTCTGGGCTGCTCCTGAATGGTTGGGCGTCATCGTGGGTGTGCGGTGGAGCAACTGGAGCATTTGCGAGTCGCGATGGATGCCTGGATGTCGGAGACGAAGCAGCTCGAAGAAGCTCCAGCAATGAGTCTGGCCAATGACGAAGGAGGCACCTGCAAGGTTAGTGACTAGCCAAAGCGTAGTGCGTGAGGTCATGTGGACGAAGTCAGGTGCTCGAGGCCTTATGGCGTGAAGAGGGTGAATGACCGATGTGCTCCTCCACCGTGAGGGGCGGAGTAGTGGTTGGAGGTGGTGATGGTTCGGGAAGACAAGCGGAGTGAAGCGCAGAGATGATAGCTCCGATGTGAAGCTTGATCGATGGTCGGTTGAAGGTGGTATTAAGCGAGGAGGTCAGAAACATTCAGAGAAAATTGGAGGGGAAGAAAGGGAGGATCGAAGAAGAAGAAGAAGTCTACCTGGGAATTGGGGTTCTAATTGGAGCCCTCGGTCATCACTCTAGGATCGACAGGTGCCCGAGCTCAAGCAGCTTGATAGTGAAGCTTCTGCACGGTGAAGGTTTGCCGTGGATCTTGCTAGAGAGGAATCCTTGTCTTCGCTCAAGAACTGGCCGGATCTCTGTCACAGATTAGAGGAGTAGAGCTCAAGGGTCTCTCGTGCAAGGGTAGATGGGGGAAAAGGTGGCCGGAGGCGGCGTATTTATAGAGTTGGAAGGTGGCAGTTCGGTGATGGAGGTCGTGACTTGTGTGGTGATTATGGAGCGAGGGAGAGGGATTCATGGCGAGTGTGGGTTCTAGCGAGGATGAGGGGAGAGTGGGGTTGGTCGTGGAGCGGTTATCGAGTGGAGATGGTGGCGGAAGTGGCGTGGGAAATAGAAAGGAGGACGGATGGTTGAGGTAATGGGTGATGTGGGCAAGGTCGATCCGGAGGTAGAAGACGGTGTCTCGACCGTTGGATCTCTCAATCCAACGGCTGAGAAGCGGGCGATGAAGGGCGGACCAGACTAAATCAGAGGGGCACGATCGTAGGGTGAAGGACGTGCCACGAGGTGGGATGAGGGGAAGGCGCTGAAGGACGGTGGAGATTACATCTAGTCCTTGATCCAAGGGTTGAGATTAGGTGCGGAAACGAATGGCTTGGATCTGGAGGTGAAAGAGATGATTGGGCGGTGATGGAGCGCGCCACATGGAGGAAGGAGGTGAAGGCGCTAGCGGGCGGTCCAGATGCAATCTAGAGTTGATTAGATGGTTGTGAGAGGATGCGGGTGTGGACGGCTGAGATGTAGGCCGTTTGAAAGCCATCCAACGGTAGAAAGGCGGGGCGCGTGATGAGACGGGTTGTGTGGCGCAACCAGAAGGCGCCACGTGGCCCAATCACATTATTACAAGGAAGAAAGTGAATTATGAGGAGGGAAATGGCCGAATTTGGAAAAACTCAAAACATGAAAGTTGTAGATCTCGATGAGATCTACAAGTTTCATGTTGACCAAAAACGTATACTAGGTCAAATGAAGAGATAAAATACAAGGGTAAAAATATCAATATGTGCAATATACAACAGGGGCCCAAAACCCAAGTTTTGCATGCGAACTCTGATTTTAATGAATTGGTCTTATTTTGAAGGTCTTTGAATGTTTATTACTTTAAAAAAGAGTAGACCTAGATCGGATAAAGCTCCTAGTTTCGAACTTGGACTTGGATTTAATTGGTCAATTTTACAAGTTAGTATTTTTTGATATTTTTCTATTTATTAGTGTTAGTAATATATACAATATAGAGTTGATTTTATTGGATTTGGATGCAGTATAAAATAGATACAAATATGGTATTACAGGTGATTTTTACAAGTGAATTGGGCTTCTTATTTAATGCAAATATGAATGCTAAAATGCAGATATTATTTATGCATGCATGAATGCTAATGATGCAATATAAGTACAAATATGCAGCTAATTACTTGGGAACAAAGCTCTATTTTCAACTTTTAGAGTGATGAATCACATATTCATCAACCCCCTATACTTAAACCTTGCTCATCCCCGAGCAACTAAAATGAAATGCAAAAGTGAAATGAGATTGGGTTCCATACCAAGGTCATGAACAAAAGTTGAAAATGGAGCTTGACTCAACCTTTGGATTAATAGTGTGGCTGAACCTTATTGGGATCTGAATTTAAGATCTAACAGCCTTTAAGTTCCACAAGTCTTCTATTCAAGATGCCTCAATAGTCATGTCAGAACAAATCCTCATACGCAAATTCCTGATGATTATGATTCTTACTTGTACTGTGTAAGTGAAATATATCTCTCTACATCAGAAATGGCAAAGAACCAGCCTCCTCCAACAAGGTAACTCTAATTCCCCGGTCTAGTAACTCTTTCCTCGAGGAGCGGGGTATTCCCTTCTAAGTTTAGGTGCGACCAGCTCAAGAAAGAGGGGTGGAGAGAAGAATAGACGGTAGCCAGTGTAGCTACTTATCCTAGGATGCTTGACCAGTGTAACCAAGTCATCAGCTATAGGCTTCCATAGTATGAGGCTTTGAAGCATGTGCCTTATAAATATACATACTCCAACAAGCAATTTAATTTCAATCTGGCATGTCCATTTTTTTGGAGTTCTCTTTTTTTCTTTCTTTTCTTTTTTCCTTTTTTTTAACTATATACAAGGTACAACATGTACATCAAGAGTTTTTCCTCTTGAGCCAGTAGACTATCCCTCTTTTGAAGCATTATTGCAACCCACAGCATCCCGTCCTTAGATGTCAACACCACCAGACTAGGTTGAGATGCACTACCCTCCCTAGAGGAGGACGGATATTTCCACCCGTGTGCTACTCCAAGCCAAAGGATTCCTCCCCCTCGCCACCTCATCAATGAAGAGCTACATGCATGATGCTTATCCAAGTTAGGTCATTGTCTAAAAGAATCATACGTTTGTACGAAATATTCTACTTAGACCAATCAAGATGACATGTGAACATAGACTTGCAGACTCAAAGAATTGAGTCACTCGACCTGAAAAATCATAACTCCAGTTCCTATAAGGTTCCTCTGAAATTAGGTAGATTAAGTTCAAATCAAATCCATCCTCGACATCTATTCATAACTTGGTTCAGAACCCACTAACTTTTCACTTTGCATATGCTAGATATGCAGATGAGATGCAGATGACATGCTATAGAGATGAATGAAATGTAAGATGCTCTTTTTTTTGAAATGCAAGGATGATATGCAAGAGTAAATAAGAAGCCTTTATTTTCATTTTTAAATTATCTAGTATACAACAAATTTTACAACAAATTTTACAAGAGTATGTTTTTAAAAGAATTTTACAACTTTTTATACAAGTATCATACAGATTATACAATATACATACTAGTATGCATGTATTTTAATTTTTTTTACAAATTTTACAAGAGTTTTACAGGTATTACACATTATACAAAAAAATCTAATTTTTACCCACCCGTAATTATTGCATACAAAAATACACGAAAATATGTGAAAGTACAAATATGGATAAAGTATATATGTAATATATACACGCCCCCTATACTTAGCGTGTGATATTTCCTTAGAGCACGAGAAGCGAGGAAAAAGACATAGCTCATGCTGAGCGTAGGAGAGCTAAAATAACAAAATGTATAAAAGTCGCTCCGCCCCCCTATACTTAGGCTCTAGCATTCTAAGTGTAGAAGAAGATCAAAAGTGGGGCGGGCGAAGTTAAGAGGTGAAATGAATGAGTATATACAGGATGGGCATCGGTCCCCCCTATACTTAGGCTCTGGTCAGCCTAAGTCTAGGACAGGAGTGAGTGTAAGAATCGATGAGATATGGAGAATGTACATAGAATGATGAAGAGACTCGGGTCACTCTCCCCCCTATACTTAGGATCTAGTCATCCTAAGTATAGCCATATAAATGAAATGATATGGAGCCGGGGCGAGTGATTTGAATCACTGGGGAGGGAGGGAGGGAAAATATATACAAGGAGGATTGAGAATATACAAGGATCAAGAAGGTTTGTGATGAACCTTCTTGCATGAACGAGGAGGTGAGGAATATACAAGTGTGTCGCTGTCGGAATCGTCCTCAGATGAATAGTAGTGAGGTGAAGGACTTGTCCAATGTGGGTTGACACACTACTGCTTGCTTAGATAAGGCTTGAGAACAGCCGAACTGAGCTCACTCATATAAATCACCTCATCTGAACCTGATGAGGACTCCTCAGAAAATTTCTTCACCGGTATGTTGAAAGAGACTTTCTTAGTCGATTTTCTAGAACCTGAATCATTAAGAGGGAGTGGAGAGCGACGCACCTTGAGGCGTTTGGGGAAACTCCTCGAGGAATCATTTCTCGACTTCCTCTCACTAGATAGCCTACTAGAGGAGGGAGAAACCGTGTTTTTATGTGGAGTCAATTTAGTCTTGGTTGTTTCCTATGAAGGTCCGAGATGTGGTGCGGTGCTGACCATGGGTTCCTCATCAGACGAGTCACCATATAGATTGTAATGTTCCTAAAGAGTCAGCACGCGTCTCGAGAAGGTGCTAGTGATCTCAGTTGGCTTGGCATTATTGGGCTCTTGTATCGGATCGTCAAAATGGTCAAGGTATCAACAAAGGTCGTGTCCGACTCAATGATAGCTTACGTTTGTAAGTCCTCCTTAGAAGTTGTCACGATGGTGGTTTAAATGAAGTGGAGGTGTGGGGAGTCTCTGAACCAATGGTCGTCTGGACAGTCGATCTCTCAGGTGTAGCAGAGAGGTGGGACTCATCTACCTCTCGATGGTCACGACTGTCAGCGGATATGTGGGTCACCTTAGAGTAACGTGTATCAAAGAATGGGTGGGGTCGAAGCGCTCCAAATGTTGTAAAATCAATTTCCCGAGTCTCGTAATTTATAATCGCCTTAGCCAAGGCTAAGAACGGCTTCCCGAGAATAATAGGAGACTGGGTAAACTCTCCTCGGTGCTCATTGTCAATGATTATGAAGTCTACCTGGAGTAGAGCACCTTGGAAAGTTATGATGATTGAAATGGTTCCTCTCGACTGTTTGATAGATCGATCAGCCAGCTGAACAATCTCTCTCGACTTTCTGATTGGCCTCAGTTTTAGCTTGTCAAACACAGAGGTCGGGAGGATATTTATCAGCGAGTCATCATCGATTCTCGCATGAGTAAAGATGGTGTCTTTGATTTCACACTCAACTCGGGGAAACCGCTTCACTCTGCGGCTCTTGTCTTTCTCCCCATCACCAAGGATGTGGCCATAGACACTATGTGTCTTTCAGTATGTGTCCTCTTATTGCCCGACCTCTTGGACATCAATTTACTTCTCACAGATCGTTTAAGGTCGGGGAAGTGATCTTTGGCCTTTATTAAGGGAGGATTAAAAATCAATTCTTCATCGAGTGCTTCCCTTAGGGCAGGATCCATTTTTTTAGGTCTTTTTCATTTTCTGTTTTTATGAGATTTTCTGATTTTTTGATTTTTTTTTTATCTTTGTGAGATTTTCAATTTTTTGGGTGTTTTTGGTAGATGCATGATCGGACTCTGGATTGAAAGGCAATTGGTTAGTAGAAGAGGGAGGTAGAATGGACTCCAGCTGTACAAAAGGTGTGGGTTCCCTAATGCTCGCTCGGTTTTCAACACCAAATCTACTTACTTCCTTATCCACTTTCATACCCAGGCTGGCAGAAATTGAGTGCAATATTTCCATGACATCTCTTGACTTGTTACCAAATGATTCATTTTTCTCAATAAGTCTGGAAATGTCATCCTCCAAAATGTTCTCATGACAAATCATGGTTGAACTCTGATCAATTGGAGGATATTGTTGAGATATTGGGGTCTCATACTCAACATACCTAGACTCTGGCATGTAGTTATGGGTCGAGTATGGATTACTTGTGTGGCAGATATCGGTCAGAGCCTCATGTAATGGAGTCAATGAATGAAGGACTGGTAAGTCTAGCTCATGAGTCCAAGCCCTTGAATGAGTAGGCCCTACAAATGTATGATATTAAGGCCAGTCAATGTAGGCTTGATTACTAGAGTCAATCAAGTCAGGAAGATCATAAGGTGCATGCCTCTCCATTCGGTATGTTCGATCGACCATGTTATACCCTAAGGTCAAGTCAGGATGTGTATATGTAAATTGTTGTCTGATCCCTACTTGAGGTGATAATGAAGTATGTGGGGGCACATAATTCTGTCAATCATCTGTCTCAGTAGTGGTTTGCTCGTCGTTTGATTCTTTGATTCTAGCAAGCTCCCGAGAATAAGGATAGTCAGCCTAAGATGGAAGTGGATCCGGAGTGTTAGAATATGGAGTAGGTGAGAAATGCCAAGAATTAGAGAAGTCAATCGAAGTTTTGACTTCATAATCGGGTTGAGGTGGAACCGAACACGGGTAAGGGTCTCCCGTGGATGGCGAGGATACATCGAATAAGGAGAAGGAGAAGATGAATGGCATATGATCGCGGAGGAATAACCAGAGGTCTCAGGGTATGGGGACCAATATCCCGACATATTGAAGAAGATCAAGGTAGGAAACATGCAATTACATAGGATAACACACAGAGACAGACAAAAAGACAAACACAAGAGCAAACACTGAGTTCACACTCAAAATGGTGAAGGAACCGAAGCCAGGTCCAATTAATCTGGTTTATTTTAAGTGTGATTTTTAGACAAATAGCAAGGATTACGTGCCTATAGGGAAGTCGGCTCAAAGCCGGATGCGTCTCCCTTGTTTAACATGCCGCCTAAGATACCAATGCCCTTCCTTTCTTTGATCCTATCACAAACTTAGAAGTTCAAGGACCTGCCCCTATCTACCTATCGAAGTAGGTGGAGGTTGACAAGGCTTATAACTTCACCCTGGGGGGTTACTGGCAACTTGTCGTGGTGCACCGTAATTTCACCCCTATCTACCTACCGGAGCAGGCAGAGCTACTTGGCGATGGTCAGTCGAACCCCAAATAGTTCAGCCTGTGATATTTGCTAGGATTGGGGTATGTGATATGGAAGATGGGGATTTTGTCTCTATCTTAGGGTGTACACACACTCTCTGTACCCTCAGCCTGAAATCAAGGTCGGGCTTACTCTTCCGCAAACAAGGGATAATTTTAGTCATATTGTTTGGTCCAATTCAATTAGTAGTCCCGATTTTAGATATTAGTTGTCACTGTAATTAATCCACACAAGCAATCACATCTATCGTCCAGTCCAATTCCTTTATCCTAGGTCAGAAAAATCAAGATAGAGAATCGAAAAAAGCCGATGCGATCGAGAAAACAATGATGAATGCTTGAGTAAGAATACTTTCAGTGCCTCTAACTCTCTACAATGTGGGATGTAATACTGAATTGAAATTTTTACACTAAATGGAATGCAAGCGAGAAAAGGCGCTCCTAGATAGGAAGTTCTATTAGCGAGTGAATGATGAATTTAAATTTGGCTATAGTCCTGCGGTCTAAGTGTGTCATTTAATGGTGAAGTGTGGTCCTACAAATTACGAGCACAAACAGACCTAAGAAAGCTCTAAGAGCTGCGAGTGTAGGTCCTATCCTACGTCAATCAACCACACAACATAGAAACTCTTTTTATTATTCAATTACACATGCGCCAACCCAAACGGGAACCGTTGTGAATGCGGACTTTTTTTATAAGTCCTCTCAAAAATCACTCAGTTCAAAACTGATGCAGGTCTTCAGCTCGCCTAGCGAATCGACTTTGATGCCTCGTATTCCTTGCACAAAAATAAATGATGGTCAGAGAGAGGATGACACAAAATAAAAAAAAACTGAAAATAACAAAAAAAATATTCACAAGAAGAACCGCAAATCAGACTACCTGAGGATGGAAAACGCAAATCTAATTTTCTAAAATGATCCTAAGCCGTTTGCCTCCCCGACAAAGGCGCCATTTGAAAAGCCACGGATTACCCTACCAAATTCAACCAAATTAACGATTAAATTTGAGATGTTCAGTAGTTGGGTAAAATCAGACTTATAGAAACCACTTTGATTAATGTGTCAATTAAATGCAAGCGACAATTTTTTTTACTTAGGCAAGCCCAAGGTCGAACTCAGGGAGGCAACATTTTCCTTAGATTAATTCGAAGTCAATTCTGATGTTAGGTTTTCAAAAGAATATTTTTTAGTATTTTTTATGCAATAAAGAAAATGTGATGCAATCTGGACCAATTTCTAAGGTTAAAATGTGAAGTATAGTCAAATTAAGTCCAAAATTTATGAAATTTGGCCAGAATATGAAATGTAATGAAATTAAGCTACTACATTTTTTGGAATTTTTTGACCCTATATGAATTAACTATGAATTAAAAATGAAGGTAAAGTGGTTTTTGTAAAATTAATTTTAATAAACACCAAATTAAATCATTTTCAGATACAAAAATTAATTTAGATACTTCTATGTGAGATAAATCCATGAAAATTATTAGATTTCAAAAATGATGAATTTTGGACCTATTAAAAATCAATTAACCAAAACACTAATTAATTTATTAAGGCCTCGTTATACATGCAAATGATGTGATTTTTGGATACAATGTAGAACTACCTAAACTAGACCTATTGTGATTTTTTGGTGATTTTTTAGCAACAATAAGTTTAATACGTAACTAAAGGCACATAGTGGGTAAAATATGCAATTTTACACAAAAAGAATTATATTAAATTCCTGGAAGCTCACAACAATATAACAAGTCTTCACAATGATAAAGCATAAGTTTCTCTACAATATGCAATTTTTGGAATTAATAAATGATGCTAAATGAGTGTTCAAATAAACGTGCAAACACAGGGGTGTAAATGCAAATAGAAATAAAAATGATTAAACAGAAACATGCTTACCGGGACTAAAATGCAATTACCTATAATGATGAGGGTATGGGTGCAAATTCTCCATGGGACCACATGCACCTCATGTGATGTTGCTGGAGGGGACTGAAATGCATTATCTAAAACTAACAGGGGCTTGGATGCATTTTGCCAAAAGTTTGCACATGGGTCACGTGATATTAGAGGCTCGGATGGTGGCTCATATGGCGCTGGAGGCTCGGGCGTGGTTCGGGAGCTTCGGCTAGAGGCTCGGGTCCGGAGGCAGGCTCGGCTGGCTTGTGGCGCTTCGGATTGGGCTCGGGGGAATCCAAGCCTGGAGGATTGGTACCACTTGCTAATGTTGACATGTGGAAGAACTAGCATCGCACGATCATCAAGATCAGACGGTAGCTGGAAGGTGCGGTTGGCGTCGACGTGGCTCCTTGTGGACCGTTGGATGACCACCGGAAAGGTGTATCCAACGGTTGTTGTACCGTTTTCTTCTCCTGCGTCGAGCAGTGAAGTTAGGCCTCTAACGATGGGCTCTGATCTCTACCACCTCCTATCAAGCGCAGCGAGGGCTTCGGGCTGCGCCTGAATGGTTGGGCGTCATCGTGGGAGTGCGACGGAGCAGCTGGAGCATCTGCGAGTCACGATGGATGCCTAGATGTCGAAGACGAAGCAGCTCGAAGAAGCTCCGGCGACGAGTCCGGCCAATGACGAAGGAGGTACCTGCAAGGTTACTGACTAGCCGAAGCGTGGTGCATGAGGTCTCGTAGACGAAGTCGGGTGCTCGAGGCCTTATGGCGCGAAGAGAGTGAATGGCCTACGTGCTCCTCCACCGTGAGGGCGGAGTAGTGGTCAGAGGAGGCGATGGTTTGGGAAGACAAGAGGAGTGAAGCACGAAGATGATAGATCTGATGCAAAGCTCGATCGATGGTCGGTTGAAGGTGGTATTGAGTCAGGAGGTCAAAGAAATTCAGAGAAAATCGGAGGGGAGGAAGGGGAGGATCGAAGAAGAAGATAAAGAAGTCTACCTGGAAATTAGGGCTCTGATTAGAGCTGTTGGTCGTCACTCTAGGGCCGGCAGGTCCCCGAGCTCAAGCAGCTTGACGATGAAGCTGCTGCACAGCGAAGGTTTGTCGTAGATCTCGTCGGAGAGGAATCCCTTTCTTCACTTGAGAACTGACCGAATCTCTGTCACAGATTGGAGGAGTAAAGCTCGAGGGTCTCTCGTGCAAGTGTGGATAGGGGAAAAGGTGGTTGGAGGCGGCATATTTATAGAGTTGGAAGATGGCAGTCCAGTGATGGAGGTCGTGACATGCGTGGTGATTATGGAGCGAGGGAGAGGGATTCATGGCAAGTGTGGGTGCTAGCGAGTATGACGGGAGAGTGGGGTTGGCCGTGGAGAGGTTATCGAGTGGAGATGGTGGCGGAAGTGGTGAGGGAAATAGAAAGGGGGATGGCTGGTTGAGGTAATGGGCGACGTGGGTAAGGTGTCTCTGGAGGTAGAAGACGGTGTCTGAAGCATCCTCGGCTACCCTTGTTAATTCAACCGAGTTATCGATCAAATTAGATGTTAAGTTCGTTGCAATCGGGTAACCGAGACTTCGTCAAAAACACCATTCAGACTTAATGGATAATCAAGTTCAAGCGGTAGATTTATTTTACTTGGGCGAGCCCAAGGTCGAACTCAGGGAGGCAGCTGTCTCCTTAGGTAAATTTTTAGTTAATTTAGAGATCAGGTTTTCATAAGAATATTTTTGGTTTTTTATACTTTTTTATACAATTAAAAGAAAGACAATGAAATTTCAAGCCAAATTTGCAAATTAAATCAAGAAAGATAGTCAAATGAGATCCAAAATTAAAGAAACTTGGCCAGATGATGGAACGCAATGAAACAAAGTGACTACATTTTTTGGAATTTTTAGACTCTAAATGAATTAAATATGAATAAAATATGAATGTAGGGTAGTTTTTGCAAAATTAATTTTAATAAATACCAAAGCATATTATTTTTAGATATAAAAATTATCCTGGACAAGTAAGAGGAATCCAGGAAAATTGATAAACCTAAAAATCTATGTAAATTGGACCTATTAAAAATCAATTAGGCAAAATACTCTTTGATTTATTCAGGCCTCGTGATGTGTGCAAATGCAATGAATTTTGGGAACGGTGTAGAGCAACTTAACCTAAGTCAAATATGATTTTATGGTGATTTTTGGAGCAACAAATAATGTAATAATAAGTAGAAGGCACGCAGTGGGCAAAATATGTCAAATTTCACCAAAATAATATTATTAAATTCAATGTGGCTCACAAAAATAGGACAATGTCACATAAGATAAAGGACAAGTTAAACTACAACATGTAATTTTTAGAATTTAAAAATGATGAAATATGGACACCTAAATATGCATGCAAAGACAAGGACCAAATTGCAATACAGAAAGTAAAATTTCGTAAAATAAAACATGCATACAGGGACTAAAGTGTAAATACCTATAATATAGGGGGTATTGATGAAAAATTTCCACTGAAACACGTGCTCCTCACGTGTCGCTCCTAGCAGGGACTGAAATGCAATTTCTGAAAGTTACAGGGGCCTCGTTGCAAATTACCCAGCGCTCACATGAGGAACACGTGAGGAGATGGGCTCGGACGGCGATGAAGGCTCGGATAGAGGCTCAGATGACTCTGGAGGCTCGGACTAGCTTCGGATCAGCTTTGGTCACTCCGAGCCTAGGGTCGGGGAAGAGGCTCGGAGACTCCACGTGGCGAAGGCTGGGCCGCTAGATCAGGAGCGATCCAACGGCGGCAGAAGCGAGATACGTGGCATGATCAAGGATCGGTAGATCAGATAGATCTAATGGTGGTGGTGATTGCTGGTGTGGCATAATGCGGGCAGTCAGATCAAGATTGATCCGACGGTATCTGGTGATGGAGACAATGGCGATGTAATGGCCGTTGGATCCTCCTGATCCAACGGTGGCTGGAAGCGGGCGACGTGTCATGGAGGGGACCGTTGGATCAAGATGATCTAACGATAGTTGGAAGTCATCTTCTCCGGTCCGTCGCCTCCTGCAGCGGACTTAGCGGGGCTCCGACGAGTTGGCTCTGGCTCCGTTGCCCTTGCCTGTGGTCGTAGAAGCTCGCGGGTGGATCCATGATAGTGAGGATCGATCGTGCAAGCGTTAGGAGGCTGCTGGAGGCTCTAGAAGAAGTTGGGGAGGTCTGGAGGTTGGTGAAGATGTAGCTCGAAGAGGCTCCGATGTGATGTCCGGCCAATGAAGGTTACGAGTCCTACAGGGTTAGTTCGTGCTAGAAATCGAGTGCAGTGCTCGTGGGGTACGTGCAAATGCGGTGAGGCCTGAAGCGTGAAGTGGTGATCGGACGTTGAGCTTCTCTGCCATGATCGGCGGAGCTGTGATCTGAGATGGTTCGAAGTGTCATGGAGGCAATCTGATGATGGCGCAAGGGTGAGAGCTCCAAGACGGAGCTCGGTGGATGGTCGGAGAGGTGTGGAGATGATCGGAGAAGCGGAATAAATTCAGAGAAAAATGAGAGGAAAGAAGAAAGGCGATTGGAGGATAATGGAGGATGCAACCTGGGGTAGGAAGCTCGAGGAAGAGCTCCTAGTCGTCGCTCGAGGGTTGGCAGCTGGCCCGAGTATGTGCAGCTCGTCGAAGAGGTTGCGGCACGGCGTTCTACGCCGTAGATCTCGCCAGAGATGATTCTTTGTCGTCGCTCGGATTCCAACCTAATCTCTATCACAGATAGGAAGACTCGAGCTCTAGGAACTCTCGTGTAATGGTGGATGGGTTGGAAAGTGGCCGGAGGCATAATATTTAAAGGGACAAGGTGGAGGTGCAAGATATGGGGACACTACAAAAAAAGGCGGGATTGGCGTGCATATAAAAGCTCGTTATGTGCACGCCTAGTGCCCGCCATATGCACGCCCGAGGGGTGGGCGAGCACATGTGCTCGTTCAGGGCGTGCTCGCTTCTGTGAGAGTCGCCACGGCTGGTGGGCGAGCACATCGGGATGCTATGTGCTCGCCTGCTTCCTGGCGGGCACATATGTGCTCGCCGATGTGATCGCCTCCTCTATAAATTGCGATTACCCACGGAGCACCTGGCGAGCACATGTGCTCGCCCAAAGTGATTTCCAGGAAAAAAATATACAGGTTCGACAGGGTTTTGACGCCCCATCGAACCTGTATACCCTGCCAATAAACCACTGCAGGTAGCTCCCTAAGGGTATATATATTATAGCAGTTCGTTGAGTAAGATAACTAGCACTAAGAATTGAAAGGAGCGCAATATACATGAATTCAGAAATAAACAATCTAATTTAACATCTAAATATTACAAACAAGTCAAAGCCAACAAAGTTCATATAAATTAAAAGATGTGCTAAAAGTTTAAAAAAAATACAGGTCCAAACCAACAAAAATTTACTTCTTCTTTGATCTAAAAAATTTGGACACTAAACCCTTCTTTGATTTCTTTTTTTCTTTCTCCTTTTCTTTGAACCTCGCATATATGTGTGCCTCTTCTTCAGGGTCGTTCTCCTCCTCCTCTTCGTTATCAGATTCAATCTCTTCTGGTTGAGATGCATGCCCTTGCGACCTATATTATATATGGAAGATATATATCTATTACATGCATTTTGTAGATATAGAAATTTAAAATTATTACTCATTTTATAAGAAGAATACTTACATGTACGCTGTGAACTCCTCTCGGAGCTTCGTTACCTGCTCCACCATCATCGCCATCTGCGACTCCATTGGAATTGTTGATTGGGACGGATGTGGTTGCGTGTACAACGGCTGAGAGTATGCAGAATAGGAGTGGCGATGTTCCTCTACATAATATGGAGGAAGACCACCAAGCGTCTGCTTCCTATTCGCCACAACGTCCCTCTCCTCCAACACCTTATAAGTTTTTCAATTTTTAATATAAAATTATATATTAGAAATGAGTATAGTAAGATAATATTTATCCATATATACCTGCTTCCAGATCGTTTTATCAAATGGTGGTTGCTTTCCAGTTGGATCGACACCCTATTTTTCTGCAGATAGTGCCAGATAACGATCCTGAAATACAAAGTTTATAATATATATAAATGAGTTATAATATATCATTTAATTGTAAATAAATTGATAGACTTACCAACAATTGTCCTGCTTCAGGAGTGGACCATTGCGACTCTCCTTCTCTCCCACTCATGTGAGACCTCGACCACCACTCCTGAAAAGAGGGTTCCCTTTCCAACCTAGCTGCCTGAAAATTTTTTTAAGATCTAATAACAACATTGCATTATATTAAAGTAGATCTCCAAAAAATAATTTTAAATCATAATACCATCTACGCTCTAATCTGATTGTGGCTTTTAGAGCCACTTGTCGACTTAATCCTTTGTTTCTGGCGGTTTGTCCTTCCCACCGTAGATCTTCTTCCAAACTCATCATCCGCAACGAATGCATCACAGAAATCCGCCCATCTGGAAGTATTATGTTATGATAATTGATTATTTTAAAAAGTTTAATATAAATTATTTGACAAGTATAATACCTATCCTCCGTACACCATGACGGCGGGAACCTCTTCATCTCCTCAAAATTCTTCTCCTCGCATCCCGTCTTCGCATGCGAGTCTCTCCTTGCCTTGAAAAATGTATCGCTCATTCTCTTTTCTGCCAAACGAATGAAGGCTCTACGATAAACCTCCTTCCCCAGACCAGAGCCAAGGCGAAACCTACTCTGAAAATTATAACAATTTATAAGATACAATAAACTTGACCAAAAAAATCTGTATCACTTCTTAGAAACATTTCTTACCAGAAACATGTCAAAAAGTCTCTCATGTTCTGCAGCAGGGATGTGACACCATCTAAATTGCATGGAAGTCAAGTGTGTCTTTATTATGTTGGTTATCTCCTTTGCCACCCTGTTGCTGTTCAAAAAAATTCCTGCATTTACTAGAAAATTTAACTTCCATACAATTTATAAAAATTTGGAAAATATTTAAAGATAAAATCTATAAAAATTTTACCTCCCATCAGCCGTAACCTCCAACAAAGGGTGGGACGCCGACGTCTGTCCAACTACAGTGGGTAAAGGCACGGATGTGCTCGGCCGTCCAGAAGAAGGAGAGTCGAAACCCATCGATGTCCGTGCTGATATGGGGACCTGGACTGGGAATCCTGTAGGGGCTGCTGAGGTAGATGGCTCTCCATAGTCTCCTACGTAAAAGGGTGGCGGAGGATAACCAAGAGACTCGTAATAAGCTATCACCCGACGAACCTCGTCGGACTGTGAATCAGGAACAGCGTCCAGGGTGGGCTGCCTACTGGAAGAAGGTGTGTCTGAGGAAGATGGACGATTGGATCTATGTGATCCATGCGCCCCGCCACGTCCAAAACCTGCCATGACTGTAATAATGATGTATTACATATTTATTATTTAAGATTTTAGTTAATTCAATTATAATTGTATAATAAAACTTACAACTAATCTTCATCACTTATTTCGGTGGGATTAAAGGATATTTCTTCGTTTTCTGAGTTTTCCGAGTAATTATTTCTGGAGTCAGTATCATCTTGTAAGTCAACACAGAAAACTTCATTATCAGCCAATCGAATCGATTCGATAATTGGGACTTCTTCTGTTAAGTCTATTCTTTCATTTTCGGTGTAAATGCTTCATCTATGTCATCTTTTTGATTACTGGAATCATTGGAGATATAACCTCGAGAATTTATCTTCACAACAGTTATTGTTTCAAAGCTCTTTATCTTCTTTGATATTTGTGAGAGATAACACACTTGATCCGCTTGAGATGCTAAGACGAATGGTTCAAATCTGCGTATAAATTTCCTTTGCACCACGTCGACAATGTTATTTCTTTTATCGAGTACTACACCTCCATTGGTTTCATACCAATCACACAAGAAAAGAACTACTTTATTCAAGCCTGGTATACTATATTCCACTTCTATAATCTCCTTTAAAATTCCGTAATAATTCAGATGATCTTCCTCATAACAAGATCCGCGAACCATCACTCCATGATTTTGAGTTGTCAAATATTTACCAGAATTTAAGGTATGAAAACGATACCCATTACTATAACATGAATTGTATGATCGAACCTTATAAACAGGTCCTTCTCTAAAATATTTTAAAATATGAGAATAGAAATCACCACCATCCAACTGTTTTGAGCGGTCTTTAAACCACGCTGGAAATTGATTCCTATAAGTGCTCAGAACTTCGTCATCTGAATACATAGGATTTTCCTCCATAATTTTCTGTCTAAATTCCCTACAATTTATAAGAGAAACATATTCATTACTTGTGATGAATATATACATAAAGTAATTCAAATACTTACTGAACATATGGTGTTATTTCCTCGCAATTGTCTAATACGTATAACTCTACAGCATCCTTCTCTTGTTTTGATAAGAAACGTTCAGTTGCTTTGCCTATTAGATGAGTGGATGGCCGAAAGATACTGATACAAGGTTCTTCATCGGAAGAAATTGTCTCATTCCTCCTGCATCTATTGTGGATAGTCTCCACCTCTTCTGGAAGATATCTTGCGCAGAATGTTGCGACTTCCTCATATATATATTGTGAACTTATAGATCCTTCAACTTTACTTTTGTTTCGGACCTTTCTTTTAAGGAAGAACATAAACCTATAAGAAAATAGGTTAAACATTTAGTCCAAATAGTAAAGAAGGAATGACATTATAATACATTTAATTATCTTTCAAATGGATACATCCAACGATATTTTACCGGTCCTCCAACTTTTGCTTCCCATGGAATATGAATCACAGATGCTCCATCGAATCAAAAAATGAAGGCGGAAATATCTTCTCCAGGTTACACATAATCACAGGAATATTTTTTTGAAGATAATCCATCTCCATGCGGTGTATGCGTGACGAGCATAACACCTGGAAAAATCTGCTAACATCTGAAAGAGCATCGACAACATTTTTTGGTAACAATCCTCTGAACACTAACTGTAGTAATCTTTCCATAAAAACATGGCAGTCATGAATTTTCATTCCCTTAAATGTAAACTTCTTCAGATCGACCAAATTGGAAAAATTTGATGCATATCCATCTGGAAACTTCAATTTACTTGTCCATTCACAAACAAGCTTAACTTGATTTCTATCTAAGGTATAACCCTTCCACTATCATGTTCCTTGATATGCAATTCTGGGCGATTACATATGATTTGTAAATCACAACGAGACTTTACTGTATCTTTTAATCGACCGGTTACATTCATAACAGTATAGAAGATGTTATCAAACACATTTTTCTCTATATGCATAACATCTAAGTTGTGTCGTATCAGTAACTTACTCCAATATGGTAACTCCCAAAATATACTCTTTTTAATCCAATTATGACTGTCACCAAAACCAGGAAGGTTTTTTGTTTTATCTCCATTTTCTAAGGTTGATTTCTGTAATTGTTCCAAGTATGATAATATCATATCGCATGTCTTAATTGGTGGAGGATCTGAAAGATCAATTGTATTCCTTTTAAAAGACTGCTTCTGTCTTCGATATGGATGATTATTTGGAAGAAATCGTCTGTGACAATCAAAAAAACATGGTTTCTGACCGTGTTGAAGCAGGAATGATTTAGTACTATCCATACAATATGGACAACTTTTACGTCTATGCGTACTCCATCCAGATAACATTCCATATGCTGGGAAGTCATTTATCGTCCAAAGCAGAGCTACTTTCATGTTAAATGTTTGACTCTTATTAGCATCATATGTATCAACTCCATCGACCCATAACATTTTCAACTCATCGATAAGAGGACGTAAATAAACATCAATGTACTTTCCCGGATGTGTAGGTCCTGGTACTAACAGCGAAAGAAACATAAACTGTCGCTTATTACATAACCATGGGGGTAGATTATATGGCATTGTCATTACTGGCCAACAAGAGTAATCTCTACTTCTTCCATGAGGATTAAACCCGTCTGTACATAAACCTATAACGCTATTCCTCTTTTCATCCTTAAATGTAGGAAAAGCTGACATCAATTCTTTCCAACAATCAGACTCAGATGGATGCTCCATATATTCATCGACTTTATGTTCCGCGTGCCATGTCATGTACTTCGTTGTTTCTTTACAATAATATAGTCGTTTCAATCTCGGAGTCAACGGGAAATAACGTAGAATCTTTCTCGATATTTTTGTTCCACTCTTACTAGCTGTCTGATATCTTGGCTCATTACATTCAGGATACCGTTGTAAATGTTGATGTTCACCGTAATATAGAATATGGTGATTTATGCATGAGTCTATTTTAACTTCTGCTAAACCCATTTTCCGAATCATCTTTTTCGTTTTGTAATAATTATCAGGTAATTCTGCATCTTCTGGTAACATTTTCTTAATAATCATCAGCATTGCATCAAAATTACGATCGGTCATATTATATTCCATCTTCATCGATAGAAGATCCGAGACCACAGAAAGTTTTGAATATATCTTGCAACCCAACCACAATGGTTCTTCCGCTTTTTTCAACAGCTCGTAAAATTCTGCAGACTCTCCATATGGTTCCTCATCATCTAACAAAGTATCATTAAATTGTGGACCCGCAACATCCATAACCATATCTGCAAAGGGATTAATATTGTCAGCTTCTTCCACATCATTCATACTGTCCTCGAAATTCTCACCATGCCTCCACCAAATCTGATATCCTTCCATGAAACCCATTCTATAAAGATGTAACTGAGTTTCATCTTTTGATCTCTTCCTCATTAGACGACATTTCTTACACGGACACAAGATAGTTCCATCTGAATCCACAATACGGGAACCTTGTGCGTAAGCAAATTGTATAAATTCCTGAACACCTCTTTGAAAGGCATCTGCTACACGTCCATCTACTACACGGTTGTACATCCATTCTCTATTGGTCATATTGATGAACCTGAATTAAATAATCTAAAATGTCAAATCTAGGAAATTGAGGATATCTAAACGTATCACATTATTGAGATAAAAGATGAGAAGAGAAGTGTATTAATTATGTTATCACTTTAGCCCGTCCATAAGGATTCAAATTTACTAAAAGATGATCGTTGTCACAAGTATCTTTATTTCTAACGAAAATTCGGCAGCATAACCCTGCACCTCTCTCGTATACCCCATAAATCAATCCTAATTAATTATCAAAATAATCATATTAGTGACTATTTCAATAATAACTATGATTGATTTGGTATACCGAAGAGGAAGGGGTTATGAACCGAATTTCCGTAAGAAATAAAGACCTTGTGACACCTATCAGCTTTTAGTAAATTTGAATCCTTACGGACCCCCTTAGTCCGGGAACTCCGAACTAAGGAAAGCTAATATAAATATAATACTTTAAGATCATTTTACGTCATACATTTGTATGTGTTAATAATGAGACTATAAAATAATCTTAAAATATTTATTCATTTATATTAACCGGGCAATTATGTACATTTGGCTGGTTAACGATGGGGATAGGGATAGGTGTGATCCTTATTTAGTGCCTAATACAGTTCTTGGGTCACTAAGAGTTAATAGGCACCTGCAAAAAAAATTCGAACCTGCAAACATCAAAATCCACGACCATTGGTCTAGGATAAACATCCCAAAGTGAGTCCAATAGTGCTGTGAAAAAAAAATATATAACACAGTTAGAGGTGATCAAATCCTCCAATGTGTTGCACACGCCACCCGTTGTGCAGGGCCACACACCACCCGGTGTGGAAGGACGCACTGTGTGTGATGGATTTTGTGCGATTTTCTAATAATTAATAAATAATATTTTGGACTTATCATAAACCTATCTATACCTTAGTGTGATATAATTGGTCACATTAACTAGAATTTAATGTGATAATAAATTATCACAAAGGAAACATTGGTGTATATCATATCTCATATCAAAACGATATGAAATTTTAAAACTGTTATTAATGATGTTCATCATATCTAATATCTACATTATTGAAGTTGACTAACTAATGTTATTCACAAATTTCATAACTAATCTTTTTAAGAAAATTAACAATACTAACCAGTGCAGATGTTGTAATGGATATTTTGTCATTTAAAATTTACAAATGTAAACATAATGTTGGTTGAGGCATTTTATCGAACACCTACAGGGCATACAATTATACATATTATTGAGACAATCAAATTCGAAATTACAATACTATAATGATCTACTATTATCCTTAACATGTAAAACACATATAAACTATCAAAACAATACACTACATTCAACATAAAATTGAAACCCTAATCTATCCAAACAATACAAATAGGTGATGAAATCGTATAAAAAGAGAAAGGATTAAGGATTATACTGAATGGTAGATGTAGATCTACTCAAAACACGAAAACGGCGGGCGTCGGTATCGGGGTGGAGGGGTGGCGGGTCGCTGGAGGTGAGAAACTGGGAGAGAATTGCGTGAGAATGAGGAAGAAGAGCCGCGCGAGGTTCTGTTTACGGGCTTGGGCGAGCACACTTAAGTGCTCGTCAGGTCGTCGCCAAGTGCTCGCCCGCAATTTCCACGACGCTAAAGTTTTCCACACAAGGAAATTCAAGTGGGCGAGCACAATTGAGCGAGCACATGTACTCGTCCAAATTGGTAACCGCGCCTCTCTGCAAAATTCAAACCGACGACCCTCATGGGCGAGCACATGTGCTCTTCGTGTGCTCGCCCAATGAGGGGCGAGCACATGTGCTCGCTTAGTGCACGCAGAGCCGTGCACGCTAATCCCGCCTTTTTTGTAGTGGGAGATGTTAGTGGAGCGTGTAGAGCGACGTGGGCGAGTGTCATGGAGATTATGGAGGTCGACGAGGAAGGGGGAGGTCGGGGCTATGTCGTAGAGGTCATAGTGGGCGGAGAAGGTGGCTGAAGTAGAGCCAAAAATAGGAAGGGGGCGAAGCCGTCGCGAGGTGGGGGCGACATGGGCGAGGCTCTTTCGGAGGTGGGAGACGATGTCTCCACTGTTGGATCATGCGATCCAACGGTGGAGCAGTGGGCGCTAGAGAAGGGTTAGGATTAGATCGGGACGATGTGATCGAAGGGCGTTGGTGGATGCCACGTGGCAAGATATGGTGGAGGTAATAGCGAACGGTTGCGATGGAGACATGATTTTGATCGGAAAGTTGAGATAAGATGAGGTAAGGAACGGCCCAGATGGAGGTATCTGGAGAAGAGCTGGATGGCGATGATAGAGCCACGTGGCGAGCTAAGGTCTGGGCGCAAAAGGAAGACTGTGATTTCATCTAGATTTTGATCGGATGGTCAAGAATTGGTCGGATTGAACAGATGCAATCTAATCATCAGGGCTAAGATCTAACGGCCATGAGCGTGACACGTGGCTTAAGGAGAGTGAGGCGGAGACGGACGATAGGGATGAGATCAGGAGGAAGATCGAGCGGCTGAGAGAGGTTGCGTAATGGAAGGCCAAGATCTGAAGGAGACGAAGGTGATCTAACAGCCAGGAGATGAGGCACGTGGCAGGTAATGGACTGGGTCGCGTGGCACAACCAGAGGGTACTACGTGGCCCAATCTGGTTGGTTGAAAAAGATTGTGAGATAAGAGGGAGAAGATGGCTGAATTTTGAAAAACTCAAAACATGAAAGTTGTAGATCTCGATGAGACCTACAATGTTGATTAAAAACGGAAATGAGGTCAAACAAAGTAATAAAATACAAGGGTACAAATATACATACATGTAGTGTACAATGGGGTCTCAAAACCCAAGTTTTGCATACGAGCTCCGATTTAAATGAAATTGGTCTCATTTTGAAGGTCTGTGAATGTGTATTAATTTAAAAGTGAGTAGACCTAGATCGGAAGTTGTATGAGAGAGATATGTGCATTCTAAGCTCCATGGTATCCAACTTGGTTTGGGGTTTTATTGGTCAATTATTCAAGTTAGCAATTGTTTGGTATTTTTCTTGTATTATTGTTAGTAATATGTATTGTATACAGATGAGTGGTTTTTACAAGTGAATTGGGCTTCTTATTTAATGCAGATGTGAATGCTAAGATGCAAATGTTATCAATGCGTGCATGAATGATAATTATGCAATTTTGGTGGCAATATGCTTCTAATTACTCGGGAACAAGGCTCTATTTTCAACTTTAAGAGTGATGAATCACAGATTCATCAACCCACTATACTTAAACCTTGCTCGTCCTCGAGCAACTAAAATGCAATGCGAGAGTGAAATGAAATTGGGTTCCATACCAAGGTCACAAACAAAAGTTGAAAATGGAGCTTGACTCAACCTTTGGATTAATTATGTGGCAGAACCTTATTGGGATCTGAACTTAAGACCCAACAGACTTCAAGTTCCACAAGTCTTCTATTCAAGATGCCATAATAGTCAGGTCAGAACAAATCCTCAAACGCAAATTTCTGATGACTATGATTCTTAATTGTACTGTGTAAGTGTAAAATAGATCTCCACATCAAAAAAGTCTAAGAACCAGCCTCCTCTAATAAGGTAACTCTAATTCCCTTGTCCAGTAACTCTTTCCTCGAGGAGCGGGGTATTCCCTTCTAAGTTCAAGTGCGACCAGCTCAAGAGGATGGGGTGGAGAAAAGAATGGATGGTAGCCAGTGTAGCTACCCATCCCAGGATGCCTGACCAATGTAGCCAAGTCATCCAGCTGCAGACTTCTAGCTAATATACATACTTCGACATGTATTTTATTTTACTTTGGCTTGTCTTATTTTTTGGTGTTTTTGCATTTTTTTCGAACTATATACAACGTGCGGCATGTACATCAGGAGTTTTTCCTCTTGAGCCAGTAGACTATTCCTCTTTTGAAGCATTATTGCAACCCACAGCATCCCGTCTTTAGATGTCAACACCACCAGACTAGGTTGAGATGCACTACCCTCCCTAGAGAAGGACGGATGTTTCCACCCGTGTGCGATTCCAAGCTAAAGGATTCTACTTCTTCACCACCTCATCAATGAAGAGCTATGTGCATTGTGCTTGTCCAAGTTAGGTCACTGTCTATAAGAATCATGCGTGTGCACGAGATATTCTATTTAGACTAATCGAGATGACATGTGAGTATAGACTTGCGGAATCAAAGAATTAAGTCACTTGACTTGAAAAATCTTAACTCCAGTTCATACAAGGTTCCTCTAAAATTAGGTGGATTAAGGTCAAATCAAGTCCCTCTTCAACATCTACTCATAACTTAGTTCAGAACCCACTAGCTTTTCACTTTGCATATGCAAGATATGCAGATGAGATGTAGATGACATGTTATGTAGATGAATGAAATGCAATACTATTTTTCTTTCTTTTTAGATGCAGATATGATGTGCAAGAGTAAATAAGAGGCCTCTGATTTTGATTTTTCCATATTTTTTGTCAAAATATACAAGTATATTACAAATATATGTGTATTTTACAAAAAAAATCTCAATTTTTACTCACCCCGTAATTATTGTATAGTATATACAAAAATACGTGAAAGTATGAGCTATGGGTAAAGTATATATGTAATATATACATGCCCCCCTATACTTAGTGTGTGCTATGTCCTCAGAGCATGAAAAGCGAGGAAGAAGACATAGCTCGTGCTAAGCGTAGGAAAGCCAAAAGAACAAAAATGTATAGAAGTCGTCCTGTCCCCCTACACTTAGGCTCTGGCAGCCTAAGTGTAGAAGAAGATCAAAAACAGGGCAGACGAGATCAAGAGGGGAAGTGGATGAGTATATACATGATGGACATCGGTCCCCCTTATACTTAGGCTCTGGTCAGCCTAAGTATAGGAAAGGAGTGAGTATGAGGACCGATAAGAACAGGAGGATGTACTATGAATAGTATACGTATTCAAGACACTCTCCCCCCTATACTTAGGATATGGCCATCCTAAGTATGGTAATGAAAAGATATGGATCTGGGGCGAGCGATTAGAGTCGCGGGAGGGAGGGAAAGAATATACAGGGATGGTGGGTATATACAACGATCGCGGTATGAATCTTTTTAGATGCTGCTGATGGTAAGAGCTCACTGCTGCAAGGTCTCATGCGCAGCTCTATGTGTATCTATTGAGTCTGTCTCGCACACTAATACAATCTCCTCAACATGGACTAATTGTTCATTGGGTTCGATGAAGTGCTTCAGCAGTTGTCTATTGACTAGGAATGTATGTGCTTCATCTGTGAGAACTGAGATCTCAACACATCCACTATCATGCACAGCATGGACTATGAATGGGTTTGTCCACTTGGATTTCAGCTTGCCTTGGAAAACCTTCAGCCTTGCATTGAAAAACCATACCTTCTGTCCAAAAACAAAGGTCTTCCATCCGATATATCAATCATGCCAATGCTTTACTTTATCCTTGTACACCAAAATGTTGTTGTATGCTCGGGTTCTAACTTCCACAAGCTCATTCAGATCCATCTCTATGTGTTTTTGCCCTAGGTGTGTGTTCCAGTTGACCTTCTTGATTGCCCATTCTGATTTGTGCACTAATTCTGCGGGCAAATGGCATGGCTTTCCAAATACCATCCTGAATGGGGAGGTTCCTAATGGTGTCTTCTAAGTTGTCCTATAAGCCCATAGGACTTGATCCAAGATCTGAGACCAGTCCTTCCTGTCTGGGCGGGCAAGCTTCTGCAATATGGTTTTTACCTCCCTATTCGACACCTCAGCCATGCCATTAGTCTGTGGGTGGTAAGGACTAGCGATACGGTGTTCGATGCTGTCAAGAGCTTCTTTACTTCTCTATTCACGAAGTGTCTACCCCCATCGGATATCAATACTTTGGGGATCCCGAACCTAGAGATGATGTGATCTCTAATGAATTTACAGACAGTCCTGCTATCTACGGCTCGGGTTAGGATAGCCTCCACCCACCTTGACAGATAATCTACCGCCAGAAGGAAGTATTTGAATATGTGGCTGACAGGGAATGAGCCCAGAAAGTCGATGCCCCAGGCGTCAAAGACATCACAAATGATGATAGGATGCATCGGCATCTCATCCTTGGAACCAACGGTTCCTCCCATTTGCTGGCATACTGGGCACAACTTCGCAAAGGTGTGAGCGCATTGCGAAACAGAGTCGGCCAGTATAAGCCACACTGAAGTACCTTCCATGCAGTCCTCTTCCCGGAGTGGTGTCCTCCTACCTCCAGACTGTGGCATAAAGTAAGGACACTCTGATATTCCTCCTGAGGAATACACCGTCTCCAGACACAATCCGGTCATTCAAAGAAAAGGATCGGATCCTCCCAATGGTAATGTCTTGAATCCGACTTCGATCGGTCTATGTGGTTCTTGAGCCAATCTTCAAGAACTTTCTTAGAGACAAGATAGTTCACGATATTGGCGTACCATGGGAGTAAGTCGACAACAAAAATCGACTCGTCAGGGAAGGTGTCTCGAATCGATGAATTATCAGAAGCATCAAGATCCTCGAGATGGGAGAGGTGATCAGCTACTACGTTCTTTTTTCCAGGTTTATCACGAATGTCCAAATCAAATTCCTGGATAAGTAAAATCCATCTAAGAAGATGAGCTTTCGCATCCTTCTTTTCCATTAAATATCGTAGCGTTGTATGGTCAGTGAACACAATCACCTTGGATCCAATTAAGTGAGATCTGAACTTATCCAAGGCGAACACTACCGCAAGCATCTCCTTTTCTGTAACTGTATAGTTATGCAGAGTAGTATCAAGCACTTTGCTTGCATAGTGTATGGTGAACGGGACGCCATCCCTCCTCTGTCCTAACACAGCCCCAACAGTAAAATCTGAGGCGTTTGTCATGATCTCAAAAGGTAGAGACCAATCTGGGGCTTGTAGGATCGGGGTGTCCATGATCATCCTTTGCAATTGCTTAAAGGCTTCAAGACATTTATGATCGATAATGAACTCCATGTCTTTGCCTAAAAGCTCAGTTAGCGGTCGGACAATCTTCAAAAAATCCTTGATAAGTCTCCTATAAAATACAACATGCCTGAGAAACGACCGCAACTGTTTCACATTGATTGGTGGCTGGAGTCGTCTGATCATGTCCACCTTAGTAGGGTCAACCTTCATTCCTCTCTTGGAGATGACGTGCCCCAACACATTGCCCTATGTCACCATAAAGTGACTTTTCTCCCAGGAGAGCACCAGATTAACCTCGCAATATCGCTTAGGACTCGACCCAAATACCTAAGGCATGAATCGAAGGAATCGTCGTGGATCGAGAAGTCATCCATGAAGATTTCCAGGAATTCGCCGACCATTTCGGCGAATACAGCAATTATGCACCTTTGAAAAGTACCTGGAGCATTGCATAAAACAAAGGGCATGAGCCCGAAAGCATAGATACCAAAGGGGCATGTGAACGTAATTTTCTCCTGGTCCTCAGGAGTAATTGCTACTTGATTGTAGCCCGAGAACCCGTCTAGGAAGCAGAAGAATTCTTTTCCCACTAATCTCTCTAAGATATGATCAATGAACAGTAGGGAAAAATAATCCTTCTTCGTCATGGCATTCAGGCGTCTATAATCCACACAGATGCACCACGATGTGGGTACTTGTGTCACAATCTCCTCCCCATCTTCATTGGTGGTCGTCTGAATTCCCGACTTTTTCGGGACAACATGGATTAAATGGAATCGGAGATGGAATAAATAAAACCCGTGTCGCACCATTTCTCTATCTCCTTCTTTACAACCTCCCGTAAATTTGGATTCAACCTTTGTTGGAATTCACGAGAGGCTTTAGCCTCATTCTCTAAGTAGATATGGTGCGAACACAGAGCGGGATTTATCCTGTGGAGATCGGAGATGCTCCAGCCTATCGCCTTGTGGTTTTTCTCGAGGATCTCTAGCAAGTGAGATTCTTGCTCCTCGGTCAATCGCGAACTGATGATGACTGGATACTTCTTCTCTTGTCCCGCAAGGAAGGTGTATTTCAATGTTGTGGGTAAAGGTTTGAGCCCAGGTAAGGTGTGATCATCAAGGAAGTCGGGCTCAATCGAATCTACTTTTAGGCTGGTAGTGGATGGATTTGCCTTTGAAATTGCTGCCACCAACTTATTCAGCTCTGGAGTCGGATCGTCAAAGGTTTCCAAGCAATCGGCAAAAGCCATGTCCAAACTCATCATCCTCATCTTCTGATTGTCCTAAAGAGGGAAGGACTGACAGGCCCAGCTGGGCCTCTATGTCATCGAAGATATAGGGGGATGCACATTCTGCATTGTACTCGTTCCTAAGAGTCTTGCAAACTGACTCATGCACAAGATCTTCTCCATAGGAGAGGGACTCATCGGTGCTAGCTGGGTTCTGTCTCCATGGCCCAGCGGTGTCTACATGAATACAATCTACTTCAGATAAAGAGTACTTGGTGCTGGATTCTGAATCTGGCCTCTGCCACCTGGTCTACTTTATCTCGAGTTCCTCATCTCCACCTGGAGTTTGGAACCGGATCTTCCCGATCTTGTAATCAAATAGGGCCCATGTTGTTCTTAGGAAGGGCCTTCCTAATATGATTTGGGAATCGCTCCAATTTCGAGGGGTATCCATATCAAGAACTGTAAAGTCCACCATGTACTCATGACCCTCGACTTTGATGATAACGTTCCTCAATTCTCCTTGGGACCTCTTGGTGGATTTATCTGCAAACTGAGGTAGTGCTCTGGATTTCCTAAGAGGTCCGAGATTAAGTCGCTCATAGAGGGATGTAGGTATCAAGTTAATCGAGGATCTGTTATCAAGGAGAGTGTGTGCAAACGCAGTGTCATCGACATGACTCACCACATAATGTGCACTCATGTCTCTTTGTTTCCTCAGAAACGCATTCTTTATTGCGCAAGTAGTGGCTATTGACAGAACATGTTTCTCAACACGACTTTTGGTCTTTCTGCTAACCTTAGTAGGTGTGCATCTCACCTTAAGGTACTTCTACAAATGCAAGTGTCATGTCCATATACTTATCAAAAGGGATTGTGACCTTGATGTACTTGTTACAAAATTCTGCCATCTTAGGGTCATCTTTTTGTATTTTTTTAGTTTTCTTCTCTCCACCCTTAAGAGCTCGGGGGAAAGGGATTATTGATGCTAACTCAGATTCCAAAATTGAAAGATTTTCATTGAAATGAGGAACTGAGTTCTGTACAGGACTCTGACATTGATACTGACTCTGACTCTGACTAAAAGAAAATTTCTACTGTGAAACCGGTGATGCGTCTTCCACGACTGCTGGGACATCCTCCTCAGATGGAGGTGTGGGCTCCTCATCGGTCTTGCCGGACTCACTGTTGGTGTTGTTCTCCTTCTTCTTTGAGGACTTATAGGTCCTCTTCTTCTGCCGGTGGTGGTGCTGCTGCTGCTCCTCTGCCCCCAAGTTCTCCTCAGGTAGAGACTTGGCGACATCTTCCTCCGGTGCCCGTGCCCGATCAGGTAAGATCATGGTCCTTCCGCTCCTGAGGGACATATGATTAACATTATCATAAGAAAGGAGCTCATGTTCAGATAAAGAGTTATGTGGATAGTATACCTGATCTCGAGGTCGGTTCTGACCAAGATTCAAACTATTTGGGTTAGCCTGAACCTGGGCTGGAATTGGGGTCTTTGGCACCATCTGCTGATCCTAGGTATGGGAAACATGATTCAAATCCATTCTCATACCTAGGTAATCATTCTGAATCTGTTGGACCCTATCAGTCAGGGTCTGGATCGCCAAGGTAAGGGATTCCAATTCGCTTGTAGGCGGGGCTAGCTGCTACTGACTAGAGGATGAGTTCCTATATTGGCCCTGCTGGCCATGCTGGTGCTGTTGCTGATGGGAAGGTGGTGAAGGGCCCTGCTGGAATGTGTGTTGTTGCTGGTGCTCCTGAGGCTGGAAACCTTGTCCGGGTCGGGACTGTACGAAGCGTGGTGTGGGGACAGAGCTCGTTTCCTGGTAAGCTAGGGAAGGTCGGTGTGGCTGACCGTTCCCCATCCCCGACTGTCTGTCGACGGGGTCATGGTTGTACCACAGCCCGTTGGTCTCTGACACCTGTGGAGGCTCCTTGTATCATGTCTCCACTTGTGGGGGTGCGTGTTGCTCCTGCTGAGTGTATTTATGCTCCTCTACCTAGCTACTCTGAGGCCCCGGTGCCTGTTCTTGTACAAGATGAACTCGGTGTACAGGTACAAGTGGTGCAGAAGGGGAAGGTAGTCATATCTTGGATACCTTCTCAGTCAATTCCTCCACTTGTTTCGGTAATCACGAGGGTGCCTCAAGGTCAATGACCATCTTGTAAATCTACTCGACCATGGTTAACTTGTCAGCTATTATCCCCATTCTGGGGATGAGGTCGTCCATCAGATCCGTTATAATCCTCCGAGTTGTCTCATTGGATAATCTTGAAGGAGACAACTGATAGGCCCTGGTGGCCTGAGATCTGCATGTTTCCGCCATCTGCTCGAGGATCTTCCAAACGGCATCTTCATTCTTGTTCAGATAGCTTCCTCCACAGGCGGCACTCACTAACCCCTGCATCTTCGGGGTCATGCCACAGAACAAGGTTTGGACTAAGATCGCTTTTGTATTGTCGTGGCAAGGGCATTTCTGCGTTAATTCATTGAATCTATCCCAGGCTTCATGGAATGGTTCATTGGGTCCTTGGGAGAAGCTCGCGATATTGGTTCTCATCTGGTTAGTCCTACTGAGCGGGTAGAATTTTTTCAAGAACAGGTCCTTGAACTGCATCCAGGTCGTACATCTCACCCCGAGATTTTTCAACCAATGTGCCACCTTATCTCCTAAGGCAAACAGGGTGGCCTTCAGCCTGATGTAGTGTTGAAGCCAAAAATCTCGCGGTCTTGTGCTCCACACAAGGCGGGAACACAGTCATCGAATCAACCGTGCGAAATCCGAACTTCAAACAACAATTAACCCACAACAAAGATCAAACAACGAAAAACGGTGCGGAGTTAAAATTTATTATAACTCTAGAATGAATGTGTATAGTATGCAAACATGTAGAGGTCAAACACAGGGAACAAGCAGGATAGATCGGGCAAAATCAATGCTCAAGAATGAATGTGATGTATAAGTCTATATAAGTGTTATTTTTGTGGGTTTTTATTTTATAAACTTTTTTTTAAAATTTTGATTTTATATTTTGATATTTGACTTTCTGATTTTATATTTTCCTTTTATATTTTATATTTTTTTATATTTTCTTTTTCTCTAAAATAAAATATAAATACAATGAGAAAAAGAGAGATAATGTACTTATAAAAATAAGTAAAAATAATCAAAATTCAGGAAATAAAATATTTTTGTGCTTTTTATAAATTTCTAATATTTTTGTGATTTTTCTATATTTTTGCTATTTTTTTGGTATTTTTAAAGTCGAAAATACTAAAAACAGGGAATAAATTAAAAGTCTGAAATTAAAATGGAGATGAAAAATAGTAAACATATTTAAAAATTCTCCAAAATGATTTTAAACTAAAGATAATAAAATAAAGAAAATTTAGAATAAAAATTAGTTTTTTAGGTTTTTTAGGAATTTTTAATATTTTTATAAAGGTTTTAGGGATTTTGTAATTTTTATGGATTTTCTTTTATATTTTCTAATGATTTTTTGCATGAATATAAAATACACGAAAATAAACCAAATATATTTTTTGGAAATTTTTCAAAGAGTTTTTATATTTTTTACATCTTTTCTAATGCAAATAGAGATGAAAACATGTTTTTGAATTTTTATAAATATTAAAATGATGCAAGTATGCAAAATAAAAATAGGCGTGATAGAGGAATGAAACATGAACTTATGCTAATTTTTGGGGATTTTTTCGAATTTTAGAGATGCATGAAATAAATAAAAGAAATAAAAAGAAATTACATTCTAGCAGGGGTATTATCGTAAATATGCAAAAGACTAGGGGCCACAATGCAATTTTTCCAGAAAATTATAAGGCAATAAAAATATTTCTGGACTAAATACAAATAGCCAAAAACTCAGGGATAGCCGTACAAAAACGCCAAGCCCACGTGCACTGGACACGTGACCTAGCAAGGACTAAATAGCAATTATGAGAAACATGGGGGGCTATTATGCAAATTCTCCAAAAATATTATAACTAAGTTTAAAAGTTACAGGACTTAACAGAAATAATAAAAATCGTGAGGTCCCTCGTGCAAAATACCCCGACCCCTACGTACGCAAGTCACGAGAGGTGACGTGGATAGGGGCCTCGATGCAAATAGTGAAACTACAGGGATGTTTTTGCAAAATATACAAAATATTTAAACTACAGATGAATGATTATAGACTAATCATTAAATACAGAAATGGTCGAGGTAAGTACAAAATACCCTCAGCCTGGTGATCCGACGACCGACGTTATATCACTTGCCACGTGTCACGATCTCCTACAACGATGATGCTTCGGCTTCAACGGGACGGATTAGATAGCCGATGAAGATACGATGGTGGGCAGCTGGCTAGATCCTATGGCTGCTGCTCGCCTGGAAGAACGGCCTTCAATCCAACGGTGCAGACAGAAGAAGGAAGAACAGGGAAGCTCCTCCGGTGAGGCGAACTTCCCCGGCTCCGGATCTCCTCTCCTGTGGTCCGATGATGCTCCAAAACAGCTGAGAAGCTCCCTGGAGCGACACTCTATCGATTGGCAGCCGCAAAATGGCGTGGAGGGTGCCGGATGGTCAACGCGTCGTGGAAGAACAAGGCTGCTCCAGATAGCTCATCCTTCAAAATTTCGATCCCAGATGGAGTCTCTGAGCGCCTAGTACCTGCAAGTTAACTCAAGAACAAAAAGGGATGGCTTCCAAGGCTCGCGGGGTGGAAATGGGTGTCGATGGAGAAAAGAAGAGCTTGCTAGAGCCACCTCCAACAAGGTGTTGGCGAAGAGTGCTTGGATGGATCACGGGCGAAAGGGAAGACACTAATCTACTCCTAAGATGGTAGTGAACAAAAACAAATGCAAGAAAAATAGCGAAAAATAAATCTCAAAGGCGAAGAACACCTGAGATAGGACCTCAACACCGGTGGCTGGCGGAGGTAGGTGGAACGGCCCTTCAATGATCCCTCGATTAATCCTAACGACAAGATTCGGGAGTTGTCACCTCTCTTCGTCTATTCAACACGAAAGGAGGAGAGGGCAGCGGTCAAAAGGGGTTCAAAATCGAAGGGGGAGGTCAGGGTGTTTTTGAATAGGTTGACGAGATGACGAGAACAACGAGCATTGGGAGCGAATCGATGATCCAGATATCGATATGAGCTGATGGCGTGAATCATCGATCCGAGGGGAAGAAAAGTCAAGACGACTTCGACATGAAATGGTGAAAGATCTTGCCTCGAAAAAATCGCGAATAGGGGTCAAAAACCACGATCTGATAGGGGCCAGACCTCGATCAGAGAGTTGACCGAGGTCAACCAACGGAATGATCTGGTTGGTCCACGTGGACTAACCAGAAAATTCCTGGCAATAAAGCTTTGTAAATTAGATAAAAAATAATGAACAGTTTAATTAATTTTTAGTTATAAAATAAAAAATGTTTATTATTTTATGGAGTATTTTATTATGATTTTTTTTATATTTTTTGAGGTTTAAAGATACAAATTACCTTTTATGGCCTATGTAGGTATACTTATCTATATATTTGCATGTTTTATTTAATTTTGTATACTTAATTTTATTTATTTTGTTTATTATTTTATATATTTATAACTTATTTTTATATACTTAAATATATTTTTATTTTATTTTTTTGATGTATTATATACAATCAAATAAATAGAAGTATACTCTTTGTAGGTATATTTATAGGTATTATATCTATATATTGTGTACAAGTATTTTATTTTTATGTTTTAATGATGTTTTTATTTCATTTTTAATACACATATATATTATAAATAATATTTACAAAATTATAAAAATGAATAATAAATAAAATGAATATTTTAATCTGTACAAGTATACAATAGGGGTCTAAAACCTAACTTTCAAACCGTAACTCAGAAAAATATGAAACCACCTTCATTATATAGCTTATTGAAAATTATATACAATTAAAGGATTTTGAAGTATTTCAAGTTTTTAATTGAGAGATACAGGTTTGGGAAGTTGGGATTCTGGAAACTTATTTAGATCATAACTTTTTATCTGTATATTATTTTTGTGTGAAATCAATTTTATATTTTTCTATATTTAATTATCTACAACATCATGTACAAAGTTTCTATATTTGAAGTATAAAAAGTGGAACTAAAAATAGGTCCCAAAAATGAATAAAGAATGAATTAAATAAAAATAATTTTATTGGTTTTTGGCCCTTATCTCCCCCTACTTTATTCCTTGCCGACCTAGTCATCGAGATGCCTAGGTCTCGAGATTTCGGGTCATAAAATATTTACAGTATTGTATTCCTTTTCTTTTCTTTTCTTTATTCTATAATTTTGGCTTTAAAAACAGTATTTTATACAATATTTACACAAGAAATTAACAGTATTTACACGCATTTACTAGGGTTTTTAAGGCCAAAATGATAGACTAAAGATGATGAAACGGAGATTCATCATCCCCCTATACTTGCCTCTGCTAGTCCCTAGAAAACACTTATGCAATAAGTGCAGAGAAAGAAAAATAAAGAAAAGAAAAAGAAGAAAGATGAATTGAATTTAATTATCAAACTTATTGTCTTCATAAAATCAAAGTTTGGAGATTAAGTCGAACCTTTGGATTTTTAGTGCGGACGAAACATTAATGGAAATCGAATTTGAAATCCAACAACCTTCGAGAATCCCAAAACTCTGTTTAAGTCTCCTCAATAGTCAGGTCAGAAATATTTCAACTCATATGCAAACCCTTATGACTATGAATCTGACTCATACAGTGTAAGTGATAGTGGCTCTCCCCAACTAGAATGACACAGAGACTGACTTCTCCAGTACGACAACCCAATAATTCCCCAATCCAATAACTCCTTCCTCGAGGAGCAGGGTATTCCCTTCTATGTTCAAGTGACAACCAGCTCAAGAGGAGGGGGTGAAGAGAAGAATGGACGGTAGCCAGTATAGCTACCTATCCTAGGATGCAAGACCAGTGTAGTCAAGTCATCTAGCTGCAGGCTCACATAATTTGACTTTGAAGCTCAAGCTTGCTTATTGGCTATACAACATATATACATACTCCGACGGGTATTTTATTTTTATACAGGCATGTCCAATTTTTTTGGAGGTTTTTTTTTGAAATACTATATACAGCAGCATATACATAGGGAGTTTTCCCTCTTGATCTAGTAGACTACCCCTCTTTTGAAGCTTTATTGCAACCCACACTCTCCTGTCTTTAGAATTCCTCATCACTGGATGGGTTGGGATGCACTTCCCTCCCAAGAGAAGGACAAATGTTTCCACTTGTGTGCATCTCATACCAGCAAATCCAACCCCCTCACCACTACGACTGAGTTGAGCCAAGTGAAAGGTGCAGGTGTCCAAGTTAGGTCATTATCAACAAGATTCATGTGTGCTCCGAAATACTCTACTTAGCCAGTCAAGAATCCATTGAAGCAAGCCTCGTGATCCTCAAAGAATTAAGTCAACTAGACCTGAAGTACCTTAATGCCAGTTCCTATAAGGTTCCTGTTATTAGGTAGATTTTAAGGTCCAATCAAGCTCCAATCTCCGAATTTTACTTAGACTTGTTCAACTATCAAACTCAATCCGAAAAAATGCAAATGCTATGCAGAATGCAAAAAATATCTTTGTGATGCATTTCCAAAGATTTTGAACTTTTTATGGATTTTTTAAAAGATGATGCATATGCATTTTTTGGTATTTTTCAAAAATATTTTTCAAATATTTTGGATTTTTAATTTTGCAAATATTTTTGGGATTTTTGAAAATAAAAGATTTTGGATAAAAACTAGGTACAAAATATTTACATAGGGAAGCTTCTTATATTTACAAGAAGTGGATTTTAAGAATTTACATGGGTAAGTGGTCAATTTTATAAATATATATGATGGATTTTGGTGTGATGTATATATTCCTCAAACTTATTTGAAAAGATTTTTCAAACAACTATGAAAACTATAGTCCAAAATAATTTTTACAAACATATACACACATTTGAAAATCATTTTGTAAAGATTTTTCAAACAGTATAGATAGATTTTTCAAAATATTTTTGCAACTATTTTCAAACCATTTGCACATAGTTTTTCAAACATTTTATTTCACACTAAGAAAAGAAATTTTACAAACAAAACATTTTTACAAAGGTTGAACAAAATGTTTTCCAAATAGTTTTTAAAATATTTTTTCAAAGAGATTTTCACATTATTTTTCAAACATTTTGCAAAAAACATTTTCTCCTAACTTATTAATCAGTAAATAGAAAAAGAATATGAGGAATAATAACATCTTTTTATTAAGTGATTTTAATGAATTTAATAATGTTATTAACCATAATTATTAAAAATACGAAAGTACGAGTTATGGCTAAAGTATATACGTAGTATATACGGCCCTCCTATAATTAGCTTAAGCTATGTCCTTATAGATTAGAGAGAGAAAAAATGAAGACATAACTCGTACTGAGTATAGATCAGTCTAAAGAATAAATGAATAAGAAATGAATGAATAAATAAACTAATGAGAAGTCGACCGTCCCCCCTATACTTAGGATCAAATAATCCTAAGTATAGCAGATTGTACAGAAGGCAGGGAGGGTCGAGGGTGGAAATGAACAGATCGAAGGTACACGCCCCCCCTATACTTAGGACAAAGTACATTCTAAGTATAGAAGACTGGCAAAAAGGGCAACACCTGTCGGAAGAATAGAGAAGAAGATAAGGAAAAGAAGAAAAGAAGAAAAAAATAAACAGATCACAGCTCAGTCTGTATCCCCCTATACTTAGGGTAAAATACCCTGAGTATAGACGAGAAGAAGAGACAGAAGAGGGGATCATAGAATAGAACAACTCAGTGTGTGCACCCCCCCCCCTATACCTAGGACAAGGTGTATCCTAAGTATAGCAAAATCATAAGATGACGACGAGGTGGCAGTCATAAAGAATGAATGAATGAAAGATATGGACATATGGATCTATACAGTGGATGGAAGTGATAACCATGTGTGAGATGCAGGTGATGTGAGTCAAAGATCACATCTCATACCAGATGAATAGGGGCAACGTCAACGGTCCGTGTATCAAGATATAGATAAAGTTTTAGGCACTGACCGTTAACTCGAAAGGTAGAGGAAGATGACAACCTGGATATATCAATACTGCCATTGTCATGTACCTTTCTTACCACATAAGGACCCTTCCATTTACTCTGTAATTTCCCTGAAAATAATTTCAGCCTAGAATCAAACAACCATAGACGTTGTTCTGGGTCAAACTATTTATGGCTAATATGAGAATCGTGCCATATCTTCACTTTTTCCTTGTATTGTAGGCTACTCGAAAAAGGTTGTCTCTCTCAGTTCCTCCAGGGCTGCCAACTCTGCTTTCCTCTGTTCTCCTATACTCTCAGGATCCAGTAATAACTCTGTAACCGCCCATAGTGACTTGTGCTTGATTTCCACTGGCAAGTGGCACAGCTTGCCATAGACGAGACGAAAGGGAGGTCCCTAATGGTGTCTTGAAGGAAGTCTGATAGGCCCACAAGACCGAGTCCAAAAGTTGTGACCAATCCTTTCGGTCTGGACAGACTACCTTCTGTAAAATAGTCTTGATCTCCTTGTTCAATACTTCAACAAGACCATTGGTCTGAGGGTGATATGGAGTGGCAACACGATGGTCAATGTTGAACTCATCCGCAAGGGCCCTTACCTTTTCATTGATAAAGTGAGTCCCCACGTCTGAAATCAGAACTCTAGATACCCCGAACCATGAAATGATATTTTTCCTCAAAAACGGACACACAGTCTTAGCATATGTGGTTAGGGCGAGGATGGCCTCGACCCAACGACTCACATAATCCACAGCAAGCAGAATGTACTCAAATCCCTGACTCTTAGGAAATGGACCCATGAAATCAATGCCTCATGCATCAAAAACCTCACAAAAGTGAATGGGTTGCATGGGCATCATATCTCTCTATCCGTAAGTACTCATCTTTTGACAGTCAGTACACCTCTTCACGAATTCATCAGAATCCTTGAAGAGAGTAGGCCACCAAAGGCTAGATTGGAGCACCTTCTGTGTTGTCCGTCTCCCAGAATGATGACCTCCTACCTCAAACTTGTGGCAGTAGGTGAGGATGCTATGCTGCTCTTCTTGAGGAATACACCTCCTCCAGATACTATCCCCACCTTCATGATAAAGGATGGGATCCTCCCAATGGTATGGCTTGGCCTTCGCAAGGAAGGTCTCAAGTCGCTACCTGGGCCAGCCATGTGGAACCGTCTTGAAGACAAGACAGTTCACAATGTTGGCGTACCATGGGAGCGAGGCAATAGCAAGGATCGCCTCATCTGGAAATGTCTCAGTAATAGGTGCAATGGGCTCAGATTCCTCAAGGTTCTCTAATCGGGCGAGATGATCCGCCACCACATTCTTAACTCTAGGTTTTTCCTTAATATCAATATCAAACTCTTGGAGTAGAAGGATCCATCTGGTAAGTCGAGCTTTGGCATCCTTCTTTACCATGAGGTATCGGATGGCGGTGTGGTCTGTAAAGATAGTCACTTTTGATCCCAGAATATTTGATCTGTATTTATCCAAAGCAAAGACTACAACTAGCATCTCCTTCTCAGTCACAGTGTAATTCCGCTAAGAGGCATCCAAAGTCTGGCTAGCGTAGTGGATGGCATACGGTAATCCATCCCTCCTCTGTCCAAGCACAGCCCCTACAGCAAAATCAAAAGCATCCGTCATGGTCTCAAATGGGAGAGACCAATTGAGTGGCTGGAGGACAGGAGCCTCAACAACTAGATTCTTGAGAGTCTCGAATGATGCAAGGCACTTATCATCTACAATGAACTCGATGTCTTTTGTCACCAAATCAGTGAGCGGTCAGGCAATACGAATGAAGTCTTGAATGAACCGTCGGTAGAAACCGACATGCCCTAGAAAAGACTGCAATTGTCGTAGATTGGACGGTGGATTGAGCTTTCTGATGATATCCACCTTGGTCGGATCAACCTCCATGCCCATGTTGGAGATGATATGGCCAAGGACTGTCCCTTGAGTCACCATGAAGTGACTCTTCTCCCAATATAAGACAAGATTAGCCTCAATGCAACATTGAAGTACACGGTCTAGGCAATCAAGACAAGCATCAAACCCATCGCCATAGACCGAGAAATCGTCCATGAAGACTTCTAAACAGTCACCCACCATGTCTGAGAAGATGGACAACATGCACCTTTGGAATGTCGTCGGGGTGTTACACAAACCAAAAGGCATCCGTCTAAAAGCATATGTCCCAAATGGACAGGTGAATGTCGTCTTTTCCTAGTCTTCGGGCACAATGGCCACTTGGTTATAGCCGGAGTACCCGTTAAGAAAACAGTAGTAACTCTTCCCAGCTAGCCTCTTGATAATCTGATCAATAAATGGCCGTGGGAAATGATCCTTATTGGTGGCCTGATTCAATCGTATGTGGTCCATACATACCCTCCAAGAAGTAGGTACCCGGGTAGCTATCTCCTCTCCAGACTCACTCACAACTATAGTGATACCCGTCTTCTTGGATACCACATGTAATGAACTAACCCACTTGAAGTCGAAGATAGGGTAGATAAAATCGGTGCTCCACCATCTTGATATATCCTTCATGACCACATCTCAAAGGTTCGGGTTCAGCCATCACTGGAACTCATGCGAGGGTTTGGTGTCCTCTTCAAGGTAGATATGGTGGGAGCACAGAGGCGGACTAATCCCCTGTAGATCAGCTATACTCCATCCTATTGCCTTGTGGTTTCTTTCAAGAACCTCCATCAAACGATATTCTTGCTCTCCAGTCAAATCTGCTGAGATAATGATCGGGTGCATATTTTGCTCACCCGCAAGGAATCTATACTTCAGCGACCGCGGCAAGAGCTTCAATTCCAGACAATTGGGAGCTGGCAAATCTGACTTTTGATATGTCTGAGTGAAGGCTACCAGGTCTGCATGTGAGAACTCTCATTGTACATGAAGATCTAACGGAGGGAACCCTACTGGAACATCTGTAAACTATGATGGCTCGCTCTCCGTCCTAGTTGTCGGCTCAGAAGGAATTAGACATGGTAAATACTCATCAAAGTCATCCCAATCGATGTCTGAATCCAAGGGATCTGAATCGGAAGAACATGAATAAAAATCTGCTTCACCACTCAACCTGCAATTGTAGGCCTCTAATGTGTCCTCTGCCAGGGGTGTGCTCTCCAAACTCTCGATTGCCATAAGATGTAAGTACGCTGAATCTGTTGGCAAGGCGAGGACTCGTGCTGCCCAAATTGCTTCGTCATTGGTCAACACAAAGTCACACTCCGGGTAGATGTCTCGCTTAGCCTCTGTCATCTGCTCTGTGTCACTGAACTGCTCTGAGCAGGCTGAATCTCATGCTCTGGTCTCGTCGATCATCTCTATTTGTATACTTTCATCCTCTGCGCGAAAGTACACCTTTCCACTATCATGATCGGATACCGTCTTGCTTGTGGACAAGAATGGGCATCCTAGTATGATGGGGGTATCTGTCACCGACTCAGGGATCTCCATGTCCAATACAACAAAGTCCACAGGGAATTTCAGGCCCTGAATGGTAACGACCACGTCTCTCAACAACCCCTTCGGCCTCTTAATATACTTATCAACAAATTGAAGGATTGTCCTACTCCGATGGAGAGGGCCAAACTCGAATCGGTCAAGTAAGGCTGTCGGAAGGAGCTTGCTTGAAGAGTCGTTGTCTAATAGAGTACGATCGAACTACTGCTCTTGAATCTTGCATCTGACATAGGCAGCTCCTGCATCAGGTCCCTTGGCTGGTAGTCGGTTTTGAATGGAAAAGCATGTGGCATGGGTGAGCACATGGATCTCTCCTTTGTGGTTCCTCCTCTTCCTTCGTATGGTAGTCTTCTCTCTCAAGTTCTTAGGGAAGAGGGGGATGTGCTCTAGTGCCTCCTGTAGAGTCAGTTGAATCTGAAATCTATCAATCATCTGCCGGCTAAACTCTAACGGATGTGTCTTTTTTGGATTTTCTTTTTTATTCCCCTTCGCCAAGCGGAGTGATTTAGGGAAGGGGATGGTTGGGCCCTCCTCAGATGGAGGGTTAGGAAGAGGTTCCTGTGCCTGTGAAGGAATGGAATTCATACCAAGATCATCATGCAACACATATGGACTCGGAGTAGATGAAGAAACCTTTCCTTTATTCATATTTCTGGTCTTTTTCTTGTTACCACAGTCCTTAGATACAAAAGGTGGCAACACAACAGATTGAAGCACAATTGGAGTAGAAGCGGTGGCATCAGTACCACTCACGGCATCTGTCTTCACGGCATCAGCATCGCGCTCTGGCTCAGCATCAAGTGAAATGGTAGCATCAGTACCACCGCTTGTATCTGGAGTCATGACGGCCTCAGTACCGTCAACTGGATCTCATGCCTGGGTGGCATCTGCACCACCGTCATCAACATCAGCAGCATCAGCACGACTATTCTCCTCATCTGGCGCTCTTGGTTCCCCGTGTGGTTGTCGCTCAGACAAGGCACCGCCTGTTAGCATCCTACCGCTCCTAAGTGTCACAAAATCAACATCACACATAAAAGAAGACATGTCCTTCAAAGAGTCACTATGAGTGGTATCCTCTGTAGACTGTACCTGCTCAAATTTCCTTTTCAAATTATTTGGGTTAGGCTCGATCTGTGCTGGTATGGCGGCCTTGCCCTTGATGATATCCCTCATCTCCTGCCGGAACTCATCCATTTCTTACCGGAAGGATGCATGTTGTTCAGAGAGAGCGGGCAAGGTCGTCAAGAGCTGGGTTCTCGAAGGCAGGTGCCGAAGAACCGGAAGTGTTCCCTTGCTGGAAATGAGGCTACTGCTGTGAATAGTAAGGGGGAGGCTGGGAGTATGGTTGGTGAGGTTGCTGACGCTGCCTCCACTGATGTCCCTGATAAGAGGGACGAGGACCCTGCTGGTACTGCTGGTGGGAGTGATGGGGTTGCTGCTGCTACTGGCCATTTTGAGTGCTCTAAGCGGGAGGTTGTTGTTGGGATGAGGTGCCTCCGGTGGTCCAACGGAATCCGGGGGTGATCGCGACGAATCTCGGCCTGTTGTGGATGATGGTCATGCCATATCCCATTGACTTCCATCAATGGCACCGGCTCAAAGGGTGGTGGAGGAAGAACTGCCAGTGGCTGATCTGGCTGGTAGGCCACTATGTGAGTGTCCTAAGTAGGGATGAAAACGGATACGGATATATCCGAATATCCGCTTACCGTATTCGAAAAATTACCGGATACGGATATCCGTATCCGAATATTAATCGAATACGGATCGGATATGGATATAGGTTGTAAAAATTTTCCGAATACGGATACGGATATGGTAATGGCTTGAATATCTGGATTCGGATCCGGATATCCGAATACAATATTTGATATTATTTTATATATTAGTTAATATAATATAAGCTACAATCTTATGCTATTATATTAGTATTATACATTATATAATACAATATATTAACGATATTAATAAATTTCTATTTCTTTGGGTATGAGCGCGAACAAAATTTATGAAATCCTATTCTCTTTTTGCTTCCGGTCAAGAAAACATTTCACCTCAACACTCTCTTTTGTCATGACACAACTTATTTATATTTCATTGCTATTTTTAAAACCATATGAACTTTGATAAAAAAAATCAATTCATATTCGTATGCGGTCTTTATTCAATCCGTATTCGGATTCCATGTTTATTGGATCCATATTGGGATTTCACTCTTTATTCGATTCATATTTGGATTAGCTCTTTATTCGATCCGTATTCGGATCCGCTCTTTATTCGATCCGTATTCGGATTCGATAAATATCCGATTCGGATTCGTATCCGTATTTTTTACGGATATGGTTTCCATAATGAATATCCGAATCATATCCGTATCCGTATTCGTATTCGATAGAGAGGAAGCGAATATGGATATGGAAATAGGCATATCCGATCCGTATCCGATCCGTTTTCATCCCTAGTCCTAAGATAGTGGCGGTGATGGGTAGTGTTGTAGCTGCTGGACCGTCTCTGCCTGGATATGGTAAACCTAGCGGTGTGCGATAGAGGGCTGGGTGGGGTTGCTACTGCTGGAATCAGTACGTGACCTAGGAGGTTGTTGTGTGGGCATCTGTGCCGCCTGAATGCACATGATCTGGGTCTTCAGATCACTCATTGTCTTTGTCAACTGGTCCATCTGTGCAAGCCCTTGGCTCTGCTTTTTCTTAAGGATCTCGATGCGGTCCAGCTTCTCGATAATGATCCCCATGTCGGCAGCGGCGGATTCAGCTTGAGCTGCTGCTGCTGTCGGAGTGTGGGAGCCGGCATCAATTCGTACAATCTTTGGTATGAAATTGCTTGTTGGGGGGCCTTCGGCTGTGTGTAGACCCATGCTTGGGACATCACTGTCGAGTTCTCTGCCATCTCCTCATAGATGGCCCAGACCTGGTCTTCACCCTTAGAAAAGTATGACCCACCACAAGAGGCATTCATAAGCCCCTGCAGCTCCGGTGTCAGCCCACAAAAGAAACTCTGAACCAGGTTGGGCTTTGATATCTCGTGATGTGGACATCGGTCAATGAGCTCTCTAAATCGATCCCAAGCCTCATGGAATTGCTCATTCAGGATCATAGTGAAGGTACTGATCATAGCTCGCGTTGCGTTGGCCCGATCGAGTGGATAGTACTTGTTCAAGTACTCGATCCAGAGCTGCTCCCAAGATGTGGCGTTCCTTCCTAGATGCATCAGCCAATAAGCTGCTCTGTCAACCAATGAGAATGGGAAGGCAATCATTTTTATTGTGTCCTCGTCCACCAATCTGTCGTGGACAGTGCTACAAATCATCTTGAACTCCTGCAGTTGGAGATGAGGCTCCTCGGTGGCCAGCCCATGAAACTTGGGCAACAATTGGATGGTCTGAGGGCGAAGCTCGAAGTTCCCGTCAATGGGAGGAAGCTAGATCCATTGGTGAGTGAGAATTGCACCAGGGTTGTGCAACTGTCTCATGGTCCTCAGTGGTGGGCCCTCCTGGTGATGTTCTCCTCCTGCTTCGCATCCTGCCTGTGGTATTTCTCCACCACCCTCGGGTCTGTCTCCTCTGTCCTCTCGCATCTGCGCCAGCTCTCTCATTATGTCACCCATAAAAGTTCCATGATCTTTGATTTGTCTCTGCATGGTCTCCAGGGAAGCTAACAATGAATTGTTGATGGCAGTTTGATCATACACATACGAAGGTTGTCCCTGCTCATCTGAGCATCCCTCACTGTTGGCCATATCTTGGGTCTCTGTAAAGGCAAAAGTACCCATCTCAGGTGCCGTCAAATGTACAGGAATCTGTGGTTCACTATGCTCTGACACCTCAGGACTGACAGAAGAAGAAGGGTGGTCAAGGGGGAATAGGGTGGAAGTAAACTCGGGCTCGGAGAGTGGGTCTAAACTCCCCGAAGCTGACCTAGATGAATAGGGAGGAGTGCTCGATAGCGGTGCCACTAGAGGCGGCCTAAGGGATCTCCTTCCCATCATCGTGATCTGGAGATAAGGGCGGATGAGATTTGGAATGCAAACACGATGAGAAATCAAACCCCGGTTCACCTACGCAACGCCTGAGCTGATGACCATAAAGGCCCGGTTGATTATCTTTTCTTATTTAGGTGATCAATCAATCTATCAGAGCGATTAAGCGAGCTGGTAGGAACCCGATGCTCCTAGGATACTATCCTAATCTAAGCTAGATCTTTCCCAGCCAGTATGAATTGCGGACCGTTTACTGGCTACCCGATCAATTCACTCTGCTAAGGATGTCACGATCCGCTTTACCGGTTACCAGAGAGATCCTCATTGGAGAATGACTAACCCTAGAGCAGTATTCTGAAAGGAGTTCAGGTATGGCTCTATCCTAGTGTGCGGGTCACTCTCTCGCTGCAGATAAATCAATCAATGAGGGGGTTACTCTCCCCAAGACAAAAAATTTGAGTGAGGTGAGTTTTAAGGTCAAGTTTGCATTAGCGGTCCCAATTTTATTTGGTTATCTCTTTTTAGAATTTTTCTGAATAAAAGCAACACCTAACGAATTTTCTGATTTCCTTGGTTATTTTGAGTCCAATAAAATGGGGGATGAAGTCGGAAAAGCCGATGTGCGATCAAACACAATGATTCATGCAAAGTTAGAAATGCGTGCCTTGCTACAACACTCTACATGCAGGGTGATTCGTGCATAAATTTAAAGGCAAGAAATAAACTACATATATGATGCACGAGGAAACCGTCCCTAAATGAGCAATTTCTATTGATCGTGAAACACAAGTAGCTATCAACTAGGAAGAGAGACCGGAGTCCGGTCTTGGATGCCGATCGGTGTCCACCACAGTGGATCCTGCAAGCATTGTATACAACCTCTCTCGACGCGTGATCTCTAATCCAAGTCAATGAGCTTTTAAAATGAATTATTAGCTAAGTCCAATTATGATCTATAGGTGCAGGCAAGATATTAGGTGTGGGGACTTAGCTAATTACGGCACAATCAACACAAACTCCTAAGTCTAGGGGCCAAATCCTCGTGAATCAAGCAGATAGTAAAAACGGGAAAATGACAAAAAAACAACGCAAAAACCGACGAGACCCCCAAGGGAACAATCCCTCGGGCAATGAATCTCGTAGAGTGTCGAAATGTCCAAGTCCAAGTTATTACAAATATAAGAGTCACTCTCTCACTTCAAATTACATAAATAATTGCAATAAAATAAATAGAGCTAAATCTACAAAAACCTCTAAGTGTCCTTGGTGCAAGGGTAGCAAGCCGAAGCTGGCTTCACGTGGGTGCGTAAGCGCCTAGAGTAGAGTGCCTCCCTCGATCGGCGGTACCTCGCACAAAGTCAACCAAGAGAGGAGGTTAGACAGCTCAACAAGATATATCAATAAATGAGAGAATGAATGGGACAAAAATATAGACAAATAATCACAGTCAATCATAAAGAAATCCGATCACTACGTTGTTGCTCCCCAGCAACGACACCATTTGTTGTTCAAAAATCTCGTGGTCTTGTGCTCCACACAAGGCAGGAACACAGTCGTCGAATCGACCACGTGAAATCCAAACTTCAAACAATAATTAACCCACAAAAAAAGATAAAAAATGACATGCGGTGCGGAGTTAAAATTTATTATAACTCTACAATGAATGTGTATAGTGTGCAAGCATGTAGAGGTCGAACACAGGGAACAAGCAGGATAGATCGGGCAAAATCAATGCTCAAGAATGATGTGATGTATTAGTCTATATAAGTGCTATTTTTTGTGGGTTTTAAATTTTATAAAATAATTTTAAATATTTGATTTTATATTTTTATATTTTTTATGTTTTCTTTTTCTCTAAAATAAGATATAAGTACAGTAAGAAAAAGAGAGATAATATACTTATTAAAATATGTAAAAATAAGCATAATTCAAGAAATAAAATATTTTTGTGCTTTTTATAATTTTCTAATGTTTTGTGATTTTTCTGTATTATTGCTATTTTCTGGTATTTTTAAAGTTGAAAATACTAAAAATAGGGAATAAATTAAAAGCATGAAATTAAAATGGAGATGAAAAATAGTAAATAGATTCAAAAATTCTCCAAGTTAATTTTTAAAATAAAGATAATAAAATAAATAAAATTCAGAAATAGAAATTAGATTTTAGGATTTTTCAGGAATTTTAATATTTTTATAAAGGTTTTGGGGGTTTTGTAATTTTTATGGGTTTTCTTTTATATTTTTTAATGATTTTTGGCCTGAATAAAAAACACACAAAAATAAACAAAATATTTTTTGGAAATTTTTCAAAGAGTTTTTATATTTTTATGTATTTTCTAATGCAAATAGAGATGAAAATGCATGTTTTTGAACTTTTATAAATATTAAAATGTTGCAAATATGCAAAATAAAAATATGGCATGATAGAGGAATGAAACATGAACTTGTGCTAATTTTTGGGGATTTTTCGAATTTTAAAGATGAATGAAATAAATAAGAGAAATGAAAAGAAATTACATTCTAGCAGGGGTATTATCGTAAATATGCAAAGTCCAGGGCCACAATGTAATTTTTCCAGAAAATTATAAGGTAATAAAAATATTTCTGGACTAAATACAAATAGCCAAAAACTCAAGGATAGCCTTGCAAAAATGCCAAGCCCATGTGCGTTGGGCACGTGACCTGGCAAGGACTAAATAGCAATTATGAGAAACTTGGGGGGCTATGAAAATTCTCCAAAAATATTATAACTGAGTTTAAAAGTTTCAGGACTTAACAGAAATAATAAAAATCGTGAGGGCCCCTATGCAAAATACCCCAACCCCCACGTGCGCAAGTCACGTGAGATGACGTGGGCAGGGGCCTCGATGTAAATAGTAAAACTACGGGGATGTTTTTGCAAAATCTACAAAATATTTAAACTACAGATGAAAGATTATAGACTAATCATTAAAAACAAAAATGGTTGAGGTTAAAAGTACAAAATACCCTCGGCATGGTGATCCGACGACTGATGTTATATCACTTGCCATGTGTCACGATCTCCTGCAACGATGACGCTTCAGCTTTGACGGGCCAAATTAGATCGCCGATGAAGATCCGACAGTGGGCAGCTGGCTGGATCCAACTACTGCTGCTCGCCTGGAAGAACGGCCTTCAATCCAACGGTGCAGACAGAAGAAGGAAGAATAGGGAAGCTCCTCCGGTGAGGTGAGCTTCCCCGGCTCCGGATCTCCACTCATGTGGTTCGACGATGCTCTAAAACAGCCGAGAAGCTCCCTGGAGCGACGCTCTATCAATCGGGCAGCCGCAAAATGGTGTGGAGGGCGTTGGATGACCGACATGTCGTGGAAGAACGGGGGCTACTCCAGATAGCTCGTCCTTCAAAATTTCGACCCCAGATGGAGTCTCTAAGCGCCTAGTACCTGCAAGTTAACTTAAGAACAAAAAGGAATGGATTCCAGGGCTCGCAGGGTGGAAATGGGTGTCGATGGGGAAAATAGGAGCTCGCCGGAGCCACCTCCGACGAGGTGGTGGCGAAGAATGCTTGGATGGATCACAGGCGAAAGGGAATGCACTAATCTACTCCTAAGATGGTGGTGAACAAAAAAATGCAAGAAAAATAGCAAAAAATAAACCTCCAAGGCGAAGAACACCTAAGATAGGACCTCAACACCGGTGGCTGGCGGAGGTTGGTGGAACGGCCCTTCGATGCTCCCTCGATCAATCCTAACGGCAAGATTCGGGAGTTGTCACCTCCCATCGTCTATTCAACATGAAAGGAGGAGAAGGCAGTGGTCAAAAGGGGTTCAAAATCGAAAGGGAAGGTTGGGGTGTTTTTGAATGGGTTGACGGGATGGCGAGAAGAACGAGGCATTGGGTGCGAATCGATGATCCAGATATCGATATGAGCTGATGGCGTGAATCATCGATCCAAGGGGAAGAAAAGTCAAGAAGATTTCGACGCGAAATGGTGAAAGATCTTGCCTCGAAAAAATCACGAATATGGGTCAAAAACCACAATCTGACAGGGGCCAGATCTCAGTCAGAGAGTTAACCGACGTCAACCAACGAAATGATCTGGTTAGTCCACGTGGACCAACCGGAAAATTCCTGGCAAAAAAGCTTTGTAAATTAGATAAAAAATAGTAAACAATTTAAGTAATTTTGGGTTATAAAATAAAAAATGTTTATTATTTATGAAGTATTTTATTATGATTTTTATTTATTTTTTTGAGCTTTAAAGATACAAGTTACCTTTTATGACCTATGTAGGTATACTTATCTATATATTTTAATGTTTTATATTTATTTTATATATTTAATTTTATTTATTTTGTTTATTATTTTATAAATTTATACCTTATTTTTATATACTTAAATATATTTTTATTTTATTTTTTCGATGTATTGTATATAAATAAATAAATAGAAGTATATTCTTTGTAGGTATATTTATAGGTATTATACCTATGTATTGTGTATAAGTATTTTGATTTTATGTTTTAGTGATGTTTTTATTCCAGTTTTCATACACATATATATTATAAATAATATTTACAAAATTATAAAAGTATAAAATTATAAAAATAATGAATAATAAATAAAATGAATATTTTAATCTATACAAGTACACAATAGAGGTCTAAAACCTAATTTTCAAACCGTAACTCAGAAAAATATAAACCACCCTCATTAAATAGCTTATTAAAAAATATATAAAATTAAAGGTGATTTTGATGTATTTCGAGTTTTAATGTGAGAGATACAAGTCTGGGAAGTTGGGATTCTGAACTTATTCAGATCACAACTTTTTATCTGTATATTATTTTTGTGTGAAATCAATTTTGTATTTTTCTATATTTAATTATCTACAAATTTCATGTATAAAGTTTATTTATTTGAAGTATAAAAATTGGAACTAAAAATAGGTCCAAAAAATGAATAAAGAATGAATTAAATAAAAGGAATTTTTATTGATTTTGGCCCTTATCTCCCCGTACTTTATTCCTTGTCGACCTAGTCATCGAGATGCCTAGGTCTCGGGGTTTCGGGTCATAAAATATTTACAATATTTTATTCTTTTTCTTTTCTTTTCTTTATTCTATAATTTTGGCTTTAAAACAGTATTTTATACAATATTTACACAAATATGCATGAATGATAAAATGCCTGAATTAACAGTATTTGCACGCATTTACTAGGGTTTTTAAGGCCAAAATGATAGAATAAAGATGATGAAACAGAGATTCATCATGTGGTCTTGCCCAACCCTAGCGTGACTAAATCTGTTGCAAACCAGCTCGAAGTCTCTAAGGAAGGCATATGGTTCTTCGTTGGTGTTTCCATTGAACTTCAGCAACAGGATCAAAAAGTGGGGCTTCAGCTCGAATACTTCAGGGGAGACCTTAGGTACTAGCCAGCTATGTATTTCATTCTCCGTAGGATTGTAGGTGTCTACCATGGGTCGGTCAATTCCTTCAGCCTCGATCATATGTCCCATCCTAGCCATCAGTTCTGCATTCAGTTGCTTAACTCTAACTAGCCGGGCAAGGACTTGGAGCATGGGGTCCTCTCTGTGTTCCTCATCGTTAGGGTTTTTCTTCGACATTTTGTCCTCTTTTCCTCGGTAAAGAAGATGATATGGGTTAGAGGACGTATCAATGAAGACATTCTCACTGAGGCGATGGTCTTCCTCGGTGAGTTCAGAGGATAGAAAGGGGTTGTTTGAGGGTAATCACCCTGGGAGTGATGGATCCCAAACTCAAGAGGATCATGAGCTCAGGTTGGTCCAAGTTATGCTTGGGCCGGTGAAGATGAGCTTCGTGGGGGTCTCAAAGAAAGATTTAGGAATCGGGAGTAGATATTCCCCCAGTCAGTCATTTCGGATGGCGAGAAGAAGAATCGGAAGTCTAAGTGTAAGATAGGATTTTACTCCTACCTGAAGCAAGCAAATGAATCCAAACCCTGTTTTTTTCACACCAAACACGGTGAAGGACCCAAAACCGAGTCCGATTAATATGATTGATTTTAAGTGTGAATTTTCAGACAAGTAGAAAAAGGTTACGCGACCTATAGGGGAGTCGGCTAAAAGCCGGATGTGTCTCCCCTATTTAACCTATCGCCTAAGATACCAACGCCCTTCCTTTCTCCGCTCCTATCACCAGCTGAAAGTTCAAGGACCTGCCCCTATCTACCTACAGAGTAGGTGGAGGCTAACAAGGCTATAACTTCGCCCCTATCTACCTGCCGGAGCATGCAGAGGTTACTAGAAACTTGTTGCGGTGCACCACAATTTTGCCCCTATCTACCTACTGGAGTAGGCGGAGGCTACTTGGTGTTGGTCAGTTGAACCCAAAGATCAGCCGGTGATATTTGCTCGGATCGGGGTACGCTATATGGAAAGCGGGGATTTTGGCTCTGCCTTAGGGTGTGCACGCACTCTAGTACCCTCACTCAGCCTGAAAACAAGGTCGGGGTTAATTTCCAGCAAGTAGAATTTTCGATTTTATTGATTTTTTTGGTCAATTTTGTTTAGCAGTCCTGGTTTTAATTTAGGTGATCACTTGATTAGTCCAACCACAAAGCAGCCTATCGTCCAGTCCCAATTTCCTTTTTAACCTAAGTTTTGAAAAACCAATGTGAAGAAGTCTAGAAAATCTAATGCAAGACAAAACTATGATGAAATGCAAGTAGAGAAGACTTACAGTGATCCCTTCGCTTTTTATGCAGGATGCAAGACAGAATTGAAAACTTTATACTATATGCAATGCAAGCGATAAAAGCCGCTCCTAGACAGGATGTTCTATTAGCGAGTGAAGAACATATTGAATTTGGCTAAGATATGTGGTACAGGTGCGTCTTTTATGTGTGAAGTGTGGTCCTAGAATTTTACGAGCACAAACAGATCTTAAAGTAGCTCTAAGAGCCGCAAGTGCAAGTCTATTCTACGTAAAAGCAATCCACACAACACACGAGGACACATTTTCACTATACTTATACATGCGAGAACCCAAACAAGAACCGTTGGAAAAATGCAAAAAATAAACAAAATAAAAGAAAATTACAAGTCCTCTCAAATCTTCTCAAATTATTTAAATGCAAGTTCCTCGGTTCGCCTTGCGAAGCACCTTCGACTCCTCGTTTTCCTCGCACGAAAATAAATGGAGGTCGGATAAAGGATGACACAAAATATACAAAAATAAATGACAGAAGATTATTCACTAGAAAGGCCGGGAATCAGACTACCCGGGGATGGAAAATCTAAACTCAAAATTCTCTAAAAATTAACCTAAGCCGTGCCTCCCCGACAACGACACCATTTTGAAGTCACCTCGGCTACCCTTGTTAATTCAATCAAGTTATCGATAAAATTAGATGTTAAGTTCGTTGCAGTCGGGTAATCGAGACTTCGTCAAAAACACCACTCAGACTTAATGGATAATCAAGTTCAAGCGGCAGATTTATTTTACTTGGTTAAGCCCAAGGTCGAACTCAGGGAGGCAGCTGTCTCCTTAGGTAAATTTTCAGTTAGTTTAGAGATCAGATTTTCAGAAGAATATTTTTGGTTTTCTTATACTTTTTTATGCAATTAAAAGAAAGTCAATGCAATTTCAAGCCAAATTTGCAAGTTAAATCAAAAAATATCGTCAAATAAGATCCAAAATTAATGAAACTTGGCCAGATGATGGAATTGCGATGAAACTAAGTGACTACAATTTTTTGGAATTTTTAGACTCTAAATGAATTAAAAATAAATAAAATATGAATGTAGGGTAGTTTTTGCAAAATTAATTTTAATAAATACCAAAGCATGTTATTTTTAGATATAAAAATTATTCTAGATAGGAATAAGTAAGAGGTCCAGGAAAATTAAAAAACCTAAAAATCTATGTAAATTTGACCTATTAAAAATCAATTAGGCAAAATACTTTTTGATTTATTCAGGCCTCGTGATGTGTCCAAATGAAATGATTTTTGGAAATAATGTAGAGCAACTTAACTTAAGTCTAATGTGATTTTATGGTGATTTTTTGAGCAACAAATAATTTAATAATAAATAGAAGGCACATAGTGAGCAAAATATGTCAAATTTCACCAAAATAATATTATTAAATTCAATGTGTCTCACAAAAATAGGACACATGTCACATAAGATAAAGGACAAGTTAAACTACAACATGCAATTTTTGGAATTTAAAAATGATGAAATATGGACACATAAATATGCGTGCAAAGATAGGGACCAAAATGCATTACAGAAAACAAAATTTCTTAAAATAAAACGTGCATACAGGGACTAAAGTGCAAATGCCTATAATGTGAAGGGTATGGATGCAAAATTCCCACTTAAACACGTGCTTCTCACATACCACTCCCGACAGGGACTGAAATGCAATTTCTGAGAGTTGCAGGGGCATCGTTGCAAATTACCCAACGTTCACGTGAGATACACATGAAGAGCTAGGCTCGGACTAGCTTCGGATCAGCCTTGGTCACTCCGAGCCTAGGGTCAGAGAAGAGGCTTGGAGACTCCACATGGCGAAGGCTGGGCTGCTATATCAGGAGTGATCCAACATCGACAGAAGCAGGATACATGGCGCGATCAAGGACCATTAGATAAAATAGAGCTAACAGTGGTGGTGGCTGCTGACGTGGCGTAACGCGGGCCGTCAGATCAAGATTGATGGATGGTATCTAGAGTTGGAGACGATGGCGACGTAATGGTCGTCGGATCCTCCTGATCCCAATGTGGCTGGAAGTGGGAGACGAGTCGTGGAGGGGACCGTTGGATCAAGATGATCCAACAGTAGCTGGAAGTCGTCTTCTCCGGTCCGCCGCCTCCTGCGACGGACTTGGCAGGGCTCCGACGAGTTGGCTCTAGCTCCGCCGCCCTCGCCCGTGGTCGTGGAAGGTCGCCGGTGGATCCTGGATAATGAGGATCGATCGTGAAAGCGTCAGGAGGCCTCTGGAGGCTCTAGAAGCAGCTGGGGAGGTCTGGAGGCTGGTGAAGATGTAGCTCGAAGCGGCTCCGGCGTGAAGTCCGGCCAATGAATATTATGGGTCCTGCAGGGTTAGTTCATGCTAGAAATTGAGTGCAGTGCTCGTGGGGTGTGTGCAAGTACGGTGAGGCATGAAGCGTGAAGTGGTGATCGGACGTTGAGCTTCTCCGTCGTGACCGGCGAAGCTATGATCTGAGATGGTTCGAAGCGTCGTGGAGGCGATCTGATGATGGCGCAAGGGTGAGAGCTCCAAGGCGGAGCTCGGTGGATGGTCAGAGTGGTGTGAAGATGATAGGAGAAGCGGAATAAATTCAGAGAAAATCGAGAGGAAAGAAGAAAGGAGATCAGAGGATAATGGAGGATGCTACCCGGGGTCGGAAGCTCGAGGAAGAGCTCATGGTCGTCGCTCGAGGGTTGGCAGCTTGCCCGAGCTCGTGCAGCTCGTCGAAGAGGCTGCGGCACGGCGTGCTACGCCATGGATCTCGTCGGAGATGATTCTCTATCATCGCTCGGATTACTACCTAATATGTCACATATAGGAAGACTTGAGCTCTAGGAACTCTCGTGTAATGACAGATGGGCTGGAAAGTGGCCGGAGGTGGAATATTTAAAGGGAGAAGGTGGAGGTGCAAGTGATGGGGAGGTAATGTTAGTGGAGCGTGTGGAGCGACGTTGGCGAGTGTCATGGAGATTATGAAGGCTGGCGAGGAAGATGGAAGTCGGGGCTATGTCGTAGAGGTCACAGTGGGTGGAGAAGGTGGTTGGAGTGGAGCCAAAAATAGGAAGGGGCCAGAGCCATCGTGAGGTGGGGGTGACGTGGGCGAGGCTCTTTCAGAGGTGGGAGACGATGTCTCCACCGTTGGATCGCATGATCCAGATGGGCGCTAGGGAAGGGTTAGGATTAGATCGGGACAATGTGATCAAAGAGCGTTGGTTGATGCCACGTGGCAAGATATGGTGGAGGTGACAGCGGACGGTTGCAATGGAGACATGATTTTGATCGGAGGGTTGAGATAAGATGCGGGAAGGAACGACCCAGATGGATGTATCTGAAGAAGAGCTGGATGGTGCTTATAGTGCCATGTGGCGAGCTAAGGTCTGGGCGTTAAAGGAAGGCTGTGATTTCATCTAGATTTTGATCATATGGTCAGGAAATGGACGGGATTGAACGGATGTGATCTAATCATCGGGGCTAAGATCCAGTGGCCATGACTGTGACACGTGGCTTAAGGAGAGTGAGGCGGGGACGGATGACGGGGATGAGATCAGGGGGAAGATCGAGCGGCTGAGAGAGGTTGCGGAATAGAAGGCCAAGATCTGAAGGAGACGAAGGTGATCTAACGGGCAGGAGATGAGACGCGTGGCGGGCAATGGAGGGGGCCGCGTGGCACAACCAGAGGATGCCACATGGCCCAATCTGGTTGGTTGAAAAGAATGTGAGATAAGAGTGAGAAGATGGCTGAATTTGGAAAAACTCAAAACATGAAAGTTGTAGATCTCGATGAGATCTACAAGTTTTATGTTGACCAAAAAGGAAACGAGGTCAAATAAAGTAATAAAATACAAGGGTACAAATATACATGCATATAGTGTACAATGGGGTCCCAAACCCAAGTTTTGCATACGAGCTCCGATTTAAATGAAATCTGGTCTCATTTTGAAGGTCTCTGAACGTGTATTAATTTAAAAGTGAGTACACCTAGATCGGAAGCAGTATGAGAGAGATATGTGCATTCTAAGGTTCGTGGTCTCCAACTTGGTTTGGGGTTTTATTGGTCAATTATTCAAGTTAGCAATTTTTTGGTATTTTTCTCGTATTATTGTTAGCAATATGTATAGTATACAGATGAGTGATTTCTACAAATGAATTGGGATTCTTATTTAATGCAGATGCGAATGCTAAGATGCAAATGTTATCAATGCATGCATGAATGCTAATTATACAATTTTGGTGGCAATATGCTTCTAATTACTCAGGAACAAGGCTCTATTTTCAACTTTAAGATTGATGAATAATATATTCATCAGTTTCTCAGCCGTTGGATCACGAGATCCAACGACTGAGAAGCGGGCGATGAAGGGCGGACCAGATTAAATCAGAGGGGCGCAATCGTAGGGCGAAGGATGCGCCACGTGGCGGGATGTGGGGAAGGCGTTGAAGGACATTGGAGATTACATCTGGGCCTTGATTCAAGGGTTGAGATTATGTGCGAGAACGAATGGCTTGGATATGGAGGTGAAAGAGATGATCGGGCAGTGATGGAGCGCGCCACGTGGAGGAAGGAGGTGAAGGCACTAGTGGGCGGTCCAGATGCAATCTGGAGTTGATCAGACGGTTGTGAGAGGATGTGGGTATGGAGGGTTGAGATGTAGGTTGTTTGAAAGCCATCCAATTGCAGAAAGGCGGGGCGCGTGGCGCGTGATGAGACGGGCCGCGTGGCGTAACCAGAAGGCGCCACGTGGCCCAATCACATTATTACGAGGAAGAAAGTGAATTATGAGGGGGAAAATGGCCGAATTTGAAAAAAAAAACTCAATAACATGAAAGTTGTAGATCTCGATGAGATCTACAACATGTTGATAAAAAACGGATATGAGGTCAAATGAAGAGATAAAAAACAAGGGTAAAAATATCAATATGTACAATATACAACAGGGGCCCACAACCCAAGTTTTGCACATGAACTCAGATTTTAATGAAATTGGTCTTGTTTTGAAGGTCTTTGAATGTTTATTACTTTAAAAGAGAGTATACCTATATCGGATGTTGTATGAGAGAGATATACACATTTTAAGGCTCCTAGTTTCGACTTGGACTCGGGTTTAATTGGTAAATTTTACAAGTTAGTATTTTTTGATATTTTTCTATTTATTAGTGTTAGTAATATATACACTATAGAATTGATTTTATTGGATTTGGAGTCAGTATAAAATAGATACAAATATGGTATTTACAGGTGATTTTTACAAGTAAATTAGGCTTCTTATTTAATGCAAATATGAATGCTAAAATGCAGATATTATTTATGCATGCATGAATGCTAATTATGTAATATAAGTGGAAATATGCAGCTAATTGCTCGGGAACAAAGCTCTATTTTCAACTTTTAGAGTGATGAATAACATATTCATCATTCATCAACTACCTTATCTCCAAACAAGTTATCTAAGGTTAGACTAGGAGCAATATTGACCTATTGAAGTCGTATTCGAGGAAATACTGTTGAGGATCCGTTCCTCTTCTTTGAAGGATTAGATTGTGTCTGACGAAGGTGTATTCCTCGGGAGGAGTACCAGAGTGTTCTTACTCATTGTTGTACCCTGGAGGTAATAGGACAACATTCATGAAAGAGAATCGTGCATAAAGTGCTCCAATGTTGATTCTATTGGCCGACATTTTTTCGATATGCCTTTGATTGTGTAAGTTCGTGTCCATTCTGTTAGAGAATGAGAGGGATAGTTGGTACTTGAGTCGAAGTGTCCATGCAACCAGTGATATTTTGTGGTGTTTTTGATGTATGGGGCATTGATTTTTGAGTCACTTCCCAATAGTCATGGACATGAGCACATTTTGTTGGCAGTCAATTATTTATTAAGGTGGGTAGAAGCTATCCCAACCCAAACTGTACACAGCAACTGACTGTAAATTTGTTAAGGATCACGTAATTGCTATGTGCAGGGTTCTAAAGGTACTTATCTCAGATGGGGGTAGCTATTTATGTGAACCGTGAAATGAAAAACTTAGATGAGGACCATGGATTTGCTCATAGAGTTACTAGTCATTACCACCCACAGTCCAACGACACGGTAGAGGTTTCAAATAGAGAAGTAAATAGTATACTTCAAAAGCTAGTGTGTCATGAGAGGAATAATTGGTCCCATCTATTGGATTAAGTTATGTGGGCCTACAAAACGACCTACAAGATACCATTCGGAACTTCAACTTTCAGAATGATCTATGTCAAGCCATGCCATTTGCTTGTTGAACTAGTGCATAAGTCTGAATGGGAAATCAAAAAAGATAATTTGGAGTTGTCACCAAGGGAAACTTTATAGAGACTTGAACATGAATAAACTCATAGAGATCCGAAATCGAGTGTATGCTAATAGCTTGATTTATAAGGACAAAGTTAAGAAGTAGCATGATCATCACATTTGGTGCAAGAACGTTGTCCCAAGACAGAAGATATAGTTGTCCAATGTGAAGTTAAAAATCTTTCATAGGAAGCTTAAGTCAAAATGGATGGGTGATTATAGAGTGAAGGAAGTGCACAATAATGGAAGTGTAGAAATATCTGATCTCAAGGATGATGCACATTCTTTCTCGGTTAATGGACAACTATTGAAACACTTTGTTGAATCAAATGAACGGTTAGTCCAAGTTGAGCGGAATGACTTCATGAAGAGATATTATAATGATGATATTTCAGACCACTCTACATGAAGTCGTGGTAAAAAGATTCAAATCAGTGTAGATTCAACATCAATGAGGATTCATTACTTCATTCGTTCTTCTAACTATAACTTCTGCACTTGATTGACCCCATTCTTTCTGTTTCTCGTGGTTCCTTCTTATTTATGTTCCTTCTTTGTACCTAGGCTATTTTCAACCTAAGTATGAGGACAGAGGTCGAGCCCCTGTCTGTACATTCTTCATGTCCTATATTCTCTTGTACCATATTCTTCTATACTATTCTTCTACGTTTAGGCTATTTAAAGCCTAACTATAAGAGGAACTGCCCAGTTTTAGTACCCGTAGTGTTCTTCTTCTTTATACTTAGTACGAGCTATGCTCTTCATTTCACTTTGTGCCATGAGGACACATCACAAGCTGAGTATAGGGGAGTGTGCGCATATATTTTATCCATAACTCGTACTCTGAAATTTTTCATACTATATTATGGGCTAAGGGTATGGGAATTTGAAACTAATTGATAAAATGATTTGTAAAAAGTTTTGAAAATTTTTATACACACGTGACATAGTTTTGTAAAAAATAGTTTACAAAATGTCTATAAAAGAGTAAAATGATTTTGACATATTATTCTGTATATATACTTACAAATTTTTTGAAATAATAATGCTAATGAATGAACGAATGAAAAAATGATGATGAAAACCAACAAGTGGTTTTATCCCTGACACTTTCACATCACACAAGACTTGTCTTGTTCAGGATACTTGGTTTAGAGTGAAACTTAACTCAAAGTTAACCATTCTTTTTCATTAGGATCTTAGGACATAATAACTTGAACTCCCTAGTTTGAAAGATATATATGTTGTATTGCATATAGAATCTCTATTCTCAAAAGAATATGATCAACACTAAACTTGCACGATTGCATAGTCATTGTGATGAGTCGATGTTTCACCTGAGGGAGTAGGATGAGAGGTTTGAGTTTGGACCTGATTTGTTTATGCTCTAGGATGGGATAGAATTAAGGATTGCTTCATGAAACCTGAGTATCAATATTTTAACTAGTATGAGAACATGATTCTTGTAATATATTTACTAAACCTAAATGCCAGTGTGTGTAACACCATAAAAATTTTGATCAGTATGAGCCAATTTGGTGAAAGAAATGGAGTTAGCCAAAAAAATTAAAAGAAATAAAAGTATTACAAAAATAGATCTCATACATTCCAAGAAAAATAAAAAGAGCTTATGCCAATGGCGAGCACTTCCAACCTTTTCAAAGTGTCTACTAGACCAAATAAATTAGGCCATATGATTCGGGCGAGCACAATAAACGAGATTTACATCGTAAGAGATACAATTATGGCGTCGAAGGCATAATAGATACTCAAAAGAGACACGCCTTGAAGTATCCCAGAAAAACAAGTGCAAGCGACTCAGAATTCTTGGGAGCATACTGATTAACACCAAAATTACATGTATGTGTTAATAAGGTACTCGAGAGATCATTGTTCCTATGAAAGATGAAAAGAAATGACACAAATCTATATCCTCCATACTTGGCCATTCCATTTGACATTTTTCAATATGACAACTAAAGAGATGGTGGAATGAAGTGGGACTCCATTTATTCCCTGAAGTTGAGGATTAGGTCCTAAGGGAGATCTTTTAGGCTGGAACCTCAAGTGAAACTTTGACTCTACACTTATATATGTAATCCACACTAAATGTCATATCTATTATACGTATAAATATACAAAGAGTCTGATAATTAAGTAAGTTGAATTCCTCTTGAGTGAGACTTGGTTGAACTTGGAGATTAAGAGCCACATGAAACTTGTATCCTGAATGTCAAGTCTTATACATTACATGCACAACCAAGGATTCAACTAACTTATTCATTCTTTATTTGCTCAAGAACAAGCAAAGTTTAAGCATAGGGGGTGATGAATCTAAGATTCATGATCATTATTTGGATTAATTATCCACATATCTTAAACTAATCAATTAACTTAATAAATAAGTAACTAGATATACCATTTGACACCTTGTAAATAATCAAGGTTGATTACTATATATAAATAACAACATAATGTATGTGTTTAAGGTTTCCTTTCTTTTATGTGTTTTTCATTATTAAAGTTCTCATAAAAAATAGTCTAAGGGTATGTATATTATATAATATATTATTCATCAGATAAAAATACAAAAAATAAAAATAAAAGAATTACTTTTTATCATTAAAAATAGAAACAAAAATATTAATTATGTAAGTATGATGTATTTTGACTTTGAGTTCTATATGAATGTTGTAGATCTTGAAAAGATAAACAAAATTTCAAGTTGAACACTTTTTAATTTGATCCATTTAATATTTTATTTTCATTTTACACCTTTTTCCCTTTTTATGATTGGACCACGTGACCCAATCTAGTGTTGCCACCTAGTCGCTTTTCTTTCACTCGCATCATTTTTCTGGGTCATCTAATTATTTGATCAGACAACTTGGATGCCACCAGGTTCACCTCATCCTCCACTGCTTGACTAGTTGATCAAGATGCTAGTAGAGCTCCACTCGCACCCCATTCTCTGCCGTTTGATCGCCAGATCAGACGGTCAAGCATCGTCTTCAATCAATGGTGGTTGCTCTTCCAGCAATCGCAACCTTTTGATAGCGACAACTTCTCCAAATTTTACTCGTCACCTTACATGCCCTCTTCCACTTCCTCCAATCCCAATTAACAGCTCAATCGACCCTCATCCTCGCCCTATCTTCCAGATACGCAATCTCCTTCACATGAGGTAATTGGAGATGGTTGAAACTACCTCCATTTCAACTGCCTAGAGCCGATAAAACCCATCCACCAACTCTCATTCCCAATTATCCACCTTTATGAGAGTTTTACCTTAGCATATCCTCCCTTTCTATAATCTAAGAGAATGAGCATAGAACCATGATAATGTGTTACTCCGATCAGATCCTTGGGTTCACTTGCCAAGTTACACCACCAATCCTTACTACTTGAGCTCCACAAGCAGCCGACGTGTCGAGCAAAAACCATAGGTTGTATCAAAACCTCAATACCGTGTATGTGTTACACCTCCCGACCTTTTTCTTCACCTCCAAGTAACTCTCAGTTGGCCCCTCTTTATTGTTTCTCCAATTTATTCACACCAACGCACACTATCATCTAAATAGATAATCCCTTCCACTATGTTCCTTTGTCCACATGCATCGCTTCTATCATCACCTCCAATTCTTAATCATCTCCACTTCGGTCATTTTCGTACTCCTACAAGGATGCAAATCCAATAGGGCTGCATTCCAGTCACCTCTCCAGACCTCCACCACACCTCATATTCATGCCAAGTTACTCCCAAATTCTTTGTCTATGTACTGACACATGCAGGTACTCAAAGACACCGAAATGGTTAGAATTGTTAAAGGAGCTCCAACCTCATGCTCCGCCTGTGATGAGTGAGAATCATCCTGCTGATCCAGCCAATTCTGAGTCACCTCCCACCCTCTAGCACCTTCGTGGATCTTTCAGGAATCTACCCCGACCATCAAAAGAGGTGCAAGATCGTGGAGGAGTTCTCAAGACTTCGTTGGAGCCAAGCCAACATCGCCGCACATGGAGGACGAGAGCTCATCCGAGATGTACATGCATTATTAGATTGTCTAGATCTGATGGTCCATATCATCCCCGAACCTCAGTGTCGCACCTGCAGCATCAGATAAATCCAAGCCAATTCTGAAGTGCCAACATCATCTACGTGGACCTCACCACAATCCACAAACCAAGCCTTAGCGTCACGCGTCACGCACGTGGAGCACACGCGCTTTTTGCATCTGTACCCCGTACATACCCCAATGCGAGATTATTTACAGATAAGCACCAGTCAATTCTCATTTATTATAGTTTAGTCCAATTTGGACCTAAATGTGATAGTCAATTCTCATTTATTATAGTTTAGTCCAATTTGGACCTAAATGTGATAGTTTATATATTTTTTATTGCATTTTAGCCCATGTATTGACTGCTTAATATCTTGAACATCTTAATTTCAAGTTCAATGAAATCAGTCTTGATTTAGAGCTAATTAAACTATATTTCATGGAGCATATTATGTGTTCTATTTTGATGAAAGATTAAATGCCTATTTATAGAAAAATGTCCTTGTTTTCACATAATAATGAATATGACTTTAATTCAACCTAAGTGTTAAATGGGATAATTTACCTTAGTTGAATTCATTCTAAGCATTAGAATTCGCGTTTAATGAGTCTTTAAATGATTACAAGCTAGATTCAACTTTGACTAAATAAGAAAAATACCAGATGTTTAAGGATTAATGTGACCTATTTGGAAAGAATTCAATTAGTTGTATTATTTGATTGATTGATCTAATAAACCGAAGTTCACTAATATAACATAAAATCCATGAGCGTTTTTTGTGATTGTGAATATGTGTATTTAATTAGCTTGCATCTATTTTGTAGCATCTTGTATCACTTATTTAACTTTCACTATAAAATCTTATAAAAATACATGCGTTCATATTGTCTTGAATACTTCACCGATATACATTTTAAAGAACTTAACCTAGGTATTTAGACCCGACTTTACTACACCAATATATCGTGTCCCTGTGTTTGACTATGGACTTATCAAGGATAAAATTTAAATCAAGTCCTCTTCACGGAGATCATTAGCTTTGTTATGATAAGTTGTTAGTCGAGCGTATTACAACGAGGCAATTTTAATTAAGCTGCAACGCGGAGACTGAGAAACACAGAGGAGACAAACATGGCGACACCAAGTTGACGACAATGAAGGTGTGAGGGCAAACACACAATTGAGGCATCTAGGCTTGACTATGCAGCGGCATGAATGAACTTGTGATGAAGGCAGTGGGGCGATCTTATGGAGGATGACAAGGGCTAAGGCGTGGAGACGACAGAGGCCTGAGTCTGAGGCTACATGGAACAGAACCAAAACCATTCAATTCGGAATTCATTAACGTCGTAGACAATCAAAACGGGTTCACGTGCTTCTTAAAAAGCCAAATGAAATGGCAAGGGCTAACATGTGGAGATGATAGAGGCCTGAATATGAAGCTATAGGGAACAAAATCAAAACCGTGCCATTCAAAGTTTATTAATGTCATGGCTAAGGTGTAGAGATGATAGAGGCCTGGGTCAGAGGCTCCGGGAAACATAACCAAAATCGTTCCAAAAGAAGTTTAGTAACGTCATAGACTTTGAAAAGGAGTTCACAAGTTTACTAAAAAGCGAAGTAAACAGCAAGGTTAAGGCCAGGTCGTGAGCTACAAGGATCAGGAAAGCATGCCACGTCCCATACTGAAAACGGGTTCGCAAGTTTATTTAAAACAAAGTAAAAAACTGTATGCTGGCTGTGGGGTTCGAACCCACGCGCACTTGAGTGCAGAAAATAAGTCCTCCCCCTTAATCACTAGAGCAAAACAGTCGTGTTAGACTGTTTCGCATTATTTATATGTTGAGCTATTTTATAGCATCATGCCTTTGCGACCGCAATATATGCACCTTCTTTCTCTCGCCCCCCTCAATCCCAAATCCCCACCTTTCTCTGATCGTGGAACGAAGAGAGCATTTGGCGTCGATCTTCGGGACGGAAAAGGACCGGGTGAACTGCCCGTTCTACTTCAAGATCGGGGCTTGCAGGCACGGCGACCGGTGCTCTCGCCTGCACACCAAGCCCAGCGTCAGCCCCACCCTCCTCCTCTCCAACATGTACCAGATGCCCGACATGATCTCCCCCGCCGTCGACTCCCTCGGCCGCCCCATCGACCCCTGCAAGATCCAGGCCCATTTCGATGTATTCTTCTCCTCTTCCTATTCCCATCCTTCAATCTCGTTTCATCCCTTCGACGTTTCCTATTGTCTGCTTATGGATCTGATGGGTACGATTTACTTTTTCCACATCACAGCGATTACTCGTTGATTAGGGAGCACGCAGCATATGACCTAAATAAGTCATCTTGATTATTTGTGATTACCCATCGTGGTTAATCTGTTGTCTTTTTGTCCTTCTGCAGGACTTCTATGAAGATCTTTTCTTGGAGTTGAGCAAATATGGGGAGATTGAGAGTCTCAATATCTGCGACAATCTCGCGGATCATATGGTACTCAAAACCACTCCCTTTTAAGTAATTAGTGTTAATTTATTTCCTTTTTAAATATTGATGTTTGTTCTCCGTCTTTTTAACTGGCTTGACAGGTTGGCAACGTCTACGTCCAGTTCCAAGAGGAGGACCATGCTGCTAACGCTCTCAAAAATTTGCATGGAAGGTTCTATGCAGGTTAGCTTTCTTGTTTAATTTTTTTCGTGAACACAATCTAGATTGCTTAAGTTGTTTTCTCTCAAATGGATTAGCTTACCATATTGTTTTATGTTGACGAGTTTCAAGGTAATCATCTGTTGGAATTAACTGTATTGGGATAGTTTGATGCAATTTGATGGTCAGTATCAAGTTGTATTAATGTATCTCAATTCTTGGAATTCAATGTTTCAACCCTGTGGGATGCTGTTTAGTCCCACATCGTGGAGAGAGAAAACTGGGACTTGGTTTATATGTGGGAAGTCCTGAGACTAGTCTGGAAACAGACTAGAGAGGATTTTAGACCACAACACACACGCGCGCGCGCCGCGCCGGGCCGGGCTCGGGCGTGGGCGCGGCTGCGGCTGCGGCGTGGCGTGGCAAAGACCAAGTCGGTTTTGTAACCGCGAGTTTTGAATTCCAAGCGTTACGACCCATTATCTTCTCACGAAAACGTAACCGCCCGGACGCCTTTAAGTATCTCTTAAAGGGCGTGGGTGTGGGTTACGAACATTCATCCCATTCATTCTCAGCGCCCTTCTCTCTCTCGAGGACGCTCCTTTTCCTCTCTCGATCTCGGGTTTCGTCTACAGAGGTGGCTTTCGAGGACGCTCAAGCACGGTGCGCACCGTCTACGAGCGTGGACCGTCGGACCCTGGGAGCGACACGTCAAGGCCCTGTGCGCCGGTAAAGTGGGGGCGCTGTCTCTCTAAGGGGAGTCCTACAACAGGACGCTTCGGTTGTGATCTCTAACTCTACTTTTCTTTGTCGCATTGTTTGTCGTGATTTTGGTTTCCGGATTTTTCCCTTGCGTGAATATGCATATGTTATTTAATCGAATATTTCTCTTATCATTGTTAACCTGGATTCATATATATGAAAATCTGTTCTGTAAATCTGTGGTTATATGGATTTTTATATGTATGTTATTGACGGGATTGTCAACAATCTTAGAGAGACAGCGTTATAACGTGATAAGAAAAATGTCGGATTTGAGGTTTCGGTCTTGTGTGCATTTCACTGGTATGCCAGAGAAATTCGGGGATCAGAATTTCAAGCGTTGGCAACAACGCATGAAAATCTGGCTGACCACGATTGGCCTGATTTCGGTTCTGGAAACCGAGTGCCCTAAATTATCTGAACAAAATCCGGATCCTGAGACGGTTAAGATTGCGGATGCGTGGAAAGAACATGACCGTCTGTGTCATGGGTGTATTCTCACTGTACTATCGAACGTTCTATTCGATGTCTATGGCGCATCTACCAAAACCGGCAAAGATCTGTGGGAGGAACTTGATAAGAAATATAACACGGAGGATCTGGGTATTGAAAAATACTCAGTATCCAAGTTCCTGAAATTTCAGATGATTGAAGGCAAATCCGTTTCGGAACAGGCTCATGAGTTTTTGTTATTGCTCCATGGGTTAGCCGAGGCAGAAATGAAACTTCCTGAAAAGTTTCAAGTTATGTCGATCATTGAGAAATTTCCCAAGTCCTAGGAAGATTTTGGGATGTCCTTAAAGCACAGGAAGGGGAAAATTTCTCTGGATGATCTCATGGTCTCGATAGCCATTGAAGAGGATCATAGAAAACAAAAACCCGTGATGCCTGTAGACGTGAACCCTAAGGTCAATGTCATAACCTCAAAAGGAAACATTGCTAAAGGGAAAATTAAGAAACTGAAAGCCAAGGGAAAAATCCATAAAAAACCAAAGAACAAACCTTGCTGGCATTGTGGACAGGTTGGACATTGGAAGAAGGATTGCCCTTCTTTGAAGACCCAACAAAAGTCTACGTATGTCGTTCCTCAGGCTCTTGTGCTGACTGAGGGAGGCGGGTCCGGTGAGGGGTATATCTCAGTGAACCCTGAACTCTATTTTGTAAACGAGCCTAATGAGTGGCTTGTTGATACAGGTGCAAATGTTCACATTTGTACTGATAGAACATTCTTTGTGTCTTATCAGGCTTCAGCCGGTGGAACAGTAATGATGGGGAACAGATCTGCAGCCAAGGTGCTTGGGTCCGGACAAGTCGAGCTGAGATTCTCAACTGGACGAGTTTGGACTTTGCGCAGGGTGCTGCACGTTCCTGATATTAAAAAGAATGTTTTGTCTGGTTCTTTATTAGTTCGAGAGGGTTTTCAGTTAGACTTTAAATGTAATAAAGTAGTTTTTCTGAGACATGGTGTTTTCTTTGGAAAAGGATATTTGGCTGATCATGATCTTTTATTTAGAATAAGATGTGACATTGATAGTTCAGTTGATAATATTTCTGATTTTGATTCTTCTACTTATGTTGTTTCAAATATTGAATCTACTGATTTATGACATACTAGGCTAGGACATGTAAATTTCAATTCTATGAAAAGAATGATGAAACTTGACATGATTCCTAATCATACTACAGACAAACTCAACAAATGTGAAATGTGTGCTCAAGCTAAGTTGCCTAGAAAGCCTTTTCATTCTGTGAATAGGGAAACTGAGATTCTATACTTAGTACATTCTGATATTTGTGAGTTTGGTGGTGTGATGACTAGAGATAACAAAAGATATTTTATCACCTCCACAGATGATAGCAGTAGATACTGTTATGTTTATCTGCTTAAAACTAAGGATGAAGCCTTAGAAAAATTTCTTATTTTTAAGAATGAAGCAGAAACACAAGTCGGGAAAGTAATTAAACGTCTAAGGTCAGATAGGGGTGGTGAATACACATCTAAGATATTTGATGAACAATGTAAATTATTTGGCATAGTTCATGAGGTCACTGCACCATATTCACCACAGTCCAATGGAATAGCAGAACGAAAGAATAGGACCCTAACTGATATGGTCAATGTATTTTTACAAAGTTCTGGGCTACCATCTTACATGTGGGGGGAAGCTTTGAATACGGCCTGTCACATTCTGAATAAGGCATAAATATAAGAGTCCAATTTGAACTTTGGAGAAAAAGGAAGCCAAGCCTAAAATATCTTAAGGTGTGGGGATGCCTGGCTAAGGTCTTAGTCCCAGAACACAAGAGAAAGAAGCTTGGACCTAAAACAATTGACGCGGTCTTCTTGGGGTATCTGGAAAATAGTTATGCCTATCGATTCTTAGTAATTCGGTCTGAGATCACAGGCATAGATACTAATACTATTGTTGAACTTCGTGATGCTACGTTTTTCGAGGATATTTTTCCAATGAAAAATGGATTCCTGATAATCTGACTAGTGACGTAGCCTCAACATCTGGTTCTATTCCACAACAAATAGAAAAGATGTCAAATGTGGGGGCTAGCTCCTCTGAACCCAATGAATTTTTGGAGGATGTTGAATCTAGACGAAGTAAGAGACCTAGGATTGCTAAGGATTTAGGTAGCGACTTTGTCTCCTACCAAATCGAGGGTGATCCTCCCACATACAAGGATGCCATGGCTTCTACTGAAGCAAGGCATTGGAAGGACGCTATTAAATCTGAAATGGATTCAATCATTTCAAATGGCACGTGGGAATTGGTCGATCTACCTCCTGGGTGTTCCACCATAGGAAGCAAATGGGTATTCAGAAGAAAACTTAGACAGGACGGATCCATAGAAAAATATAAGGTAAGACTTGTAGCCAAAGGTTTCAAACAGAAAGAGGGTATTGATTATTTTGATACCTATTCTCCTGTTACTAGAATGACTACGATTCGGATGCTCATTACGTTGGCCTCCATACATGATCTCACAATTCATCAAATGGATGTGAAGACTGCCTTTTTATATGGTGATCTTGAGGAGGAGATCTATATGGACCAACCCGAGAGATTCGTAGCATCTGGTAATGAGAGAAAGGTCTGTAAGCTTGTAAAATCTCTTTATGGATTAAAACAAGCTCCGAAACAGTGGCATGACAAGTTTGATAAGACTATCCAGTCTTATGGCTTTATTGTTAATGAATCCGATAAATGTGTGTACTCTATGATTAAAGGTGATATGTTTGTTGTCTTATGCCTATATGTAGATGATATTTTGATATTTGGATCAAACATAAGGATAGTGGAAGAAACCAAGAGGTTCTTGAGCAGTAAGTTTGAGATGAAGGACTTAGGAGTTGCTAATGTGATTTTGGGGCTCAAAGTGGTTCGATCTACTAATGGGATAGCTATGTCTCAGTCACATTATACTGAGAAGGTTCTTGAAAAATTTGGCTATCAGAGCTGTAAATCTGTATGCACTCCTTATGATTCATCTAAACCCCTCTGCAAGAACAAGAGTGGAGTACCTGTAGCACAGCTACGATATTCCCAGATTATAGGAAGCTTGATGTATCTTGCAAACTGTACTCGACCTGATATTTCATTCACGGTCGCAAAGTTAAGTAGATATACGAGCTGTCCTGACCGTACTCATTGGGAGGCCTTGGATCGAGTGTTGAAGTACCTTAAGGGTACTACACTTCTTGGACTGCATTATGGTAAATATCCTCCTGTCTTAGAAGGATATAGTGATGCAAGTTGGATAGGTCAAATAGAGGACTCCGGGAGTAACGGTGTGACTGGGTATGTATTTACCCTTGGAGGCGGTGCAGTCTCCTGGAGGTCTGTGAAACAGACCATCTTGGCTCGGTCTACTTTTGAGGCAGAGCTGTGTGCTTTGGACACAACAGGTATAGAGGCTGAATGGCTTAGGGAGCTTCTCTCTGAGATGCGCATGGTGGGTAAGCCGATACCGGCAATTTCTTTACATTGTAATAGCATGACAACTATTGCAAAGGTAAAGAGTTCAAAGTACAATCAGAAAACAAGAAGACATATCCAAGTTAGACTTAAGTCTATTAGGGATTTGGTGTCTTCTGGAGTGATTGCTGTGGAATTTGTTGGTACCAAAGATAACACGGCAGATCCACTTACAAAGGGACTTGATAGATCTTTAGTCCAAAAATCCAGACTTGGGATGGGGCTGAAACCCACTGAGAGTTTACCCGCAGTAGCAACCCAACCTAAATGAGTGGAGATCCCACAAAATAGGTTCAATGGTAAAACAAGCTGTAAGGGGAACTGGTTGGCACTCAATATGCAGTACTTTGCATGTGAGTCCTATCCCTGAAAAGTCGAGTGCCTGAAAGCTGCAGGAAAAGGTTGAGCATTATGCTCTTAATGGATTCAAGCTTTTATAAGCAGGATGTGAGCAGTGCATCCTTGGAGAATGCCACCTATATGAGTATTTCTGTGGGCCGCAGATAAAGGATGAGGGTTTATCCTTAATATACTCATGAAACAGGGTAGGGTGCAAGGCCATTAATAGCACCAAAACCAGAAGATTGTCACCATAGACTTCACTCTGTTGTTACCTCTCGATACCATTACATCAAAGGATTAAAGTTCAAGACATAGTTCACTTTATTGTCAGCGCCCTTCTCTCTCTCGAGGACGCTCCTTTTCCTCTCTCGATCTCGGGTTTCGTCTACAGAGGTGGCTTTCGAGAACGCTCAAGCACGGTGCGCACCGTCTACGAGCGTGGACCGTCGGACCCTGGGAGCGACACGTCAAGGCCCTGTGCGCCGGTAAAGTGGGGGGCGCTGTCTCTCTAAGGGGAGTCCTACAACAGGACGCTTCGGTTGTGATCTCTAACTCTACTTTTCTTTGTCGCATTGTTTGTCGTGATTTTGGTTTCCGGATTTTTCCCTTGCGTGAATATGCATATGTTATTTAATCGAATATTTCTCTTATCATTGTTAACATGGATTCATACATATGAAAATCTGTTCTGTAAATCTGTGGTTATATGGATTTTTATATGTATGTTATTGACGGGATTGTCAACATCATCCATATGTTCCAACTGATGATGATGTGTTTTTTTTCTGGGCGCCCGATTATAGTTGATTTCTCTCCGGTTACAGATTTTCGCGAAGCTACATGTAGGCAATATGAAGAGAATAGTTGCAACCGTGGCGGTTACTGTAATTTTATGCATCTGAAGAAGATTAGTAGGTATTATAATTTATAATGGATCAGTTTTATAATAAGTTAATATGTTGTGTTCATTATCCATTTTATCTGTCACGTCCCGGACTTAAAAATGGGAAAAAATTGCGGAAGCATCCCAAAACAATGATTTTTTTCGAGTTCAGGAACGAGACAAAACTCAATAATCCATGAATAACTTTCAGAGTGCCCTACATAATGGAAGAATAAAGAACTTAACCAATAAGTAAAAGACTTATCAAGTTTGACTACATAATGCAATTAAATAAGTCTATTCGTATAATGACTTAAGAGGATAGAAAATATCAAAGACTCTTCAATCCAGCCAACGACCAACCCTCTTGTTTTCCTCTAAGCTGCAAGGTTATAAATCAATATTAGTCAAACGAATTTGACTAAGTATGCACCAATAATTTATGAGACATGCCATCATAACTATATACAATGAGTAAAGAAAAATACGATGACAATTCCATATGATAAGGAATATAAATCAATAAATAAACGATGAACTATAATAAGACTTTTTTCAATTGTGCCAATCATCATGAGATAACAATGACAATTCAATAAATTTCCTTGAATATCACAAATTTTGTGACCATAATATCAAAATACATATCAAATATAAATCAATACCATCTGCCGACACCTGGCAGCCCGAGCTTGGATAAAAGCCACCCCGTTCCCTTAAATCAAAATTTTAAACTAAAACAAATATCAATACGATGTCTCCTATCCAAACCCCAATGCAATGGACATCAGTACCGAGTCAACTGCAGTAGCGGTAAATTGTTTGGAAATAGTGCAGGATTACCCGCCTACAACGGTCAATTGGCGGAATTAACTGTCCGTGCGGTACCCGGCCAGGTCAAAGCCTCTAATGGGCCAACAATGAACAATGTCTACTCCCTCACAATGATGGTGTCAAAAACAATAATTAATTTTCAATAAAAATATTTGGACTTAAAAAAATTGCAAATTAAGCTATATATAATGACGTATCTATCTCTGTAATATTGAACAACTAACCCATAGATAGACATTATGGTTAAATATCAACTTAGCACCTAATTACTTAAAATTGTAACACAGAGATATAATCAAAGCAATTTAACGAGATATTATAAAAAAATACCATTGCAACAGCTAATAAAATAGAAAGTGGGGTATGGATAACAACGGTATGTGACATAGATTAATGTACATACCTTGATAAGAAACCAATAGATTGACCTGCACGATTTTCTGTCCTCGAAAATCAAATGTCACCTAAGCAAAAGAATTGCATCTTAACCCAAGCACAAGTCATAGTACCTCTTATCTACTCCCGATTCCCAACTTTTCATTTTTTTTAAACACTGGTCTTATCTAATTAGTAGGTTAATATTCAAGTTCTTGAGATGGTCGGACCTATTTACACACACGGTCACAACTAATTTAAAATGCATCTTATACAGTCTAGCTCCAAATACTATAACTTAATACTATTTTTTTCATCTTCAGGTCGAATATCCGACAGCTCGAGATTTTATGGAATTTCCACCGAGAAAAGAATCCTCCAAACATTAAGATCATAATACCAAGGATCAAAAGTTTAAGACATCTTGTTAATATGCTTCACGATGATATTACACATAAAAAAATTTGATGATAAAATGGATTCCAATTTTATTCTTAAATAATACTCGCAGCACGGTTTCGTCAAAGGGAATAAAATGCTGAAAGTTTTTAACAATACTACTTATATTCACGGGTTATCCCTTACTAAGGTTTAAAGCATTGTCGAGAAATCATAAGTTGAATTAGGTGTTTAGAATTAGTTAAATCATATTCCGTATGTACACATCCTATTCGGCAAATAGATCTTTAAAAAACATATGGGAAAAGAATTACCTCGACAGAAACTATATTCGATCGTTGATCCTTCACCGATCCAAAACAACGGGGCTTGCAAACCGTACGCAAAGCGTTTTCAGCACTGCTATCAAAACTCAAGACTACGTGGAGATGGTCTCAAAATGCAGAAACATGAAAAACAACAACGACGAACGTCGTAGGGATGTATAATTATGTGGTGTTTTCCAGAGAGTAAGCACGGCGTGGACTAAAAAAGGCACGTATGCGATGATAAATTCTGATGAGAGGTTTAAGGAGTAACAACTTTTGATTTAGGATGAAAAAATCGCAAGAAAAACTCGTGAGGTTGTTTTGAACTTGACTGGGTCAAAACTACACGTCAACCCCTTTCTATGATTCCATTGCAATTTCTTATCTTTTACTTTATTATTAATATTTTGTGTGTAATGATAGTTAACGTTAAGTTGTTATATACTTGATATAGCTATTATTTATTTATGTTTGTAATTCCTTTGTTTCTTTTTTTTTTGAACTTTTTGGTATATATATATTTTTATATATAAAGCCCTCTTATACTCATTCTCGATTTTTTTTTCATAAATAGAAGTTTCAATTTTTAGCAAAACCCCCTATAAAAAAATCAGATGTTACAACTTTACCCCCTTTAAAAGAAATTTTGTCCTCGAAATTCTAAAGACATACCTAGAAGTTCAGGATATTTTTCTCGAACTTCAACTTCAAGTTCTCATGTGGCCTCCCTATCCGAGTGATTATGCCAAGCAACTTTTACCATCTTGATAATCTTCCTTCTTAGCTGATGCTCTTGACGATCAACAATATGTGAAGGACGCTCTTCATACGATAAGCTTTTACGAACCTCAATAGGCTCATAATGAATCTGATGAGATAGATCATGAACATATTTTCGCAACATGGAGACATGGAAGATATTATGAATATGCGAATACTGAGGTGGTAGTGCAATGCGGTAGGCCACTTCTCCTACCCTATCCAATACCTTGATGAAGCGCGGAACAGAAATATATGGCTGCATATTTATTTAATTTTATCCGTTAATTTTTTTTACGTTTATTTGAGTTGTCGTATTTTTAATTAAATAAACAGGATCGTCTGTGATCTTGATTAGTTAGAGATTTGAATTTCAAATTAGTCGGTTAGTCGGTTAGAGTCAATTTAGGATAATTAGTTTCAATTTGAATTTGAATTTCTATTTTTGTAACCTCATCCCTCCTATATAAAGGGATGATAGGCTATTGTTTCAGTCAGTTCAGTTTGATAAAAAATTGAGATTTACTCTTTATCTCCTCTCCTTCTCCTTCTCCCTTGCCGTGGTCTACACGCCTTCTCCTCTCCATCCCCTCGTGTCCCGACGAGTTCTCTTCTCAACCCCTCTATTTCTTCTACCACCGAAAATCCCTGTTAAAAAAATATTTTCACCAACGTTCATATTTGTCCGATCCGCATCAATTGGTATCAAAGCATAGTCTACAGATCATCCTCACGATCTGACGATCCGTCCAGACACTCGCGTCGATGTGCGACAAAGCTCCATCCTTCGTCGGAGTGGAAACGACAAGCCGAAGAAGCTTACAAAAAGGATATGGATGCACAACGTGATCTCCAAATCGCCCAGTCCAAATTTTGAGAGCTAGTGGCTGAATTCAAGGCTATGTGCGTCGACCTATCAAGATCTTCCACGACCAAAGCCACTGTCCAGAGTTTCGACGAAGAAAACCTCGCCGTTGAGGACTCGATCGCTGTCCAGGCCATTCCCGAGGAAAAAACGGCCAACTGCTTGCTGACCAGGTATTTTCAGACCTGCAAAACCCCCCGGAATCGATCTATGCCCCACCCGTACCGCCATCCCCTGCTACACCCGCACCGCCATCCCCTGTACCTACGACCCCAGCCACAGCCCCGCCATCTCCGCAAAACCCCCCCATCACCCAAATCCCATCGCAGCCGCCCCCTTTCCTCGTTGCCTCCTGATGCAGCGTGGAACCAACGGATAGGGCCCAATATTTATCTAATTTTATTGGTCAAATTTATTTACGTTTATTTAAATTGTCGTGTCTTTAATTAAATAAATGAGATCGCCTGTGATCTTAATAAATCAGTTAGAGATTTTGAATCTCAAATTAGGTAGTTAGTCGGTTAATTAGTTAGAGTCATTTTAGGATAGTTGGTTGTCTATTTAAAATTTGTTTTCCATTTTTTGTAATCCCATCCCTCCTATATAAAGGGATGGTGGTCCATTGTTTTTAAAGAGTTCAGTATATTATCAAATTGAGAATTATTCTCTATCTCCCTCCTTCTCCCTCTCTCTCCTCGTGATCTCCGCGTTCTTCTTCTCGCTTCTCGCGCATCCGGTGTGTTTTTTTCTCAACCCCTCCATTTTCTCCACCAAAAATCCACCGTTCAAATTATTTCAAACTTTATCGTCGACGCCCAAATTCCAAATTTGCATCAATTGGTATCAGAGCATGGCTCACAGATCGTCCTCACGATCCGACGATCCGTTTAGACATTCACGCCGACATACATCGAGGGACCATCGTTTATCCGAGCAAAAACGACGAGCCAGGGACGCCTACAACAAGGAGACGGCGCGCATGTTACGTGAATTCCAAACCACATTCCATGCCCAGCATCGCGAGCTTATGGCTACGCTCGAGGCCCTACGCGCTGTCCAAGCATTGCCTCTAACCCCCGACGCCGTTGACACGAGTTTTGACGAAGAAAGCCCCGCAGTTGAGGAAGATTCGACTGCTGTCCAGGCCGTTTTGGAAGGAAAAAGGGCCGAAACGCACGCTGTCCAGGTAATCTCTGGCCTGCAAACTCTCCCGGAATCGACAAACGCCTCATCGGCAGTCCCGTCGCCAACCCCGCTGCAACCCAACGTTGGCAGCCCCGCACCCTCGGGTTCCCTTCTCGCAGCCTCTGCGGCTCCAGACCCGCCGCCAACCCCAACGCCTGCTAACCCCACGGCCCCAACCCCCATCCTCGAAACCCCGACCCCTGCAAGCCAAGCCCTCGTATCCGCCGCACCCCGCCTCTCCCTCTTCCCCGCCGCCCCTTTCCCCTACGACCCCCTGCCACCGCTCCCAACCCCCTCGCGACGTCGCCCCCAACTCCCCTCCGAGCCGCCTCGCCATCCTCTCCCCCCCCCACCTGCGCCTCTTTTCCCCCCACCCGAACTCCCACGCCGTTGCCGATAACACCCCCCTCCCCGTGCGCCCACCGTCGCGAAGCCGCCTCCCCTGCCCGCGATGTATGCGCAAGAAGCTCGGGCGAACCCTAATAAGGGGGCCGCTGGTTACGGGATTTGAGTCCCACGACATGTGGGATTGGAGATTATTTGGAAAAAATTACAAGCAAAGCCCCCCCTTGCAACCAATTTTATCCAAAGGGACAGTTCAAGAGACCCTCTTACAAAATTCCCTTAAATGAAGGGGCACGAAAATTGCGCCCAGGACCCTTGGAGCTAAAATATTTTAAAAAGAGGGATGAGAATAGGAAATATGGGGACCCTCCTTATCCTATTAGGACTAGGACCTCCACACCCCCAACAACCTTCCCAACCCCACGGCCGCCTACCAAGGCCTCCCCACCTCTCACGCAACCGCAACCCCTCCCCCTGCTTCTTCTCTCCCCGTCGCTCGCCCTAAACGCCATCGCACACCCACTGCCCCGCCTTCCCAACCAGTCGCCTGCTCGCCCCATCGACCCTCACCGTCATACCCGTCATCGACCCGCGCCCCTCTGTGCGCTGACCCTCGAGCCCCGCCTCCCTCACCTCGCCGCCACCCCCTTACAACCCACCCCCCCCTCGCGCCTGCAACCCCATCTTCCCTTTCCCCTCCCTGTCCCAGTCGTGCCCTTCCCCCGCCGAACTCTCGACCACCCGACGCCGCCTCCCATCCATCGCCCAAGCCGCTGCCACCTCGCCGTCTTCCTCGCAACCCCATTCCCGCACCGCCTTTTCCCCCAGCCCTCCCTCCAACAACGACGACACCTCCCCTCTGCGCCGCCTCCTCATCTCCATTTCCCCCCTCCCCGTGTTCCACCAGGTGCAACAGCACTGCAGCCCTGCCGCGTGTGCCTTCCAGCGACGATCCGTTACCCCCCTGGACCGACCAGAGTCACCAGCCGCCTCGGCCTCGCCGCTGCCATCGCTGCAAATTGAGGGGAAGGGGAACCCTAACAGGGGGCTCCCTCCCCACGGTAGTCGAGTCCCATAAAAAGTGGGATTAGGAGTTAAGTGGGAAAATTACATGAAGAGTCCCCCATGCAGAGGTTTTTATTCAAAAGAAAAAGCCAAGGGCCCCTCTCACAATATTTGTTTAATTGAAGGGGTACGAAAATTGCAACCAAACCCCCTGCTGCAGAAATATTTAAAGGGTAGTGCTGAAAAAAAGAAAGCTGGGAACCCTCCTTATCCAAATGGGACTAGGACCATGGGTTTCACCTATTTAAAGGTCCCATGGCTTAATTCCATGGACACATCTCCTCCTCTACTCTCCTTGTGCTATTGCTTTGATATGGACTTTCCACGGGCCGAGTTGATCGTCATGAAGATGCCTGATCAGTTCTTCGAGCACTACGTCAACGGAGTGAAATCCGGATGGACGCCCGCCTATGCGCCACACCTGCTCTTCCATCACGAAGCCCACGTTGCCAACGCCCGCGTCACGCATGTATGGATCCCGTCATTCGCTCCACACCAATTCTTCCTTGGGATAACAGAGAACATGGATTCGAAATTATCAGCCTCCAAGCCTGCAGATCCAACAATTCGTCGGGAGACGAAATTTTAAAGCGGAGGAGAGTTGATGCAGCGCGGAACAGAAATATAGGGATGCATATTTATTTAATTTTATCCGTTAATTTTATTTACGTTTATTTGAGTCGTCGTATTTTTAATTAAATAAACAGGATCGCCTGTGATCTTGATTAGTTAGAGATTTGAATTTCAAATTAGTCGGTTACTCGGTTAGAGTCAATTTATAATAATTAGTTTCAATTTGAATTCGAATTTCTATTTTTGTAATCTCATCCCTCCTATATAAAGGGATGATAGGCTATTGTTTCAGTCAGTTCAGTTTGATAAAAATTTGAGATTTACTCTCTATCTCCTCTCCCTCTTTCTCCCTTGCCGTTGTCTACACGCCTTCTCCTCTCCATCCCCTCGTGTCCCGACGAGTTCTCTTCTCAACCCCTCTATTTCTTCTACCACCGAAAATCTACCGTTAAAAAAATTATTTTCACCAACGTTCACATTTTCCCGATTTGCATCATACTTCAAATGGACCAATATATCTTGGACTAAGTTTTCCTTTTCGTCCAAATCTCAATACACCATGGGTCGGAGAAATCTTGAGAAAGACACGATCGCCAACTGCAAATTCTAGTTCTCTGCGACTGTTATCTGCATAGCTTTTTTGTCTACTTTGAGCAATTAAGAGCCTTTTCTTAATTAGATCAATCTTATCAGTACACTTCTGCACAAGTTCCGGTCCGAGCAATCTTCTTTCACCTACATCGCTCCAACAAAGAGGAGATCTGCATGGTCTCCCATAGAGAGCCTTATACGGAGCCATTCCAATGCTAGCCTGATAACTATTGTTATAGGCAAACTCAATAAGCGGAAGGTTCTCATCCCAACTTCGAGTATAATCCAAAGAACATGCTCTAAGCATATCCTCGAGAACCTGAATAGTTCTTTCAGATTGACCATCTGTCTACAGATGGAATGCAGTACTAAACTTCAGCTTTGTACCGAAAGCCTCCTGAAGTTTTTTTTCCAAAATCTCCCGGTAAATCTTGGATCTCGATCAGAGACAATAGAGACATGTATACCCGTGAAGCTTTACAATATTATTCATGTATAAATTTGCTAAGCTCGTAACTGACTCCTTTTTCTTCATTGGTTAGAAATGGGCAGATTTCGTCAATCTACCCACGATTACCCAAATAGCATCATAATGAGTTGCATCGGTCTTCGGAAGACCCATCACAAAATCCATGGTGATGTGTTCCCATTTCCATTCCGGAACCTCCAACTGCTCCAATAGTCCAGCTGGTCTTTATTGCTCAGCCTTTATTTGCTGACACACCAAACAACGAGAAATGAATTCTGCAATTTCCTTCTTCATATTTTCCACCAGAAATTCCGCCGGAGATCCTTATACATCTTTGTACTTCATGGATGCATAATGAATTTTGAATGATGAGCTTCATCCAGAATCTGTTGCTTCAACTCTGTCTGCGAAGGAACCCATAAGCGATTTCTGAATCTGATGCCACCATCAGCAGCAATGAAGAATTCTGAATCTCCCCCTTGACTTTTCTCAGCCAAAACATGATACTCATGATCTTCTTTCTGAGCTCTCAGTACTTTCTCTACTATCTCAGAATGTATCTGGATGCTAGATAAAATAATCTTGTTTCCTTCCTTGAAAGGATTCCAAGAGACCAAATCGTCAATCAACTTCCACTTTTTGATCATCAAGCTAGCCGACAAGGCATAGCCCTTTCGGCTCAAAGCATCGGCCACAACATTTGCTTTACCTGGATGGTAAGCAATTGAGAAGTCATAGTCCTTAAGGAATTCCATCCATCTTCGCTAGTGCATATTTAAATCTTTGAGAAAAGATGTATTTGAGGCTTTTATGATCAGAGAAGACCTCAAATTTCTCACCATAAAGATAGTGACGTCCAATCTTTAATGCAAACACCACAACAACAAGCTCTAGATCATGCGTAGGATAATTCCTTTCATTAATCTTCAACTATCTCGAAGCATAAGCTATAACTTTATCAATTTGCATTAGGACACATCCTAAACCATTCAAGCATGCATCAGTATAGATGACGAAACCTCCACTACCTGAGGGTAATGTCAAGATACGAGCGGTGGTCAACCTTCTCTTCAATTCTTGAAAGCTACGCTCACATGCAGAGGACCATTCAAATTTTATCCCTTTCCTGGTCAACTCGGTCAGGGGAAGTGAAATCTTTGAGAAATCACGAATGAATCTATGATAGTATCCTGCTAAACAAAGAAAGCTTCTAATTTCTTTCATGCTCTGTGGTTGCTTCCATTCTGAGACTGCCTCAACCTTGGTTGGATCAACAAAAATTCCATCCTTGGAAATAATGTGCCCAAGGAACATAACCTTTTCCAACCAGAAATCACACTTGGAGAATTTAGCATAAAGTTGATTCTGCCTAAGAGTCTCCAATATGATTCTCAAGAGCTCCTTATGTTGCTCAACACTCTGAGAATAAACAAGAATATCATCCACAAAAACAATGACGAAGTGATCCAAGAATGGTCGAAAGACTCGATTCATGAGATCCATAAAAGCGGCAGGAGCATTGATCAATCCGAATGGCATCACACAAAACTCATAATGCCCATAACGTGTTCGAAAAGCGGTCTTCGAGATATCTTCCTATCGAATCCTCAATTGATGATAGCCGGATCGCAAATCAATCTTCGAGAAGACCTTTGCTGATTGGAGCTGATCAAATAAATCATTTATCCGTGGTAACAGATATTTAATCTTCACAGTCACTTGATTCAGCTGTCGATAATCAATGCATAAGCGAAGTGATCCATCTTTCTTTCTAACAAATAAAACAGGTGCATCCCATGGTGATACATTGGGCCTGATAAATCCCAAGTCAAGCAACTCTTCAAGTTGCTTCTTTAATTCCACTAGTTCGGCAGGAGCCATGCGATATAGTGCCTTGGATATTGGTACAGTCCAGGAACCAACTCAATAGTGAAATCAATCTCCCGCCGAGGTGGAGGTCCAGGCAATTCTTCTGGAAAAACATCAGGAAACTCCCGAACAATATTGAGATCAGATAACGATACGGTTGATGATTCAACCCTTATAATACTGGCAAGATAGGCTTCTCCCCCTTTCAAGATCATGCGATGTGTCTTCATGGTAGAAATGATGCACCGTTCGGAACCGGTGACATGCCCTTTGTTAACAATACCTGGAATCTGATGGCTTACGACAATCACTCTCTTCTTACAACAATCAATGATACAATGATATCGGGAAAGCCAATCCATCCTAAGGATAATATCGAAATCTGTCATCTTCATGATAATGAGGTCACTTGGAAGCTCGTGACCTTCACATATCAATGGAGCATATTGTATAAACTCTAGTGCTTTTACATTTCCCCCAGCAGGTGTGGTAACAAATAAATCAATATCTAGAAGTTTTGGCTTGACATCCATGCTTTTTACTAGAGCCTCAGAAATAAAGCTATGCGTGGCACCAGTATCAAAAAGAATATTTGCATGCATATATCAATAAGAAGGGTACCTTCGATGACCTTGTCTTCCTTAGCAGCATCAGCTCCAGTGGTGAGAGCATATACGCGAGCAGGAACCTTTGGCTTTTGATCTTGACCTTGAGTTGCGGACTGCATCCTAAGCTTCGAACAGTCACGAACAAAGTGTCCTTTCTCTCCACAGTTCAGACACTGACCATTCTTGAGATAACATTCTCTAGGATGAAAACGGTGACAGAAAGAGCATTCAGGAAATCTGTTGTTTTGCCCTGGCTTGGAGGCTTGTTTCTGCTTCTGAGAATTTTTGAATGATTGGTTCTTCCCGAATCGATCCTTCCGATCATTGCGCGACTTCTCCTCCTTTCTTCGCAAGAAATCTCGCTCCATTGTGGTAGCACTTGCTAGGGCATCCTCCATGGTCTTCGGCATGCTGGAAAGAACCTTCGATCTTAAAGCAGGGTGAAGTCCCTCAATGAACTTCTGCGTCATCCGATACTCATCTGGACACATGTGGGGAGCATACTTCAGTAAACGATGAAACTTGTTGTTATATTCGGCAACATTCAAATCTCCTTGCTTCAGATTAATAAACTCTTGCTCCTTGATCAACTGTAAGTGCATCGGAATATACTGCTCTCGGAAGAGTTTAACAAACTCATCCCACAGAATAATCTCTCCTTTTTCAAATTTCCGCAACTGGCAACTGGTCCACCAGTCCTTAGCAGGACCTTTCAGTTGATGAGTAGCGAAGGAGACCTTGCTATGATCTATACATCTGATTGCATCAAACAATTTTTCTATCTCCTCCAGCCATCGATCTGCTACCTCAGCATCCACTACACTTTTAAAGCTAGGCGGGTTCACCTTTAAGAATCTTTCAAATGTGACTTCATCCTGGCGCTCCTCACGAAGTCGCCTTTCTTTATCAAGACGCCTTTCGCGACGTCTCTGGTCCTTGTCCCTACACTGGTGGTGATCAGCTTGATCGCGAATCAGTTGGGAGAGCTCCTCGACCGTATTCATCAACTTGGCATCTGTGCTGCCAAATCATGAGAGCGATGACTCCTCTTACGGTTCGAGACGGTCAACATCTACGAATAGCGACGATAAATTAGTCAGCTATTCCAAACATAATCTATACATATTATAAGCCATCCTAAAATTGGATATGTTAGAGATTGCAGAAGATTTCCTTATTTATATTCTATTGTAATCCCACGAGGGCTTTTATGTTAAGAGAATATTCTATGTGGCTATTTGTTAAGAGAATATTCTATAGAGAATATTCTATATTCTAAAGAATATTCTATAGAATATTCTCCTTTGAGCCCTCTAGGGTTTAGTCCTATATAAGGACCCCTAGACCTCTTGAATAAACAACGAATCATCTTTTCTTATCATTCTTTCACATGGTATCAGAGCAGCGGTCCTAGGCTGGTGTTCTGACCTAATCACCCCTCCGCCACCACCAGCCCTCCAAGTTCATCTACAACCGCGTGCCGCCTCGGGTCTCCGCACCTCCTGCCTTAGGCCCGCGCCGCCTCAGCTGAGCGTCGCCAGGCTGCTCTAGGGCAGCCAGGTACCACCGCCAGGTCGGCCAGGCCCACCTCGCGCTGCCAGGCGCCTCCGCCAGCCCTCCCAGGGCCTCCTTCCGCCGCCAGGCCGACTCCGCCATGCCCCCTCTTGTGCCGTAAAACGAGCATTGCCTCATCCTTCTTATTTCTTGATGAGGGTTTAGATATTTGATGATAAATTGAGGGAAGATATACTCTCTCGGTCATTTTTTCTTGACCTAAGCTGCCACAATGACGTCTGCCGAGATCAAGCCCACGTACCCTACTTCTTCTTTGCTGGTACAGGGCACTTCTATCAAGTTGAAGGGCTCCGAAAATTATGTTCTATGGTCTCAGTCTTTCAAAGTGTTTGTTGGTGGCCAGCGCAAGAGCTACGTTCTTACAAAAGTTCCACCTGCGGAAACTGATAAGGACTATGAAACTTGGTTTGTTGATAATTGTCAGGTTATCACTTGGATGACGAACAGTGTCGATCCAAATATTGCTGCGAATCTTCTTTACAAAGACACCGCTAAGGCAATGTGGGAAAACCTTGAGCGTACATATTCTCAAAAGACGACTAAGTCTCGTCTGTCAGACATATACACAAAAATTTGGTCTGCCACTCAGGGAGAATCAAGTCTTATCGAATACTACAGGCTTCTTACAAGCTTTTTTGAGGAACTCCTTATTTTTCAGCCTGCATGTTGTGATAAACAAGTAGGAGAACGTGCTGAATGGCAGGTTTACAGATTTCTCTCGGGGCTAAATCCAAAATATAAGCCTGTGAAAGATCAGTTTCTGATGACTGATACTTTACCTACTCTTGAGACCATCTTCGGACGCTTACAGGAGCTAGAGGCTCCGATTCAGCACTCTACCACCCACACCTCTACAGAGACGATGGCCCACTATACCTCCTCAAGATACAGAGGGCGTCATAACTATCAAGGAGGACGGGGACGTGACTCAAGGTGTGGACGTGGTCGTGAATCTGGACGCAGCCGTGACTCTGGACGCGGACGTGATCGTGGACGTGGTCGTGATTCTTCTGCTCGGTATCCAGCATGTGTACACTGTGGACGCTGGAATCACCCTTCTGATCGCTGCTGGGCAACGTTTGGCATGCAACCTAATGCTAACAATGCCTATGATGAAGTATCGTATGATGCAACTGCAGAAACATCTACTCAGCAAACCAACGAGGCACAAACCCCATTCACTGCTTCTGAATATGCTCGCCTACGACAACTGCTGCAAGAATCTAGCCCTTCTGATAGTAATGCTTTTGCCCCTACTGCTAGCCTGGCTACTACCTCAGGTACAGTAGCAAACTCTGTCTCTGCCTCTAAGCATGCATGGATTATTGATTCTGGAGCCTCTACCCATCTGACGGGAGAAGGAAGCTTGCTAACCTCCTCCCAGCCATCTTCCTCTGTGAAGACTGTTCGGGTTGCTAATGGGGATCATTCCCCAGTAACTGCTGTTGGTACTGTCAACTTTTCTTCCAAGCTGCATCTGACAGATGTTCATTGTGCCCCTGCTTTTCCTCTCAGCCTTCTATCAGTACAGAAGCTATGTCATCAGCTTAACTGTCGTGTTATTTTTGATGAGGTTTGTTGTTATTTTCAGGACATCCGGACGAGGAAGATTTTTGGTGGGGGTCATGAGAGGAACGGCCTCTATTACCTCGACATCCCTTCTGATTCCAACTTTGCTGGTGCAGTCTCCATCTCTGAAGATCCTTTTCTATGGCACCTTCGTCTTGGTCACCCTTTTGCTAAAGCTCTCTCCATGATGTTCCCTGAACTTTCTATGCTGAAACCCTTTGAGTGTGAAGCATGTCAGTTCGGGAAACATCATCGAACCTCCTTTCCTGCACGAACTGAGCCTCGTCGTCGTACTCCTTTTGCACTTGTTCACTGTGATATCTGGGGACCCTGTCCGGTCCGAAGTCTAAGTGGTCATAAATATTTTGCTGTCTTTGTGGATGACTACAGTCGATCATCTTGGGTTTTTCTGTTAAAGGAACGCTCAGAAATTAACAATATTGTCAAGAATTTCTTTTACTATGTCAAAAACATCTTCTCCACTACTGTTAAAATATTTCGTTCTGATAATGCATTGGAATTTACACAAAATGATTTGACATCCTTCTTTGCTTCGCAGGGTGCTATCCATCAAACCTCTTGCCCATATACCTCCCAACAGAATGGGGTAGCCGAAAGAAAACTTCGACATCTCCTCGACATTGCCCGCTCTCTTCTTACCCAAATGAAGGTCCCCAAAACCTATTGGGGAGATGCTATTCTCACTGCTGTCCATCTAATCAACAGAGTTCCCTCTGTCTCCCTAAATGGCTCCACACCCTTTGCCTTATTGTATCCAAATGACTCACCATTTCCTCTACCTCTGCGGATTTTTGGATGCACCGCCTTTGTTCACAACTTTCATACTGCAGACAAATTATCGTCACGTGCAATTAAATGTGTTTTTCTGGGTTATTCCCAAACAAAGAAAGGGTATAGATGCTATGATCTTTGTGGTAAACGCTATTATATATCAGCTGATGTCACCTTTTTCGAACAAACTCGCTTCTTCAATCAAGATGTGTCTGACATACCATTAGAACTTCCTCCTCCACCAATTGTCTATAAAAGAAAACATGTGTCCCCTCTTGTTCCTGTTCCTCTACCAGTTCCTTTGTTGCAGGAAAATATGCCATCTTCAAGTGGCCCCACCAATACTTCTCCGGATGATCCTCAGGAGCTTTCCATTGCCCTACGCAGAACAAAGAGGCAATGCACTATCCATCCTATGTCTAATTTCACGTCCACTGATGGCCTATCATGTTCTGATAAAAGATATGCAGATGCTCTTATGACAATCTCGGTCCCAAGAGACTATCACATTGCATTACAGGACCACGGGTGGCGACAAGCTATGAATGAAGAAATGGATGCTCTCAATTCCAAAGGAACATGGGATCTAGTTCCGTGTCCCGAAGGTGTCAGGCCTGTTGCCTGCAGATGGGTCTTTACTACGAAACATTCTCCAGATGGTTCTATTGACAGACTGAAAGCAAGACTTGTGGCAAAAGGCTTTACACAGACATATGGAGTTGATTACTTCGAGACTTTTTCACCTGTTGCCAGGATGGGGTCTATTCGCACTATCCTCTCTGTAGCCGTGAACAAAGGCTGGCCTGTTTTTCAACTGGATGTCAAGAACGCATTTAATATGGTGATCTTCAGGAAGAGGTTTACATGATGCAACCCCCAGGTTACGAAGTCGAGGGGGAGTATGTTTGCCGACTTCGCAAAGCAATTTATGGTCTAAAGCAAAGTCCGAGGGCATGGTTTGAGAGACTTAGTTCAGAGATTAGCACTCTGGGCTTTCAGAGAACTACATCTGACCATTCAGTCTTTGTCAGAAAACGATCAACAGGTACTGTCATACTAGCTGTATATGTGGATGACATGGTTGTTACAGGTGATGACGATAAAGGAGTGCTAGAAGTGAAGACTTTTCTGCAAAAGGTTTTTGTCACCAAGGATCTGGGGCAACTTCGCTATTTTCTAGGTATAGAAGTCTTATGCACCAAGAAGGGGCTTCATATGTCACAAAGAAAGTACTGCTTAGATATACTAACTGAAGCAGGATTACTTGGGTGCAAGCCATCTGGCATACCTGCAGAACCAAAGAAACATTCTACACCAGATGATCCTGCCTTTGAAGATACTACAAGATACAGAAGCCTGGTTGGCAAACTTCTGTACCTTACTGTTACTAGGCCAGACATATCATATGCTGTGAACAGAGCTAGCCAACACATGGAGAAACCATGCTACAACCACTGGTAAGATGTTCTTCAGATCCTTCGCTACCTGAAGGAATCCCCTGGACATGGTCTATTCTATGGGGCAAATGGATACACTAAGGTTGCTGCTTATGCTGATGCTTATTATGCAAGCTCACCTGAGGATCGTCGTTCTACGACGGGCTATGCGATGATGGTAGGAGGTAACCTTGTTAGTTGGAGGAGCAAGAAGCAGACGGTGGTTTCCCGATCCAGTGCAGAGGCAGAATATAGGGCAATGGCCCAAGCCACATGCGAAATTACCTGGTTACTGTCTCTTTTGCAAGAACTCAATATTGCTATCACTACTCCTGTTCCTCTATACTGCGATAACAAATCTGCCACTTATATTGCTACAAATCCTGTGTTCCATGAGAGGACCAAACACGTTGAGATCGACTGTCATTTTGTTCGTGATGCTGTACGAGAAGGCAAGATTTCTACACCACATATCTCAACAGATCTTCAGCTTGCAGACATATTCACAAAGGCCTTATCAAAGAAGCGCCTTTCCTGGATATCTTCCAAGTTGGGCATGATCGATGGATATGCTCCAACTTGAGGGGGAGTGTTAGAGATTGCAGAAGATTTCCTTCTTTATATTCTATTGTAATCCCACGAGGGCTTTTATGTTAAGAGAATATTCTATGTGGCTATTTGTTAAGAGAATATTCTATAGAGAATATTCTATATTCTAAAGAATATTCTATAGAATATTCTCCTTTGAGCCCTCTAGGGTTTAGTCCTATATAAGGACCCCTAGACCTCTTGAATAAACAACGAATCATCTTTTCTTATCATTCTTTCACAGGATAATATTCCTCTAATCTTCCATTTGGCTCTAATACCACGTTGTCATGTCCCGGACCTAAAAAATGGGAAAAATTGCGGAAGCATCCCAAAACAATGATTTTTTTTCGAGTCCAGGAACGAGACAAAACTCAATAATCCATGAATAACTTTCAGAGTGCCATACATAATGGAAGAATAAAGGAACTTAACCAATAAATAAAAGACTTATCAATCTGACTACATAATGCAATTAAATAAGTCTATCCGTACAATGACTTAAGAGGATAGAAAATATCAAAGACTCTTCAATCCAGCCAACGGCCAACCCTCTTGTTTTCCTCTAAGCTGCAAGGTTATAAATCAATATTAGTCAAATGAATTTGACTAAGTATGCACCAATAATTTATGAGACATGCCATCATAACCATATACAATGAGTAAAGAAAAATACGATGACAATTCCATATGATAAGGAATATAAATCAATAAATAAACAATGAACTATAATAAGACTTTTTTCAATTATGCCGATCATCATGGGATAACAATGACAATTTAATAAATTTCCTTGAATATCACAAATTTTGTGACCACAATATCAAAATCCATATCAAATATAAATCAATACCATCTGCCGACACCTGGCAGCCCGAGCTTGGATAGAAGCCACCCCGTTACTTAAATCAAAATTTTAAACTAAAACAAATATCAATACGAGGTCTCCTATCCAAACCCCAATGCAATGGACATCAGTACTGAGACAACCGCAGTAGCGGTAAATTGTTTGGAAGTAGTGTAGGATTACCCGCCTACAACGATCAATTGGCGGAATTAACCGTCCGCGCGGCACCCGGCCAGGTCAAAGCCTCTAATGGGCCAACAATGAACAATGTCTACTCCCTCACAATGATGGTGTCAAAAACAATAATTAATTTTCAATAAAAATATTTGGACATAAAAAAATTGCAAATTAACCTATATATAATGATGTATCTATCTCTGTAATATTGAACAACTAACCCATAGATAGACATTATGGTTAAATATCAACTTAGCACCTAATTACTTAAAATTGTAACACAAAGATATAATCAAAGCAGTTTAACGAGATATTATAAAAAAATGCCATTGCAATAGCTAATAAAATAGAAAGTGGGGTATGGATAACAACGGTATGTGACATAGATTAATGTACATACCTTGATAAGAAACCAATAGATTGACCTGCACGATTTTCTGTCCCCGAAAATCAAATGTCACCTAAGCAAAAGAAATGCATCTTAACCCAAAGCACAAGTCATAATACCTCTTATCTACTCCCGATTCCCAACTTTTCGTTTTTTTTAAACACTGGTCTTATCTAATTAGTAGGTTAATATTCATGTTCTTGAGATGGTTGGACCTATTTACACACACGGTCACAACTAATTTAAAATGCATCTTATACAGTCTAGCTCCAAATCCTATAACTTAATACTATTTTTTTTCATCTTCAGGTCAAATCCTATAACTAATTTAAAATGCAACTCGTTTCAGCCAAGGAGGGGTGTGCGGCAGGGGTGCCCTTTGGCACCCATGCTGTTCGTTATTGCGGCGGATGTCCTCCCGAGGATGGCGGATAGGGTGGTCGCGCGCGGCTTCTCCTCGGGCTTCTCCTGCGACTACCGGAACACCCCGACTCTCCAATATGCGAATGACACTATTGCTTTCATCGAGGGGGGCATGGAGGACGTCAGAGGGATGGCGGTGACCTTGAAGATTTTTAGCGAGCTCTCGGGGCTCCGCATCAACCAATCCAAGTCCAAAGTGATTCCTTTCGCGTGGAATGAGAGGTCGGCAGCGGCGTGTGAGGAGCTTTTGGGAAGTTCTCCATCCTCTCTTCCGATCGATTATCTGGGATTGCCGCTGGGAGCGAGGAGGCCAAGATTGCATGATTGGAACAAGGTGATAGCCAAGGCGGAAAGAAGGCTTGCTGGTTGGAGTGCGGCGATGCTCTCTCGGGGGGCCGTCTCGTGCTCATTAGGTCCGTCCTTGCCTCTATCCCCGTGTACTTTCTGTCCAATTGGGCTATCCCGGTGGGGGTTAGAAGGCGTCTTGAGGGCCTTATGCGAAACTTCTTGTGGGGAAGAAGGGGTCCCTCGTCGCGGGGCATTCATCTCGTGGCCTGGAACGACGTGGCGAAAAGAAAGTGCGACGGTGGTCTTGGCATACGGAGGCTGGATTTGGCTAATGACGCGTTGATGCTAAAATGGGTCAACAGACTTTGGGGCAGCGCCAACGGTTTCTTTCCATCAACGTTGCGGGATGTTCTATCGATCGGGGTGGACATGCTGCGCGACGTCGACTCTCCGCGCTCTGGAACACCTTTATGGCGAGGGATCGCTTCGGCGGTTAGGCGTTTTTCTCATCTCTTCAAGCCTGCGCTGGGGGATGGCAACTCTTTTCTTTTCTGGCGTGACGCTTGGGCGGGGGAGACCTCTCTCGGTATCTCTTTCCCTCGTCTTTGTGCGCTGGCTTCTGACTCTCGTGTTACGGTGGCGTCATCTTGGAGCGGGGGCGAGTGGTCCCCTACTTTTGCTAGCAACCTTTCCGACGAGCGGTTTGATGATTTCTTATGCCTCCTGCAACAGCTTAGGGCTGCGCCAAAGCCATCGACTACCAGAGACCTCTGGGTTTGGCGCGACGGCATCTTCTCTACGAGGCGGGCGTTCAGGGCCATCTCGCAACAACAGAACTCTCAGCCAAACCTCCTGTGCAAGGATCTTGGGTGGCTGTGGCGCATGAAGCTTCCTGAGAGGGTGATCTTCTTCCTGTGGCTTTTGAGGCGAGGGAGGGTCTTGACCCGAGATAGATGTGCAAGGTTTGTTTCGGGGATTGACTCTTTGGACTGTGTGCTATGTGGTGGCAGCGTGGAGACATTGGAGCACCTATTTTTTCTCTGCCCGACCTCTGCCGCAATTTGGGGGGACGTCAATATTTATTGGATCAACGCATCTTCAGCTAACTCACTCGTTTTGGGATTCTATGCGCTCAAGTCCTGATCGCCCAAGGAGGGAGCTGCTGCGCCCCTTCGCGTGCATTTGGGCGCTGTGGCTTGCTAGGAACGACAAGATTTTCAGGGGTCAAAGGTTTTACAAGGAGAATATTTTAGTACACGTTTCTTCGCTTGTGAATGACTGGCTGCTCCTGTAATGCTTTTGGCGTGTCTTCCTTTTTGGGGGCCCTCAGGCGGGATCCACTCGATCCTTAGTGTTTGTATAACTTTCCATCCCCCCTGTCTTCATCTTCGTTTTTAAATAATATTTGGGGCGAACACCATGCCGTGTATCCCCCGAAGCGCTTTGGTGTCAAAAAAAAAATCTTCAGGTCGAATATCCGACAACTCGAGATTCAAATTATGAATTCTCCAAACATTAAGATCATGATACCAAGGATCAAAAGTTTAAGACATCTTGTTAATATGCATTCACGGTGATATTACACATAAAAAAATTGATGATAAAATGGATTCCAATTTTATTCTTAAATAATACTCGCAGCACGGTTTCGTCAAAGGAAATAAAATGCTGAAAGTTTTAACAATACTACTTATATTCACGGGTTATCCCTAAAGCATCGTCGAGAAATCATAATTTGAATTAGGTGTTTAGAATTAGTTCAATCATATTCTGTATGTACACATCCTATTCGGCAAATAGATCTTTAAAAAAACGCAATTAGTCATAGATATGGGAAAAGAATTACCTCGACAGAAACTATATTCAATCGTTGATCCTTCACCGATCCAAAACAATGGGACTTGCAAACCGTACGCAAAGCGTTTTCGGCACTGCCATCAAAACTCAGGACTACGTGGAGATGGTCTCAGAATGCAGAAATAGGAAAAACAACAACGACGAACATCGTAGGGATGTAGAATTATGTGGTGTTTTCAAGAGAGTAAACACGGCGTGGACTTAAAAAAGGCACGTATGCGATGATAAATTCTGACGAGAGGTTTAAGGAGTAACAACTTTTGATTTAGGACGAAAAAATCGCAAGAAAAACTCGTGAGGTTGTTTTGAACTTGACTGGGTCAAAACTACACGTCAACCCTTTTCTATGATTCCATTGCAATTTCTTATCTTTTACTTTATTATTAATATTTTTTGTGTGATGATAGTTAACGTTAAGTTGTTATATACTTGATATAGCTATTATTTATTTATGTTTGTAATTCCTTTGTTTCTTTTTTTTTTGAACTTTTTGGTATATATATTTTATATATATATAAAACCCTCTTATACTCATTCTCGATTATTTTTCATAAATAGAAGTTTCAATTTTTAGCAAAACTCCCTATAAAAAAATCAGATATTACATTATCTCTCCATAATTTGTGTGTTATTTTATGTAGCTTTCTATTGAGCTTGTTTATTATTGTTCGCAGAGAGCTGAGGCGAGAACTTTTTGGAAGATACAGAGGAAGGCACAGCCGCAGTCGGAGCAGAAGTTTAAGCCCATACAGGCAACGGATATATGATGACTACTCTCATGGCCGTCGTAGTTCGGAAATGTATAGTGGTGACAGAAATGGATACAGTAGAAGAACCAGAAGCAGAAGTCCTGGTCGTAAGAAAGACAGGAGCAGGAGCCCTGGTGGAAGAAGAAATAGGAGTCCTGTAAGGGAAGGTAGTGCTGAAAGGAAGGCAAAAATAGAGCAGTGGAATAGGGAAAGAGAGCAAAGTGCATCGGGCTATCTTGTGAACACAAACGGGGGCACTGGATATGGATATGATGGGACCTGTGGTGCCTACAACGAGCAGCAACTAAATAACGAAGGAGATTATTATAGGTGATCTGGCTGGTTTCTTCGTTTGTTAATAATCTGCAGCATTCCTTAGTTGAAATGGTTGCTTTACCTTGAAGAAAACTCACAGCAGATTTTCCGCTGTGCAGATGGAGTACAGGTCCACTGTTTTAAAGCTATCTTCACTTAATTTTCAGAATAAGATTTCGAGTTCTCTTTAATTTTTTCCATTTATACATCATTTAGTAGAAGTCAAGAACATGAGCTTTGTTTACTGCACCAATGACCGACGGTTTTTTATTTGGTCACATCTTATTTTTTTAACTTTACAACATGCTCCTAGAAACTTTATTTATTCTTTTGCATTCGGGTTTCTTGTTAAGGGAACATATTGGGATGCATTATGAGAGACCCAAGGGTTCCCTTATATAGGAGAGGAATCATTGGGTAAATTAAATAAAGAAGAAAAGAAACATAGAAAATTACATAAATAATACTAAAGATAGTTAATAACTCAACATTCCCCCTCAAGCTGGAGCGTAGATATCAATAAGACTCAGCTTGGAACAACATCTTTGATAAGGTCCTCTTGCTAGAGCCTTTGTAAATATATATGTTGTCTGGTTTCCAGAGCTGACATGCGTAGTAGTGATAATACCCTTCTGTATCATGTCATGAGTGTAGTGACAATCCACCTCTATGTGCTTCGTCTTCTCATGAAAGGTTGTGTTATTTGCAATGAAGAGAGCAACTTAATTATCACATTGGAGGTGCATGGGAAGAGGCACTTCTATAATCAGGTCAGTAACAACGAATCTGACCCACATCATTTCTGTACTAGTCTGTGCCATGGCCCTGTATTCCGATTCAGCACTTGATCTAGCAACCACAGTCTGCTTCTTACTCTTCCATGAAATAAGAGAATTCCCTATGAACACAACAAAGCCAGATGTAGACTTTCTATCCTTTGGACACCCAACATATTTTGCATCTGCGCATACTGTAACTGAGAGAGATGTGCCTCTGCTGAAAACAAGTCCAGTACTAGGTGAAATCTTCAAGTATCTCAGAATCATATGGACTGCATCCATATGTGCCTGTGTGGGCTGCTCCATAAACTGACTCACTTTGGTCACGTCAAATGATATGTTGGGTATGGTAATAGTTACATATAGTAGCTTGCCAACAAGCTCTCTGTACCTCCTCTTGTCGACATCCTCAGTATCATCATCATAGAACTTCATGCTTGGGTCAAGCGGAGTAGTGGCAGGTATGCAATTTGCCATGCCTGTCTCTGAAAGAAGATCTATAGCACACTTCCTCTGGTTCATCACAAGATCTCGTTGGTTCCTGGCAAACTCTATCCCAAGGAAGTAACGTAAATGTCCAAGGTCTTTGGTCACAAACTGCTGACTTAGGAAGTTCTTGGCACTTTGAATACCCTGCTCGTCATCCCATGTAATAATAATATCATCAACATAAACAAGAATGATTGTAGTACCTTTCTGGGTCTTCTGTATAAACAAGAAGTGATCAACAGTCGATCTCACAAACCCCTGCTGTTCTATCAAGTCCGAGAGCTTTTGGAACCATGCTCTTGGACTCTGCTTGAGGTCATAGATAGCCTTGTGTTACTTGCAAACCTTCTGACACTCCCCTTAAGCAGCAAACCCAGGTGGTTGATGCATGTAGACCTCTTCTATAGATTACCATAGGGGAATGCATTCTTGACATCAAGCTGATAAAGGGGCCAATCTCGTGTCACAACAACAACAAGGAGAATACGTAGAGTAGAATGCCTGACAACTGGAGAGAAAGTATCCTGATAGTCCATCCCATATGTCTGGGTGAACCCTCGTTCCACAAGTCTCGCCTTATAGCGATCCACGCTTCCATCCGCACGGTGTTTCACAGTGAACATCCATTTGCATCCCACAACAGATTTATCAACAGGGGAAGAAACAAGACTCCATGTATCACGTGACTGTAGCGCAATCATCTCCTCCTCCATGGCTAACCTCCATTGGCTATCTTTGAGAGCCTCTTGATATGTTTGTGGTATCTGCACAGCTGATAGTGCCAAAGTAAATCTCCTGAAATCCTCTGACAACCTGCTTAAAGAAACATGGGCTGCAACATGGACTGAAAGAAGATCTATAGCACTCACCCGTTTCTGCTTTCGCAGAGCAATCGGCACGTCAAGATCATCTGCCAAGTCCGGGGCATGTAAATTTCCCTCTTAAGAGGGTAACTGCTCCTCCTGTCTAGAATCTTGTTGTATAGTCAACTCAGTAGTACCATCAGTAGAAACAATTTGCTCATTACATACCTGAGGCGTGCTGGATGATGGGCAAGGCTTGTAAGCATGGTGAACAGAGCGAGACTTGCGAGGAAAAACACGAGGCAAGAACTGAACCAAAGGAGTTGGAGGAGGTGGTGGAAGAGGAGTGGATGAAGGTGAAGGACCAACTGTAGGAGGTGGTGGTGTGTATATCTCATCATCAGAGTCAGATGGAGCAAGTCTGTCACCTGTAGGAGAAAAATACATGACAGACTCAAAGAAAGTAACGTTAGCACTAACAAAATATTTCTGACTCAGTGGATCAAAGCAACGATACCCCTTTTGGGTACGAGAGTAGCCGACAAACGCACACTTGACAGCTCTAGGAGGGAGTTTGTCACGCCCTGGAGAGACATCATGAACAAATGCAACAGATCCAAACACACGAGGTGTAAGAGAAAAAAGATCCTTCTCGGGAAACACAATCGAGAAAGGAATCTTTTCTCCTGACACGGATGAGGGCATGCGGTTTACCAAATAACGAGCAGTGAGGACAACATCACCCCAGTAAGCATGAGGAGCACGACTCTATATCAACAAAGTTCTGGTCACATCAAGTAAGTGACAATGTTTGCGCTCGGTTGCGCTCGGCAACACCGTTCTGCTGGGAAGTGTAGACACATGAGATCTGGTGAACAATGCCATGGGATCCAAGAGACTCAGAAGGTTGTAAGATGCAAAATTCCAAGGCATTATCAGAACGGAGATACTTTTTTTTTGAAAGCTAAAAAAAAAGAATGGAGATACTTGTCATTGGCAGAAAAATATTCTTTATTTCATTAATAAAATACTTGATAACGGATCCAGCCTCAGACTTATTCTTCAATAAGAAGATCCAGGAAAATCTAGAAAAATCATCGACAGCTACAAGATAAAAACGATGCCCTTGGTGGTCAGGGACACGACTAGAACTCCAAATGTCTAAATGAAGGAGCTCAAATAACCGAGTTTGCTCGGACTCCGACAGGATGGAAAAGAGGAACGATGATGCTTTCCAAGTTGACATGCCTCACACTGAAAGGATGATCCCATAGGAATCTGAGGGAGAATATGACATAGTTTCTGCAGAAGAAGATGTCCAAACCTAAGGTGCCACAGATAAGGAGAGGCAGGTCCAATAGGTATAGCGGAAACGCTAGCATGAGGAGGTTGGACCAGTCTGTAGAGTCCTCGCTGCTCACGACCATACCTAATCACCCTGCCTGTGAGTATGTCCTGAAACACAAGAGATGAAGGGTCAAAGATGGCACGATAATGCAGATCCTTAGTGACATGACTAATAGAAAGTAAATTCATCTGAATATAAAACATTCTTCAGGTACGTAGATGGTGTCAAATGCACCTTCGGACCTTCCCCTGTCATGTAACGGGTAAGTGATCGCCATTAGCAATGACAACCCATCTGCCATGTAGTATAGTCCTGTAGGACTTCAACTGCGTTCTATTTCCACACAAGTGGTGAGTAGCAACAGAATCCATAATCCACCATGTTATGTCTGCATTCATACTACCAGTAAAGGCATAGGTGATACCTGAGGAACTCGAAGAGGGTATGGCTGCGGCAGCGGTATCTGTAGTGGTGGTGTCAGTAGTAGGAGTCATGATCTCTCGAATACGAGAGACAATATCATCCAGGCGAGTATTGGCCTGGGGAGCTGAAGCCTCTGAAGACACAATCTGTTCTGCTGCTCGACCAGAAATAGGATATCCATGCTTCTGATAGCATGTATCCTCTGCATGTCCAGGCTCGCGGCAATAGTTGCAGGGACCACGTTGGCGTCCACCACCTCTTCCTCGAGGTGTGCATCCTCTGGACTGGATCGCCCCACCTCGACTACGAGAAGCAGCCATTGTTGAAGAGTGCGAAGACGTGGCCGTCGAAGGGACGATGATCCGGCTGAGATGGCTATAGGCCTCCTCTATAAGAGGAATGATAGCTCCTGTAAGAAGATGAGCACATGCAACATTATACTCTATATCAAGTCCAACCATGAAAACTCCAACCATCGTGGAGTTCCTATACGTCTTCTGTTGCTCAGCAGACGTCGTAATGGGCATGTAGCTATGAAGCTTTTCAAACATGCCACGCAACGAAGAGTAATAAACATGCAGGGGGCGGTCATTCTGCTTGGTATTGTAGATATCAAACTGTAGTTGAAGGATCTTGACTTCATTCTTCGCTTGTGCATAAGTGGATGCCAAAGTGTCCCACATTGCCTTGGCAGTGGGCTGAGTTAGAATATCATTGGTTATTTCTGTAGTAAGAGTCCCACAAAGCCAAACACGCGCGCACGCATCATCTTGCTTCCAAGAAGCATTTGCTGCAGTCTTATCCGTTGGTTCTGGATCTGTCAGGATGTGCTCCTTGTTGTTGCACTGCATGAGGGTGAGAAACTGCATGGTCCACAACTCATGGTTGGTCCCATCCATCTTAGCGATGGGAGTTGGGCCCTTGAAGGCTCCGGACGAGAAGATGTCACCCTTGTTGTCTGACATGATGATAAAAAAAGTCAAATAATGGAATTCAATTGGGGGGTAGACCGATATTAATGAGTCTACAGAATCATACGAAGGATTGGTTGTAATTGTAGACTCATACAACCATCCTTGTTAATCTTGTCGCTTGCTAGGGTCGGAAAACGTGACGTAGAGGTCCGAAATCACGCTCTCCGATAGAAAATCATATCGCAAGGGCCTAGGGGCCTGGGCGCGGGTGGCCTACGCACAAGGGATCGGAGTCGCGAGGGCGCAGGGGCCTGGCGCGGGAGGCGCGGGGGGGGGGGGGGTGCGGGGCAAGGGTGCAGGTGCCTGGCGCGCGTTGGGGGCGAAGGGGGGGTGTTGGGCGCGGGGCGCGCGGGGTTGCTGGGCGTGCGGAGGGGCCGAGAGTGGGGGGTGCAAGTGTCGAGTAGGGAAGGGTTAGGGATGGATACGGTAACTTCAGCCTAGGAACGTCGCTCCGATACTGATGAATCTCGTATTCATCACTCTAAATCTCATTTATTAAGCTCAAAACCCTCAAAATCAACAGCATTCTTGCATCTATTCTGCATAATTAGCATTAGTGCATGATTTCATAAGAATTGCATTTTAGCACAAAAATCTGCACAAAATAAGAAGCCAAAAATCCAAGCCAAAATTGACCTGTAAATAGCCTAACTTCCCGGATTTTTAACCCATTCATGCTAACTCCGAATGACTCAAAACCACTTCCACTGTGTACATATCACTAACAAGAATAATGCAAAAATACAAAAAAAATAACTAACCCAAATAAGTGGACCAAAAACCTAAACCCTAGTTTCAGGATTTTCGGACTAAAAGCCCCATATCTTCCTCATCCAGTGTCCGTTTTAATTCTACCCACTTTTGAACTAATGTACATTCAATTATTTTCAAAACAAGACCAAGTTCAAGTGAATCGGAGCTCATATGTGAAAGTTAGGTTTTGGGCCTCTTTTGTACATTATATATTTTAGCAGTTTTGACCTAATATTTTATGTACATATTTTTAATTAATAAAAATCCAAAAAAATTAGATTAAGGTGTCTTTATTTGTCTTTGATTTTTCTATATTTTTTTCCGGATTTTTATCTGTTATAAAAAAGACAAAAAAATTATAAAACTCAAAAATCATGGTATTCTATGTACATGGGATACCCCAAAAATTCACTTTATGCAAATGATCGATTTTGTTTTAATGTCTTCATGAAAGTTGTAGATCTCATCGAGACGAGCAACTTTCGTGAAGAAACTTTTTTGATCCGAGGTCATTTACTATTTTTTATTGATTTTACAAATGTTTTATTTTCGGAATTTTCTGGTGCTGACACGTGGCAGCCCCTGGGGCTGCCACGTGTCACCCATTTTGGCAATATTAATATATCATTTTTATAAAAAAATAAAAATAAAAAAATAATTAAAAAATATAAAATAAAAAAACATAAAATAATAAGGGACGCACGTACGTCGCACGTGCTTCCCAGGCACGTGCTCCGCACGTGCCCCCTTTCTCTTCCTCTCCTTGCCACGTGTCAGAATCATGGCCATCCGATCTCGGCCGATTGGACGGCCGCTGCGCGTCTTCCTCATCAGACCCGCCTCCTTCCCCTTTTGGCGAACCATCGCCGGCCCTAGAATCTCTCCGCCCCCGCGGATTTCGCCGTCCCCGATCTCCAAATCTCGCCCCACCGCCTTCTCCCCGCAAATCTCGCAACGCCGCCGTCGACCCCAATCAGATCAAGCCCCCGCGGCCACCTTCCTTTTCCAACGCAACCCATCCCCTATTTAACACCATCGCCGACCCTTGATGGTTTTTATCCGCCGATAACTTCAATTGCTACAGGTGACGGTGGTGACAGCACCGCCCCTTCTATCCTCTCCGGCGAGATCCGAGGGCAACCACCGGCCCTCGTTACAGAAGCTCTGTCCAGGTGTACTGCCAAGCTCCGGCACCCCTTCGACCGCCGTCGAGCCACCGAACGACGACTCCAACAACTCCAGCGCATCTTCAGCGTCATCGGCTTACTCCGCCAACTACCTCCAATCACCTCCGCCTTCGCTCCAGCCAACGCCTACAACCACCGTGCATCGCCGTCCTCCTCCGCCACCTTCGCCGCTCCACTACCGGGCACGAGCCCCGAGACCCCCGCACGTGCTTTGCGCGTGCGCGGGGGGACTTCTTCAGCAGCCCAAAGCAGCCCAGGGGTCACGTGCCGAGCACGTGACCCGCTGGGTCATTTGTAGACAGCCCCCCGACCCTTCTTCTATTTGCGCGCGTGTCCAGCCTTCCAAGGGGCATGTGCGTGGCACGTGCTCCCTTGGAGATTTTGCAGAAACTCCCCCCAAATTATCGGTAATTACAAATAAAACACCTTTGATTTTATATTTATTGCAGTTATACCCCTGTAATCCCCCTTAGTTTTGAACCTTCTCTCTACATTATTTTATCAATCAAAAATAGCATGATGTTTGTTAATTAATTCTCTACACTTTGACATATTGTGGGCATTTTTGTGATGGATGGATAATTAATAAATAATTATTTTGCTAAAATTTGCATATTTTGCCCATTTCTTGCTCTGAAATTAATAGTTGATTAACCATTGCTTTAAAAATCTCCGAAAAATCACTTATTGTAGAGATAATTATTCTTAACATTATGCCCAAAAAGATTCGCATTTACATGCATACTTTGCCCTGTAAAAATCATTTTGCCTACTTTCGTATTTAATTTTTAATAGGTATTAAACCCCACATTTTCGGGTTAGGATTTTTCTGAGATTCATCACCTATGATAGATCTTAGATAATTTTATTTCTTGAAAATAAGTAGGTTTAGTATTTATTATAATTAAATATTGAAATTCATTTTGTCTGCATTTAAAAATTCATAAAAAATTCATATTGCATCCAAAAATTGCAAAAAAATTACAGTGCACCCATTTCATCATAATTTACATTGTGGCCAAGTTTCGTATTTTTCGGACATCGTTTGATTGAAATTTACATTTTAGTCCCTAAAATAAGGCCAAATTTGCATTTTGCACCCTTTATTGCATTGAAAATTCCAAAAAAAGACCGCCTCGAAAACCGAACACGAACTTTGATAGACATCTCTCTAGGTTGTTCCTTTGCCTCCTTGTGATCGACCTTGGGAACTGGCCCAAGTAAAACAAACATAAAACCACGAGATTAAAACTTGAATAAATTATTTGTGGTATTTTCTTGACCGATTCCGATTGCCGCCTACAACGCACAACTAATCATTTTTTTACGCCGAACGATAAAAACACATTTCTTAAATCTGGCAATTCCGGACTCGTCAGATACCATGTTAAGGGAACATGCTGGGATGCATTATGAGAGGTCCAAGGGTTCCCTTATATAGGAGAGGAACCATTGAGTAAATTACGGAAAGAAGAAAAGAAACATAGAAAATTTGATGCAAATGCGATTCGACGCATCGTCGAAAAATAAAATAAATTGGGCAGTGGAGTTTCGGTGGAGGAAAGGAGAGGTTGAGAAGAAGAAAACTCGTCAGTAACGAGGGGTGGAAGAGGAAGAACCGTGAAGACCACGTGGGGGACGGAGAAGGAGAGAGACGGAGATAGAGATAAAATCTCAATTGATTATCAATACTGAACTGATTAAAACATTGGACCCTCATCCCTTTATATAGGAGGGATGATCTTACAAAAATAGCAACTAATTTAAATTGACAACCAATTTTCCTAAAGTGACTCTAACTAATTTTTAAAATTCAAGACATGAAAAATATGGCCCTTGGAGAATCCATAGTGAAGCAATGGCATAAGGAGATGAGAAGAGGAGATGTGTCCAAGGAATGAAGCCATGGGGTCCTTATATAGCGAAAACCCAAGGTCCTAGTCCTATTTGGATAAGGAAGGTCCCCTGATTTCTTACTTACAGCCCTCTTTTTTAAATATCTCCGCAGCCGGGGGCATGGGCGCAATTTTCGTACCCCTTCATTGTTCCTTACTTTTTTATCACTTTTGGCCTTTCTGCAAATAGGGGAACCATGGATTTTCTTTTGCAATTTTTCGCAATTAATCTCCTACCCCACAATTCGTGGGATTGACATCCCGTAACATTCGGGCCCCCCGTTAGGGTTTGGGGCTTCTTGTGCGTCTTATACGCAGGGGGGCAGCAAGGGACCTCCAGCCGGATGGGGAAAGGGGCCTGGCGGCTCCAGGAGTACCGGCGGCGCAGATGGGACCGCAGGGGCGGCGCGCGTTCGGGGTGCTCGCAGCGCGGGCTGGTGGGAAGGAGCAAGGTCGCGCGGGGCAGCGGTCGGGCAGCGCGCGTGCTATGGTGTGGGGCGCGGCCTGGGAGGTGGACGCCGTGGCGAGCGACTGGCCGTCGCGCTGGGTGGTGCGGGAGGAGGTCGGTGGCCGGGTAGGGCGTCGTGGAGGTCGCGTGGGCGGCCTGGTTGGGTTGCCTTTGCTTCCAGTGTCGGCGTGCGCGACGCAAGGGCGAGCCGCAGGGGGTGCGCGATGGTCCTGGCAGCGGGCCGGGCGTACGCGGTGGGGTGGCGCGCGCACAGCGTCAAGGGAGGACGACGGGCTGGTGCGGCTGCTCGTGGGAGGTCTGCGGAACCGCTGGGGGGCGGGGATTGCCATCGGGGACGCCGTAGGTGATGGGGGTTGATCTGAAAACTCCGGGACAACCACTGTTTCTTCATTTTTTTCTTCTAAAACGGTCTGGACAGCGGGCGAATCATCTTCCACGGCGAGTTTTTCTTCGTTAAAACTTGCGGCAACGGCTTCGGTGATTGAAGGCTTTGATTGGACGTCACGGAAGGCCTCAAAGTTAGCCATTAGATCTTGAAACATGGACTAGAAGTTGGTTTGCAAATCACGTAGCATGTGCTCCGTCTCCTTGTTGTATGCGTCGATGGTGGAGATGGCTCGTCGTGTTTGTTCGGATGAACGATGATCCCTTGATGCATGCCGGTGCGAGCGCCTGGACGGATCGTTAGATCGTGAGGACGACCTAGATGCCATGCTCTGATATCAAATGATGCAAATGCGATTCGGCGCGTCGTCGAAAAATAAAATAAATTGGGCGGTGGAGTTTCGGTGGAGGAAAGGAGAGGTTGAGAAGAAGAAAACTCGTCAGTGACGAGGGGTGGAAGAGGAAGAACCGTGAAGACCACGTGGGGGACGGAGAAGGAGAGAGACGAAGATAGAGATAAAATCTCAATTGATTATCAATACTGAACTGATTAAAATATTGGACCCTCATCCCTTTATATAGGAGGGATGATCTTACAAAAATAGCAACTAATTTAAATTGACAACCAATTTTCCTAAACTGACTCTAACTAATTTTTAAAATTCAAGGCATGAAAAATATGGTCCTTGGAGAATCCATAGTGAAGTAATGGCATAAGGAGATGAGAAGAGGAGATGTGTCCAAGGAATGAAGCCATGGGGTCCTTATATAGGGAAAACCCAAGGTCCTAGTCCTATTTGGATAAGGAAGGTCCCCTGATTTCTTACTTACAGCCCTCTTTTTAAATATCTCCGCAGCCGGGGGCATGGGCGCAATTTTCGTACCCCTTCATTGTTCCTTACTTTTTTATCACTTTTGGCCTTTCTGCAAATAGGGGAACCATGGGATTTTCTTTTGCAATTTTTCGCAATTAATCTCCTACCCCACAATTCGTGGGATTGACATCCCGTAACATTCGGGCCCCCCGTTAGGGTTTGGGGCTTCTTGTGCGTCTTATACGCGGGGGGGGGGGGGGGGGGCAAGGGACCTCCAGCCGGATGGGGAAAGGGGCCTGGCGGCTCCGGGAGTACCGGCGACGCAGATGGGACCGCAGGGACGACGCGCGTTCGGGGCGCTCGCAGCGCGGGCTGGTGGGAAGGAGCAAGGCCGCGCGGGGCGGCGGTCGGGCAGCGCGCGTGCTATGGTGTGGGGCGCGGCCTGGGAGGTGGACGTCGTGGCGAGCGGCTGGCCGTCGCGCTGGGTGGTGCGGGAGGAGGTCGGTGGCCGGGTTTTGCGTCGTGGAGGTCGCCTGGGCGGCCTGGTTGGGCTGCCTTTGCTTCCAGTGTCGGCGCGCGCGACGCAAGGGCGAGCCGCAGGGGGTCCGCGGTGGTCCTGGCAGCGGGCCGGGCGTACGCGGTGGGGTGGCGCGTGAACGGCGTCGAGGGAGGACGGCGGGCTGGTGCGGCTGCTCGTGGGAGGTCTGGGGAACCGCTGGGGGGCGGGGATTGCCATCGGGGACGCCGTAGGTGATGGGGGTTGATCTGAAAACTCCGGGACAGCCACTGTTTCTTCATTTTTTTCTTCTAAAACGGTCTGGACAGCGTGCGAATCGTCTTCCACGGCGAGTTTTCTTCGTTAAAACTTGCGGCAGCGGCTTCGGTGATTGAAGGCTTTGATTGGACGTCACGGAAGGCCTCAAAGTTAGCCATTAGATCTCGAAACATGGACTAGAAGTTGGGTTTGCAAATCACGTAGCATGTGCTCCGTCTCCTTGTTGTATGCGTCGATGGTGGAGATGGCTCGTCGTGTTTGTTCGGATGAGCGATGATCCCTTGATGCATGCCGGTGCGAGCGCCTGGACGGATCGTTAGATCGTGAGGACGACCTAGATGCCATGCTCTGATATCAAATGATGCAAATGCGATTCGGCACGTCGTCGAAAAATAAAATAAATTGGGCGGTGGAGTTTCGGTGGAGGAAAGGAGAGGTTGAGAAGAAGAAAACTCGTCAGTAACGAGGGGTGGAAGAGGAAGAACCGTGAAGACCACGTGGGGAACGGAGAAGGAGAGAGACGGAGATAGAGATAAAATCTCAATTGATTATCAATACTGAACTGATTAAAACATTGGACCCTCATCCCTTTATATAGGAGGGATGATCTTACAAAAATAGCAACTAATTTAAATTGACAACCAATTTTCCTAAACTGACTCTAACTAATTTTTAAAATTCAAAATCGACAACTATTTGATTGAGATTACATGCAATCTCATTTATTTAATTAGAGATACGATAATTAAAAAAAACGTAAATAAAATTGACCACTAAATTAATTAAAAATTCGGCCCTATAATTTGAGATCACGCTGCATTAAAATTACATAAATAATACTAAAGATAGTTAACAACTCAACATTTCTCTAACTGAAATTTAGGTTTATCTGTGATTTTCACTCTCATTTTAGATGTACAAACAAGTGCAGATGAAGTAACACGAATTTTAGAGGAAAATTTGTCGGGCGGTACAACTTATTCCACGTGATCCCTAGACGAACTTATAATTTGTTAAGTACCACAAGGAAGCCGTCACTTCAACTCACGGCTTCCTTTGGAGTTTGTTTACATGGGAAAAAAATCACACGGAAGCCGTCTCTTCAAGAGGCGGCTTTGGTTTTGGCCAAAGTTGCATGTAACAAATCACATGTAAACAAACCCCAAAGGAAGCTGTGAGCATGGAAGGCCGTATCGGCGATATATCGGCGATATATTGCCGATATATTGGTTTCGACAAGGTCGGGGTATCGATATTACCCAGTATCTCCTTTTACAGGAATATCGGCGATATATCGGCGATATATCGCCATATCGGCTCGTATCGGTAAAAAATGATTGGTTTCAGTAGAAAAAAAATCCTGGATATCGATCGATATCGTCGATATTTCGTCGATATCTCTATATATCAATGCTATTATTCAAGGAAGATTGATTCAACACCTAGTATTAAAACACATATATCTAGCTACACCTAGTATTAAAACACACAATGGTTTATATATATTTTGTTTCGGGTCGGGAGCGCTGCCTCCACACCCCTGCAAGGGGGGGCCAACCTGGGCCCCCCCTAGCCCCCTCAGGCTCGCTGACCGGGCAACGAGACCCCCGTACTGGTAGGATATGGTGCGACAGGAGGGTGCATACAATGGTTCTTCAAATTGGTGTATGTTTACAAGTTATTCATGTTGTAAGACTTGAATGAAATCGATTTCCAATATCTATAAGTCAATTCTTCAAAAACAAAATATCTATAAGTCAAGAATCAAACATTAATATCGATATGTTCAAAATGATTGATATATGCGATATAAGCTTCATAGATTGATCGATATGTGTGATCTAAGAGTATATTTGTAAGCTATTTAGTGATCTAAGAACTTGGATGAACTCCATTTTCAATATATATAGGTCAACAACTAACAGTACCATCGATATTTCGATATGATCGATATGTGCAATATAAGGATCATAGTCTTCACAAATGATCTATATGTGTCATCTAAGTGTATATTTGTAAGTTATTTAACGTTATAAGAACTTGAATGGAATCCATTTCCAATATCTAAAGGTCAGGAATAAATATTAAACAACGATATGTTCGATATGATGACCGATATGTGCGATATATGGTCTATAAATGACCGATATGTGTGATTTTAGTGTGTATTTGTAGGTTATTTGCTGTTCTAATATCTTGGATGATCTTAATTTCTGAAAAAATGCCAAAAAAATTGGCTTTTTTGAGCCATTTTCGACATTTCCATCGATATCGTCGATATATCGTCGATATATCCCGATATATCCATTTCCGGGCAGACCGAAACGATATCGATATCGATACGGCCTTCCATGGCTGTGAGTCGACGGCTTCCTTGGTGTACTTAACGAATTATAAATTCACTTGGGAGTCACGTGGAATAAGTTTCCATGGGTACCACCTAGGCAAATTTTCCTCGTCATTTTTTTGTTTTCTCTAATAGTAGAAAGGCTCTTCAGGCAGTATTTTTATGTGTTGCTTACGCAAACGGATCCTGATAACATCTTTCTGCTCAAAGTTGCTTATTCCTCTGCAGTTTTCACTTTTCCGTAATGGGTTCATTATGTTCTTTGTACATGAACAAATATTTGAAAGTGCAACTATTTTCTGTTAACTTATACATCATTTGTTTCTTTCTGTTTTTTATTATTCTTTTTTATTTGAACTTCTGTGGTTATTTGCACAACTCCATTTTTTCACGTTCACATCTGTCCAATTTGCGTTTTCGAGTTTTTCGTTGGTCAAAAGCTGGGTCTTCCTACTGATGTTTTAAAGTCTGATTGCCTATACAACAATTTGGCGGCATAAAGTTATTTATAAGATGATTATACAAGCAAACTAATATACTAAATTCAATATCATTAAGTAAAGGGAATATACTTAAATCTGATTCAAGTCATATGAGGGTAATGTGTGGTATAGAGTTTAATAGTGGCTTGTAGTTAAGCACATAGATTTTAATGTTGCTAACACGCAAGTATCTTTTGGTACACGTAGATTAAAAAGAAATCTTTGCAGGGGACTTTTACTTTCCAGCTGCTAAGTTATGAATATTTGCTATTCTTATAGACTATTTCTTGTTGATTTTATTCTACTCTATGTAGTAATCCTTCAATGACGTTAAAACATTTTTTTTCAAGGTAGAATGCAAATAAAAAGCACCCTTCTCCCTTACCCGTTTCAGAAAGAAGTCTGTTGTTTTAAGAAATGGAACTTACTTCTCTTTGGAGTTTTTGCAGGTTGGAGGTTACCCTGCTTATCTGAGTCATCCCTGATATTCACGGCTTATGTGAAATTTATGTACAGGTCTGCTGCATAATTGCCAAAATGAGTTTGATCTTGCAGCTGCAGGGAGCTGTTCGATCGATGCCTTCTCAAGTACGGTCATTGTGCAGTTGCTGCTGCTCCTTTTTTCCCAGGAAGTACGCGGTGTCGTAGTTCTCTTGATGGTACCGTGGTTTCCACTACATTATTAGGTACTTGTATGATATAGTCTTTTGATTGGCAACCAGTTGTAGAGCTAGAATCCAGTCTATACCCTACTGGGATCATGATTGCCGTAATTCATTTTGCAGTAGCGGAGACTTGTAAGATTTCTTTAGTTTTGCTAATATGTTTATGCATATTTGTTTAAAGTGGTGTCTTGAAGGAACTGATTTAAGCTGTTGTTTTGCTGGTGCTGACTTTATGGAGCATTTTTTGTTTCTCCTGTTGTGTTTCTTTAGCAGTATCCAAAAGCTAGGCTTTCTCCTGTTGTGTTTCTTTAGCAGTATCCAAAAGCTAGGCTCCGTAGTTGCAATAGCAGGCAGGCATCCTGTCTCTCCAAAAGTCCAATAGTTATTGCTTTTTGTTTCTCCTATGCTGAATCATGTCTTCTGAATGGGTGGAAAGTAAGTGTTTGTATGTCCACTGAACTGAATGGGTGGAAAGTAAGTGATATGGATTCAAGTTGCATGGAAAAGATCCCACTTGAATTAGTCATGTCTGTGAAGTCTGGGAGTGTTAAGCTGATGTTGTCTGGGGTTATCTGTTATTGTCATGTATAAGATGGCATCTGCACCAACGCAGGGAGCTTGACTTTCAGATGAATTTAATTTGTAAAATTGAATGCAATAACGATGCTAAATTATGGAGTGATTGTTATAGATGAAGAGCCACTATGAACAAACGCACGATGATGTCGCACTCTTGCTAATAAGATGTGCGATTGCATGAGGTGAGATGTGTTGGAATCACGGGGATGTATTAGCTGAACGATCACCAGGGGCAACAAGAATGGAGCGCTGATGCATTAAGTTGGGGGCTCTCCCTACCCCCAATTTCGGATGCGCCATTGGTCTTCGGCTCTGCCCGTGGTGCACTGACGGAGGCATCTTGGTACCATGATGTGAGGAACTCTATTTGCACACTTGGATAGTATGTGGGTATCTAGAGGACATGAGTACTGCTTTTTTCATTTCTTATGTGGTTCTCCAAATCAACTTCCTTCTTGGTAATGGGAAATGTGTCACATTGTCCATCTATATAGTTCACAAATTTAATTAAAAAACATATAGGCTTGTTTGACTATCAGGTTACTCTGCATTTTTGATTTGGAATTTCATTATAAATCAATGTGGCGGCACATCACGTTCCTGATTTTACTATTTACAACATAATACTCCAATCCAATCCAGTTATCAAACATGCCTGAAGTATTCAAGGATGTGGTTCCAATTCTTGGAAGAAACTGTATTTCTTCTAGCATTTGATGTGGTTCCAATTCTTGGAACAAATTGTATTTTTTTCTAGCATTTGAAAAGCACTACAGATTGCAATACATTACCTAAGTCTATACAAACATACATTCAATAGTGAGGATGAGGATATCCATGTGTGCCTGCGTGTGTGTGTATGTACATATATACATATGTGTGTGCGTGCGTGTGTGCGTGCGTGTGCGGTTGGTGGATGGGTGTGGGGGTGTGGGTGGGGGTGGGTGTATTATAGGAAAGGGTGCTTAATGCATGCAGTAGGTAAGCTACCTATTGCATACCTGTTTTTTGTCCCTTTTTTTGGAAAATACCATCGTGTATTTTTCATCGCTATATCACTATATCCCTCTAATGTCATTCCAGTTTCGTCAGAAATAGACTGTTATTCCCTTCAGATGATGTCGATTACAACAAATCTAAGATCGTTAAAATTTCTTGTTATGGATGGAGGGCATCGTACTCTCTGTTGTGACGAAATTGGAATGACATATTAAAGGGATATATTGATGGAAATAACTGTGGTATTTAAAAAAAAACTGGACGAAAAATGGACATGCAGCAGGTAGCTTACCTACTACATGTAGTTAGCTTTCTTTCCTCACACACACGCACACGCACGCACGCGCACACGCCCATGTAGACACACACGCGCACACGCCCACGCAGACACACACGCGCGCACACGCCCACGCAGACACACACGCGCACACGCACACACCCACACAGACACACACACACATGCGCGCACACGCCCTCGCAGACACACACGCGCACGTGCACACGCCCATGCAGACACACACGCGCACACGCCTACTCCCACGCACGCGCACGTGCACATACCCACGCACACGCACACACGCACGCGCATGCGCACACGTGCGCACGCACGCGCGCACACGCGCGCACACACGCTCACACTCACGCGTGCGCACACACACACACACGCACGCGCGCCCACGCACACGCACCATGCGTACACACACACACGCACATGCACACACGCACATGAACACACACACACACACATGCAGACGCGCACGCGCACGCGCACACACACACACACATACACACACACACACGGGGCCTTTCCAATAGGACATGGTCCTTCCATGTGTAAGGAAGGCCAACAATCTTGGCCATCAGATTCAAATACAATGACACCTTCAATTTTATTGCCCAAAAGGGTATTTTGGTCATCCTCTTTTGCATTAATTATGTATATCATTTAATATTTCAAAATATTAAATTTAGCTAGATCTATTTTTGGTATTTTTTGCAATAAGATATTTAAATAATATCCAATTTTATGTCAGATGATATTACGTGAGGCAGATGTTTGTGTCCTCATGTGATTTTTTGTAGAATCCGTGGTTCCTTTTGTAATGATTATATGTTTTTTTTGTAGAATCCATGGTTGATTCAAAATTCATAAGTTATTTGTAAAATTTATATGGTTATTTGTAGAATGCAACTCAGATTATCAATTAATGCATGCTTCTTTGTAATGATTATATGGTTTTTTGTAGAATAAATTTTATATTGTTCTGTAAAAATGCAGTAGACATTCACGATAAATCGATAAGTAAAATACAAATCATATATGTATAATACTCATCCGCAATGTATAATTCACATCCAAAATATGTAATACACATCAAATATACAATTATATAAAAAAATGCATTTGTCATTCACACCAAATTGTTATGTAAAAATACATATCAGATATATATAATACACTTCAAAATTGTATAATATGCATCAATATTGTATAATACAAAATGACAAATGTATTTTTACATAACAATTCTGTGTCGCCCACTATCGCCTTGTCGATGACATCGCGAATGACATCGTGAACCGCTCCATGTCGATATTGAAGATGGAGATGAAGGGGCGAAGAACTTCATGTCGGTCACACGTAGTTGTCCATGTGAGGATGGAGATAACACTGTGAACCACTCCATGTCTATATTGAAGAGACGACAGAGACGAGCGACGAGCGACGACGGAGATGGAGACGAGCGACGGTCGACGTCCTCCTCTTCCTTCCGTTTTCTGTGCATGTGGGATTATGAAATGAAGGGAAGGACGAGAGAGATTAATGAGATATTTTAGATGTGTGTGTGAGATTTTTGGAAAGATTTGGAGAGAGATTAATGAGGAGATAAATTAAGTTATTACGTACTATATTTAGATAATGAACAATGACCGAAATGGATTTTTGGTTAATTAAATAATAAGTATAATATGCCTTTAATAACGACCGACGGATTGAATATGGATGCATGGGATCATTGTCCTTCCTTAGGAATGGAAGGACCATGTCCCATTTGAAAGATATCATATATATAGGGGTTGGGAGCATGCACCCAGGTGCATGTAATTTTACATGCACCGGGCCTATATCTTCCACGTTTTTTTACTTTTTTGGAAAATATCATCATGTATATTCATCTATATATCCCTCAATTTTGGCATTTGAATTTTATCAGAAACATACTCCTATGCCCTCCATCTAGAACAGGTTGATTACAATAATTCTAAGACTGTTAAAAATTACTCATTCTAGATGGAGAGCATAGGGGTCTTTGTTTCTGACGAAATTCGAATGGTATATTGGAGGGATATATAGATGAATATACATGGTGATATTTTCTAAAAAAGTGAAAAAAAACTTGGAAGATATAAGCCTCAGTGCATGCAAAATTACATGCACTTGGGTGCATACACCCCAACCCCATATATATATATATATATATATATATATATATATATATATATATATATATATAAAGAGAGAGAGAGAGAGGGAGAGAGAGCCTTTCAAATAGGATGCATCCTTCCTGACTTATGGAAGGTCACTATTTTTTGTAGAAAACACGAGCACTTTAGTTAGAATGTGTATACATGTTGTATTATAACTGCACATTATAAATACAAAATGTATACAAAACTGCATATTATAATATAAACATTAAAACTACACATTGTAATACAATCCGTATATATATTCTACTAAACTCGTTATGTTTTCTACAAAAAAAGGGACTGGCCTTCCTGAACTCAGGAAGGACCAAGTCCTATTTGAAAGAAATCCTATATATATATATGGTTGATCCCGTGAGAGTCAAAACCTGTGAGAGCATGAGAGCAGTGATTTTGGACCACTAGATTCAATCAAGAGAGAGAAGACAGAATCTAGTGGTCCAGAATCACCGATCTCATGCTCTCACAATTTTTTGCTCTCACAGGATCATTCCTATATATATATAGAGAGAGAGAGCGGGTTGATCATGTGAGAGCCAAAATCTGTGAGAGCATGAGAGCACAGAATCTGGACCATTAGATTCTGCTCTTCTCTCTCATCCTGCAATCAATGAGGAGAGAGGTGACAAAATCTAGTGGTCCAAAATCACTGCTCTCATGCTTTCACAAATTTTTTGTCGTCCAGCACAAAATCATGCATTATTTAAATATGATATTGCAAAAAATACCAAAAATAGAGCTACCTAAATTTAGTATTTCGAATATTAAATGGTGTGCATAATTAATGCAAAAGATGATGATCAAAATACCTTTTTGGGCAAATAAATTGATGATGCCGTTAGATTTGAATCTAAAGACTACGATCGTTGACCTTACTTATGCATGGAAGGACAACGTCCTATTGGAAAGGGATCGTATGTATGTATGTATGTATGTATGTGTGTGTGTATGTATGTATATATGTATGTATGTATAAGTAGAGGGTTGATCCTATGGGAGCCAAAATCTGTGAGAGCATGAGAGCAATGGTTCTGGACTACTAGATTCAATCAGAAGAGAGAAGGCATAATCTAGTGGTCCAGAATCACTGCTCGCATGCTCTCACGGTTTTTTACTCTCACATGATCACTAAAGAAGACCGAGAGAGAAGACAGAATCTCATGATACCGTGAGAGCAAAAAACTATGAGAGCATGAGAGCAGTGATTCTGTACCACTAGATTCTGTCTTCTCTCTTTGTATTATCTCTCATGGTTGAATCTAGTGGTCCAGAATCACTGCTCTCATACTCTCATAGGTTTTGGCTCTCACAGGATCACCCTCATATGTATGTATGTGTGTGTGTGAGGGTTGATCATGTGAGAGCCAAAAACAGTGAGAGAATGAGAACAATAAATTTGGACCAATAGATTCTGCTCATCTCTCCTCCTCTAATCAATCAGGAGAGAGATGACATAATCTAGTCCAGAATCATTGCTCTCATACTCTCACTCTCTCACATGATCAACCCTCATATATATAGGAGAAACTTCAAATGAGGTGATGTCTCACCACTTTTGTGGTGAGCCATCAATATAGACTTTTACATCTTAATCATGTGGTTAAGATTAAATCTGGTTTAATGACAACTTTTTATTGATGAAAAACCTATTTTCGTCATTGTTACATTCTAAAAATAGAATGGGACAACCCTAGATCCTATTTTTGTGATGAACCATTATGTTTCCATTCTCTCTATTGATTGACGATGGTGCCCCCTCCCTCCTCTCTCGCGATTCATCGACGATGGCTCACCTCCTCTCTCTCTCTCTCAATTCGTCGGCACCGACGCCAACATCCTCTCATGCAAAGCTTCTTGATCACGGAGACGATCCAAATGAGGAAGATGCAGAGGACGAGCGTGTCGTACAGGGGAGAAAGCCCATGCATGCGGTAGTGGTCGAGCATGGAGGTCGATGCGTTTGGTGATGGCGGTGGAACTGGTTGTTGTGATGCATGGAAATGGAAGAGGAGCGTGGTTGCATTTGGAGGTGAAGGTGGAGAGCAGACCGCGTGTGAGAGACGAGGCGTCGATTTACATTGTGGTATAATTATTTTACATATATGACATTCATCTTTACATTTTGATTCACTTTTTTTACAAATCTTTAATGTTTTGTTTTCTTATTTTGCAAAGCTCTACGTGAATTTTCCAAAGGAGCGAGATACAGTTACAAAGATTCGCGGAAATTTTACAAAATGAAATAGACATTTACAAAAAGTTCAAAGTTTACAAAGAGGAAAGTACTTTTACAAAAACTTATTGGAGTTTACAAAACAAATATACCCATTTACAAAATGGAAATGACCATTTACAGAATGAAATACAATGAAAAAAATAAAATTATTAATGAAATTACAAAGAGGAAAATTTCTTTTACAAAAACTCATTAGAGTATACTAAGATATGGTCGAATCCATATCGTTCAGAATAAAATTGAAAATTAAACAATAAAGGCATTAGCGAAATATCAAATCCAGAAAAGCCTAGATGGTAATTTGAAAATAATAAATGAAAGTTGAATTTAATCAAATTGAGATGATGAAAATGCCCTTTTAGATGAGTTTTTTGATGCAAATCGTCAGATTGAGATCTGACAAATATGATTAAGGCTCGCCATAATATTGGTGAGACCCCACCTTATTTGAAGGGTTCCTATGTGTGTGTGGGGGGGGGGGGGAGTAAGCGTGCGTGTATCCCTTAAAAATATTTAACCATATTTACATCCTAAAAGGTGAAATAATATCCTTGTCCACTTCCATATCGACAAAAATAAAAAATTTACATAGTTATATATTTGTATTCGTCAATATTAATAATATAAATTCTTTCCCATTATAAGGGATATGCGGATATGGATATAGAGGATTGATCTCATGAGAGTAAAAAATTGTGGAGAGAGTGAGAGCAATGATTCTGGACCACTAGATTATGTCATCTCTCTCCTGATTGATTTGAGGAGAGAGATGAGCAGAATCTAGTGGTCCAGATTCACTACTCTCATGCTCTCAAAGCTTTTTAGCTCTCACGGATCAACCCTCTATGGACTTATACATATCTAGTTGAATCTATGGATTTAAGTGAGTAGAGGTTAAACATGTTTTTGGCATTTATCCACTAGAGGAATGTGATGCTCGCGAAATCCACCTCTTTAATAATCGTGAATTGTAGTATAGGAAGTGAATTTCGGTCGTCAAAATACCACAAGCCTTGAATGTTGTGGACTATTTTGCTTGGCAAGTTTACCAAGGTCGAACTCAGGGAACAGTGATTTTTAGTTGCGCGGTCTCGAATCAGATTAAATAATCAATCTATGTTCGATTAATTTTTGTGTTAAGAAAAATATACAATGCGAAGATGCGAATGTTATGCACAGAAAAATGAATGGGAATACTAATTCAGCTCAGGATCTTGTGATTTGGATCGTATCTAAATCATCAATTAATAAAGTCAATTATTCCTCAAATATTATCACAGATCGAATAATATTAACACCCAAAAAGATCTATCAACTCCACGTTGCAGGTAAAGATATTAATCAGCGAATAACCCTGTCGAAAATTTCATGTAAAAATGCTATCGATCAGCCAAAAAGAAAGTTACATAATTAATCATCGATTTAACCCCTATAAAGATTGAGAATAATCAGCAATGATCACAATGGATCAATCAAATTGAAATCCTCGACCGGACTCCTGCAACAGATTTATCGTTAATTTTTCAAGAACAAGTATGTCAAAATAAGCATGCAATAGTCAATGATGATCTTCAAATAATAATTGATAACAAACACCCTCAGATCAGATCACAAACTATGCTAAGTGATAGAGCATGGAATTAGCTTCAAAATGACATATTATATGTTAAAAATCGGAGTCCGTATGAAAAAGATATGCTCATTTGAAATTCCAGGGACTAAATTGTAATTAAAATAAAGTTTTCCTTCAAAAAGGTCCCTAAGAGGACTTATCTGTAATTAATAAAACTCGGAGGGTCTGGACGTAATTTACCCCTGGCGGGGGTATTTCTGTAATTTCTGAAAGTGCCAGGGGTATGGCTGCAATTTACCCCAGGCGCACGTGCCGCGCACGTGCACCCGGAGGCTCGGTGGCGGAGGCTGAGGCTCGGAGTGGCCGAGCCTTGGGTTCGGTCCCAGACCTAGAGGCTTGGGTCCGGACCTGAGGCTCGGCGGAGAGGTCGGAGGTTTGGGCGCCCCGAGCCTTGAGGCTGGGGACGAGGCTCGGGGGGGGGGGGGGGGCACGTGGCAGCACAGGGGCCGTCGGATCAAGGGCAGCACTTGCCCGATCCGACGGCAACTGTGCGTTGCGAGGTCGGGCGGTGCCGCGCGATGCGGGGGCGATGGCGAGCGGGGCTTCAGCCGGGGAGGAGGCGAGGGCTGTCGACGAGCGGCGGAGGCGCCGCGTGAAGGCGGAGGAGCGGGGCGATGCGGGCGGAGCCGGCCTCCGCGGTGGTGGGCGATTGGCGGAGACGAGCAGCGGTTCCCGCCGTAAGGGCGGAGGCGAGCAGCGGTGCCGCCGCAAGGGCGGAGGCGAGGGCTGTCGACGAGCGGCGGAGGCACCGCGTGAAGGCGGAGGAGCGGGGCGATGCGGGCGGAGCCGGCCTCCGCGGCGGTGGGCGATTGGCGGAGACGAGCAGCGGTTCCGCCGCAAGGGCGGAGGCGAGCAGCGGTGCCGCCGCAAGGGTGGAGGCGGCGAGGTGAGCAGCTGGAGGTCGGCGGGGGCTCGGCCGACACACGGCCGAGCAGCTGGAGTAGGGGCGGAGCGTCAGGTGAACCGGGGCGGTGGTGCGAAGCTTGGCGGTCGGAGGCTGCTTTGGCGTCGACCTGCACGTGGTTAGGATAAAAAAAACGGAGGGGGAAAGAGAGTTGCCAGAAGTTGGAGGAGGATGCCTCGACTCCGATGATGGCCTCAGCCGCAGGCGACAAGCGGCGAAGCTGCTGTTTGCCGGAGGGGAAAACTACACGGAGATCGACTCCGCGGATCTCGCCTATGGAAGCCACTGTCACCAACTTCACGAGGAAGGGCGGATGCCGGAGACGAGGCTGGTGGGGGAGGTTTTATAGGGGCTAGCGGGGGAGGGGGAGGGGGAGGGGTGGTAACGGCTGGAGGTGGTGGATGGGTGGCGTTACATGCGCAAGGAAGAAGAAACAGCTGGAGAAGACAAGGGTCACGTGCACAGCACGTGACCCGGGGGGAGCGGACTGGAGAGAGGGTGGGGGTGCGACGTGGCACGCCCTGGGGCTGCCACGTGGCACCCCCAAAAAAATGTCAAAATTTAGAGTGGGAAAAAGAGATAGAAGATGACCTTGAATCGAAAAATTTCCTTCACAAAAGTTGTTCGTCTCGTCGAGATCTACAACTTTCATGAAGGGCCCGGGAGCAAAAGAGGTCACCTGTGAGAAGTCGTATTTTTGGCGGCTTTCCATGTGTATAGAAAACCGTATTTTTGAGATTTTGTAATTTTTTGGTGGTTTTAGAGAGGATAAAAAATCTAGAAAAAATACGATAAAATAGAAGAAAATTAATTACACAATAATCTAATTTTTTTGGATTTTTAATAAATAAGAAAATAGGAAAATAAAATAAAAGTAAGAAACGCACAACTTTTGTACAGACCGACAACCGACACTTGGACTTGGTCAATTTCTTTGATCTCAGTTTTAATCAGGGATTTGAATTTTTGCAATTCTTATTAAAACTTTCATCAAAGGACACAAATGAAAAAGAAATAAAATTAAAAGAGTTAATTAAGCACATAAAATCTCATGTCAAAATTAGCAAAAAGTTAAAATGCGCAAAAGAGGCCCAAAACCCAACTTTCACATATGAGCTCCGAATTTTATGAAATTGGTCTTGTTTTGAAGGTATGGAGTACTTTAAAAGTGAGTAGACCAAAATCGGACACTGTATGTGGGAGATATGCTCATTTTAGTCCGTCAAATGTGAAATTTGACTTTGGGATTATTTGACACTTATTGGGGTTAGTAATTTTTTGTATTTTTTATTTAATAAGATTAGTGATATCTACACAATGGAGGTAGTTTTAGGTCAATTGGAGTTAGGATGAATTAACTAAAAATGTGAGAAGTTAGCGGCTTTTTGGACTAATTTACACTGGGAATTTTAAATGCAATTATGCATGATGAAATGCAGATATTATTTGCACATGCATGATGGCTAATAATGATCTATTAATGAATAATTACAGGTGGATGAAGGGGGACAGAGCCTAAATGACTGATTTTAGCATGATGAATACGAGATTCATCATACTCCTATACTTAGACCATGCTCGTCCCCGAGCATGAATGAATGACTTAGTTGATTACATCCCTGATCGTGTAAGTGAATTTTCAAGGCTTAGTTCAGAGAAGACCCTTAATTTGAGTGATCCTAAAATTCTGAGCTCACCCAAGCTTTAATCAAAAGGAATCCAACTTCTCTAATTTTCAGACTCTCTGTTTGTACATATAATATAAGGATATGATTCTTAGTGTACTGCATTCATGAGAGTCAAGTCGAGACATCACCCAAAGTTCCAATCCAAGAGACTCTCCTCTAGACCCGACCCTCAACCCTAGGGAATAAGTCTATTCTTGCTTCAGTCAACCGTCTCATTAGTTTGTCAGACTTGAAAGTGTAGATGGACGGCCAGTTGATGGAGGGCATAGGATTGTGTTTGATTTTCTCTCCCTTTCATTGGAACAAGGTGCCTCTCGAGTGCCTTATTACTCAACACAAGTATATTTTATTTTGTTGATCAATGTGTCCGTCAAGAGAATTTGGAGTCGTCTGCACTTGTTTTTCTGGGAGTACACCGGGGTGTGTCTCTTTTGAGTATCTAAGATACCTTCGACACCCAGACTTGTATCGCTTACGATGCAGAGCCCTTTTATGGTGTCAGCCCGACTCCTTGGTCCTAATTGGCGCTTGGTCCAAGTGGACACTTTGAAAATGTTTGGGAGCGCTCGCCATTGGTGGAAGCTCATTTAGAATTTGACTTTGGATGATAGAGCTTTTCTTTGACATTTTTTTTGTCGGCTAGCTCCACTGCTTTTACCAAAAGTTGGCGCACACTGATCAATAATTTTCCTTAAGTTTCATCACACCCTGGCACTGAGGTCAATATAAAAAAGATAGCATATGAATCTTGTTCACATACTGGCTAGTGTTTTGCTGACACTCAAGTTTTCTGAAGCCTTCATTACCTTTATCCCATCCTCGAATATCATCAGATCGGGTCTAAACTCAAATCTCTAGTCCTGGTTCCTCAAGTGATATCTCAACTTATCTCATCAATCATGCAGTTGTGAAAGTGATTGTGCTGATCATATTCTTTTTGAATGTTAGAGATGAAGAGTGCAATATAGCGCTCAAATCTTTCAAACTAGGGAAGTGTGGATTATTAAGTTCTAAAAACCCAATGACTAAGGCAGGCTAACTCAGAATCTCAAGATTTCAGAAATCAAGTGTCCTCAAAAATCCTCAAGCCTTGAGTGATAGTGAATGTGTCAGGAATATATCAACCAAGGAATGCATGAAATGCGTGATGAAATGCAAGACCATGAGTGATGATTTTTTTTAATGCAAAAGTTTTTTTTTTGGGTTTTTTTTGGAAAACAGGTATTATACACACTACTCGTACCCACCCCCGATGTTAGATTAAAAACGAATAAAGTACGAGCTATGGATAAAGTAGATAAAATATATACAAATACACCCCCCTATACTTAGCTTGTGCTATGTCCTCATGGCACAAAGTGAAATGTAGACATAGCTCGTACTAAATACAGAAGGATTAAAAACAAAAAAAGAGAAGTGAAGTATAAACAATGGTAGCGGTCCCCCTATACTTAGGCTCAGGTCAGCCTAAGTATAATCGGATAAATACAGATGGGGAACCAGGTAGATCTGCGGATGTACAAGATCAAGGAGGTTTGCGACGGACCTTCTTGCGGGAGTGTGGAGGGAGATAGTATGGAGATGATGAGTGTGATGAAGAGGGGGCCGAAGAAGAAGAATACCAGCCATCGTCGAAGTCGTCCTCAGGAGAATAGTAGTCGTCTGCAGAGGATCTCCAACTTTTGTCGATCAGAGGTAAGTGCCCTTGGATCAGAGCTGTACCTATTGCACTTATCTGATGAACCTCATCAGGACCGGACGAGGACTCGTCAGAAATCACCTGATGTCTAAGGTCAAAGGTGACTTTCTTGGTCGGTTTGTTTCCTTGGAAAGTATTGGGAGGAAGTTGGACAGTCTTCATCTCCCTGTCTTGAGTAACCGGTGTGGCATTTGTGAGTTCCTCATCAGATGAATCTCCATAAAAGTCGACCAATTCTTGAAGGGTCATGCACTGCTTTGGTCGAGGGAGAGTGTTCCTGCGGTTCTTGTGGTTTATGGCTGGGGGTGTTGATGTCACTTCGGAATGATCATGAGTTTTGGTGACATCAGATGTTTCTGTAGTCGGTTCCTTATATGGTTCAAGTATCTCATGAATTACTGCCGACTCAAAGATTGGACCACTCAAATAATCGTGTTGATCTTCAATAATATGGTCCAATTCCTCATAAGCTCCAAAATCTTGATTTTTTCCTAGGAGCAGTAATAAGGTGGTGAGAATCCGAAGTTTGTCCCACAATCAGTCCTTTAGGTGACTCTCCTAGGATTCGTCTCAGTGTATCATGCGGAGATGTCTGATAATGTGAAATATAACTGTCGGTTTCAAGTTGATTTTCCTCAGAGCAGGATGTGTCATTGGGGTCATGTTCATTGTGGTCCGAGTTCGGGAACTTGATTTCCTGAGTCTCGCAATCGACAATTGCCTTAGCGGAGGCTAAGAACGGCTTTCCTAAAATAATAGGAGACTCAGACATCCTTCCGGGGTGCTCAATGTCAAGGACAATAAAGTCCACTTTGTGTTTTTCCCCTCGGAAATTTACGACGACAGAAACGATCCCCCGCGGTCTTTTGGTAGATCGATCGGGTAATTGAACGATCACCCTAGTCTTTTGAGTTGTCCGAGTTTGAGTTGGTCAAAGACGGACTTAGGGAGGATGTTTAATGTAGAGTCGTCGTCTAACCGAACATGAGTGAATATAGAATCCTCAATTTCACATGTGACCCGAGTCAACCGCTTGACTTTGCGGCTTTTGAGTTTATGATTCATCACCAAAGAACTAGCCATAGATATGACATGATATTCAGTCCTGGATCGTTTCTTGCCCGTCTTTTTGGGTATCAGTCGACTCTTCACAAATCTCTTAAGATCGGGCACATATTCTATGGCTTTGATTAATGGAAGCTCTAAGATCAGACTCTTGCAAAATGCTTCCATTTCAGAATTGTCCAATTTTTTTGAATTTTCAAATTTTTCAATTTTTTTGGTATTTTCTGTAATAAGGTCAGTCGGGGGGTCAGAGGTCAGTGGTTGTGTTTGATTGTGATGATCCAGTGGTTCGCATGGTGGTGGCCTCACTTCTTCTGAATTTTGCATTGACTGAATGAGATCATATATTCTCATAATTAAAGTGTCTGCTCTATGATTAATTCGAGCAATCTCATCCTCAAACATCTCATGACTAGTGATGGATAATCAGTCTCTATGTGTCGTGAATATGACATGTAACCTCGAGTAGAGTGTTGATTGTTCATAAACATTATGGTCTGGTCATGAGTTGTATTTCCTTGACTTTGGTTTTCTCGTGGATTGTCGAAGGAAAATTGATTATACTCAAGAGGATAGTCATCTTGAGTAGAGGATGGTTCAAGAGGCTGTGAGATCCTAGTGACCGGAAATTGTGTTCTACTATCAATAGCGGTCACTCTATTGTTCATCCTCGATTCTGGTCTCTCTCTCGTGTCCATAAAATTGTCAGAATGTGAGAGAGGACTATTCCAAGAAGAAGTGTGGTCATAGGGTGGGATGTATGGGCGGGAAGAGAATGATGGCTGCGAAGAATATCGGGACATGGTCGTGGAGATCGGGAAAGAAGACCACTGTGCCGACATCTTGTCAAGAGGGATGGAATGATCAGCGAACCACGATTTGCTTGCAATTGCAAGGTCTTTGACGTACACAAATAAAACACAAAACAAACACGTTGATTTACCCACTCAACTCTGGTGAAGGCACGTTAGGGTTCGGCCGCTTATCTTTTCAATTTTAATTTAATGACAAAACAATCTTGCAGATTAAGCGGAGCTGTTAGGTGCCGAAATATTTCACAAAGACTGTCCCGAGTTCATACAACTAGTTGCACCTACTCTCAGCCAGTATAGGTGTAAGTACGGACCGTAAACGGCTACCCGTGTTACTTGAGGACGGTGCCTTCCGCGGTGTCCTCTAAACCACCTACTCTGCTAAGGGAAGTCGGACTGTAAACGGCTACCCGAGACCCTCACTGAAAAGTAGCTAATTGTTTTGAAAATCAGTAGTCTGAATAAAGCACTTCGGTTTTTGGTTCTACCCTAAGGTGTGCGATCTTGTCCTTACAAACAATGAGTGGGTTCCTCTCCACCAAACACAGATTAATTTTATGTCAATTTATTTACAATCACCTTAATTAGCAGTCCCAGTTTTAAGTTAAGGTTATCACTGTGGTTTATATGAGCACAAAAATTCACGCCTAACGAGCAGTCCCAATTCCTTTGAATCCTTAAGTTGTAAAACTTGAGAAGGAGAATCGGAAAAGCCAATGCAAACGTAAATCAATGATGCATGCTTAAGAGAAAGACTTACAGTGACTCCTCGCGTTCTTCATGCGGGATGCAGTACAAGGAATTAAAAATTACACTAAATGATATGCACAGATGAAAAACGCCCCTAGACAGATAGTTCTATTAGCGGGAAGAATTGATTGAAATTTTTGGCTAATGTTGAACGATCTACAGTGCGTTTAATTAGTGAAAAGTGTGGCCTAAAAATTACGAGCACAATCAAATAATTCTAATCTAGCGTATGTGCTCCTAAATTCTACGTCAAGCCACAGAGAGTCCATTCCTGAATATTACAATTTGACAGGGTACAAGGAGAGAGGGACCCTGTGAATAATGCAGAAATTTAAACTTATGCTAACTCTCGCTCACAAAATTAAAATACAAATCTTCATCGCAGATCCTTGATTTAATATCTGTAAATTCCGCTCCAGTAGTCTGCAAAGAGAGAGATTGCGGTTAGTATCAGAAGAAAAAAGAAACAAAAATAATGCAAAAAAATGTAAAAGAAGAAAAAAATGTCACAAAAATTAACTTCACAAAAATTAATTATAAAAAATGATTCAAAACCCTAAAAATTCGTCGTTCCCCGGCAACGGCGCCATTTGATGCTCGCGAAATCCACCTCTTTAATAATCGTGAATTGTAGTATAGGAAGTGAATTTCAGTCGTCAAAATACCACAAGCCTTGAATGTTGTGGACTATTTTTGCTTGGCAAGTTTACCAAGGTCGAACTCAGGGAACGGTGATTTTTAGTTGCGCGGTCTCGAATCAGATTAAATAATCAATCTATGTTCGATTAATTTTTGTGTTAAGAAAAATATACAATGCGAAGATGCAAATGTTATGCACAGAAAAATGAATGGGAATACTAATTCAGCTCAGGATCTTGTGATTTGGATCGTATCTAAATCATCAATTAATAAAGTCAATTATTCCTCAAATATTATCACAAATCGAATAATATTAACACCCAAAAAGATCTATCAACTCCAAGTTGCAGGTAAAGATATTAATCAGCGAATAACCCTGTCGAAAATTTCATGTAAAAATGCTATCGATCAGCCAAAAAGAAAGTTACATAATTTATCCTCGATTTAACCCCTATAAAGATTGAGAATAATCAGCAATGATCACAATGGATCAATCAAATTGAAATCCTCGATCGGACTCCTGCAACAGATTTATCGTTAATTTTTCAAGAACAAGTATGACAAAATAAGCCTGCAATAGTCAATGATGATCTTCAAATAATAATTGATAACAAACACCCTCAGATCAGATCACAAACTATGCTAAGTGATAGAGCATGGAATTAGCTTCAAAATGACATATTATATGTTAAAATCGGAGTCCGTATGAAAAAGATATGCTCATTTGAAATTCCAGGGACTAAATTGTAATTAAAATAAAGTTTTCCTTCAAAAAGGTCCCTAAGAGGACTTATCTGTAATTAATAAAACTCGGAGGGTCTGGACGTAATTTACCCCTGGCGGGGGTATTTCTGTAATTTCTGAAAGTGCCAGGGGTATGGCTGCAATTTACCCCAGGCACACGTGCCGCGCACGTGCACCCGGAGGCTCGGTGGCGGAGGCTGAGGCTCGGAGTGGCCGAGCCTTGGGTTTGGTCCCGGACCTAGAGGCTTGGGTCCGGACCTGAGGCTCGGCGGAGAGGTCGGAGGTTCGGGCGCCCCGAGCCTCGAGGCTGGGGCCGAGGCTCGGGGGGGGGGGGGGGGGGGGCACGTGGCAGCACAGGGGCCGTCGGATCAAGGGCAGCACTTGCCCGATCCGACGGCAACTGTGCGTTGCGAGGTCGGGCGGTGCCGCCGCGATGCGGGGGCGGTGGCGAGCGGGGCTTCAGCCGGGGCGGAGGCGAGGGCTGTCGACGAGCGGCGGAGGCGCCGCGTGAAGGCGGAGGAGCGGGGCGATGCGGGCGGAGCCGGCCTCCGCGGCGGTGGGCGATTGGCGGAGACGAGCAGCGGTTCCGCCGCAAGGGCGGAGGCGAGCAGCGGTGCCGCCGCAAGGGCGGAGGCGAGGGCTGTCGACGAGCGGCGGAGGGGCCGCGTGAAGGCGGAGGAGCGGGGCGATGCGAGCGGAGCCGGCCTCCGCGGCGGTGGGTGATTGGCGGAGACGAGTAGCGGTTCCGTCGCAAGGGCGGAGGCGAGCAGCGGTGCCGCCGCAAGGGCGGAGGCGGCGAGGTGAGCAGCTGGAGGTCGGCGGGGGCTCGGCCGACACACGGCCGAGCAGCTGGAGTAGGGGCGGAGCGTCAGGTGAACCGGGGCGGTGGTGCGAAGCTTGGCGGTCGAAGGCTGCTTTGGCGTCGACCTGCACGTGGTTAGGATAAAAAAAACGGAGGGGGAAAGAGAGTTGCCAGAAGTTGGAGGAGGATGCCTCGACTCCGATGATGGCCTCAGCCGTAGGCGACGAGCGACGAAGCTGCTGTTTGCCGGAGGGGAAACTACACGGAGATCGACTCCGCGGATCTCGCCTATGGAAGCCGCTGTCACCAGCTTCACGAGGAAGGGCGGATGCCGGAGACGAGGCTGGTGGGGGAGGTTTTATAGGGGCTAGCGGGGGAGGGGGAGGGGTGGTAACGGCTGGAGATGGTGGATGGGTGGCGTTACATGTGCAAGGAAGAAGAAATGGCTGGAGAAGACAAGGAGCACGTGACCCGGGGGGAGCGGACTGGAGAGAGGGTGGGGGTGCGACGTGGCACGCCCTGGGGCTGCCACGTGGCACCCCCAAAAAAATGTCAAAATTTAGAGTGGGAAAAAGAGATAGAAGATGACCTTGAATCGAAAAATTTCCTTCACGAAAGTTGTTCGTCTCGTCGAGATCTACAACTTTCATGAAGGGCCCGGGAGCAAAAGAGGTCACCTTTGAGAAGTCGTATTTTTGGCGGCTTTCCATGTGTATAGAAAACCGTATTTTTGAGATTTTGTAATTTTTTGGTGGTTTTAGAGAGGATAAAAAATCTAGAAAAAATACGATAAAATAGAAGAAAATTAATTACACAATAATCTAATTTTTTTGGATTTTTAGTAAATAAGAAAATAGGAAAATAAAATAAAAGTAAGAAACGCACAACTTTTGTACAGACCGACAACCGACACTTGGACTTGGTCAATTTCTTTGATCTCAGTTTTAATCAGGATTTGAATTTTTGCAATTCTTATTAAAACTTTCATCAAAGGACACAAATGAAAAAGAAATAAAATTAAAAGAGTTAATTAAGCACATAAAATCTCAGGTCAAAATTAGCAAAAAGTTAAAATGCGCAAAAGAGGCCCAAAACCCAACTTTCACATATGAGCTCCGAATTTTATGAAATTGGTCTTGTTTTGAAGGTATGGAGTACTTTAAAAGTGAGTAGACCAAAATCGGACACTGTATGTGGGAGATATGCTCATTTTAGTCCGTCAAATGTGAAATTTGACTTTGGGATTATTTGACACTTATTGGGGTTAGTAATTTTTTTGTATTTTTTATTTAATAAGATTAGTGATATCTACACAATGGAGGTGGTTTTAGGTCAATTGGAGTTAGGATGAATTAACTAAAAATGTGAGAAGTTAGCGGCTTTTTGGACTAATTTACACTGGGAATTTTAAATGCAATTATGCATGATGAAATGCAGATATTATTTACACATGCATGATGGCTAATAATGATCTATTAATGAATAATTACAGGTGGATGATAGGGGACAGAGCCTAAATGACTGATTTTAGCGTGATGAATACGAGATTCATCAGAATGATCCTACGAGAGGAGGGGTTAATGAAAGGATGAGATTAGATTTTTATATAACACCGTCGGCTGTGATTGAAACCATCCCATAATTGCTTCTCTCTCCTACATCTGTAACACACACCTCCCCAAATTCACCACTATCTCTCCCTCCTCTCCTCTCTCTCTCTCTCTCTGAAGACCAAGGTTTCCTCTCGGACGACGATGGCTAAACTGTCCTCAGTGATCTGTGAAGCCCTTCTTGAAGATCTCTTCTATTGCTGCCTTCGATCACGTTGGACTGTGCTATTCTCCTTGACGCTCTTCCATGGAGCTCAGTCCCATTTTGATCTGAAAAAGAAAAAAAATCCAAAAACAAGCATTCAAACTATAAAATTGTAATATTACTTTGTGATCAATAAATGACCTTAGGAAAGTCGACAAAGGGTTTCTTACCCTCATCATATGCATAAAGATATAATCTGATACAAGGAGGGGCTTCCGGAATAAACCATGTGACGCCACCAACTCTTTCGACAACATTTCCACTCTAAACTTTAGATATTTTCTTTGATTTCAACCTAAAATCTTTGAGGAAAAATAGGTTCGTTCATCATTTGATTAATCATCATTGTGATGTGGTTATTAATATCCATTTATCTATTCACATTTTCAATTGGAAACCCTTGGGTTTCAGGCACACAGATCAGCACACACCGAAGGGCTACAATGGATATTAAGTAAAATATCATGAAGATGAATGAGATCCCGATGGCCTCTATGAGCAGACAGACTCCGTTGCGATCAAATTGGATACCATCTTTGGCATGCGGGGAAAGCTAATCTTGGTTAACAGTCACTTGGCACAATGGTAGACAGATCAAAACGTGACTGACCTCCGAGGAGGAGCGCCGAGGCGAATCACACAGACCGATGTGATCGAAGGCAACAAAAGAAGAGATCTTCAATAAGGACTTCACAGATCACTGAGGACAGTTTAGCCATCATCATCCGAGACGAAACCTTCATCTTCAGAGAGAGAGAGAGAGGAGAGAGAGCGGTGAATTTGGAGAGGTGTGCGTGTCAGATGCAGGAGAGAGAAGCAGTTATGGGATGGTTTCAATCACATCTAATGGTGTTATTTAAAATCTAATGGTCCATAATCTCTTCTCTATTCTACTCATTAACCCCTCCTCTCATAGGATCGCTCCTCTTATCCACTATTGTTTATCTAAAACATTTAAACTAAGAATGTAGATGCACACTCGTGCCTTGCACGAGGGAGAAAACCTTGTTGCCGAAAACATCTACAATCATCACATAATTAGTCGTTGTGGATTGTCGTTTACATCTAATATTTCAAATGCATATTATATTCATATAAGAATGATTATATGTTTGATTCTTTATTTTCAACATGGTAAGATACAAGACTATTAAAAGCATAATCAAAATAAATCATTTTGTAATGTTATGTTGGCTTAGTTACGATGATTGATTGCCTCCTAATAGATATACCATTGGTCGTATGTGTCTTAGAGTTTTGGGTCATATCTGGGCTTAAGATACCCATAAGCTAGATTGTGCTTCACCAGCACAAGTCCAATGTGGGAGCAACGGGAGGAGGTGGCAGAAAAAGAACAATATTCGCCTCTTCGGTGAACCCATATTCACCATCTTCAAGCCCTCTCCTTCATTAACACCAATGAAGCTCCATCTCCGCCACCTCTGCTGTCTACTCCGCACCTCCATCTTCCTCAACACGTACCTCTCCGATGTAGCCCTCTGGTCCTTGTGGCTAGAAATACTAACGAAGATATTGGGATAGTACACCAAGGTTTTCTCCCCGTAACGCACAGGGCATCTGCTAGTGCATACCTACATGGGGAAACCTTACATTTGATAAGATGTACAATGACAAAATTATTATCTTATTACAAAATGCAATTCTTAAGAAAAGTGTTCATCATTTGGATATTGGTTGGAGCTCCTACTGAATTTTTAATATGGTATAGAGTTATATTATATGTGTCGGTCGCACCGAAGGATGAAAGCGGTCGGATACATGTATCAATATAGAAATAATCATATCCTTATCTCTTTGATATATAAATACGAATATGAATATTGATGAATATGAGATATGTGTTACCATGTTGATGAATCTGCATTTCAACATCTTTATTCATTTATTTTAGCTTAAAATCCCTTATAAAATACCTGTAAATATCAATAAATCTCTCCTTTTGCTAACCATAATTCTTGTGTAAATATTGTATATTTTTCATTATTTTAACCTAAAATAAATAAAGAAAGAAAAAAAGGAAAAATAAAAAATAATAAAAGACCATATATATGTAATAGGTATAGGCTGACTCTGGCCTCGAGAGAAGGTCAAGACTTAACCTAAGCGATCACGAATAAAGTAAGGGGAGATAAGATCTAAAATTAAGAAAATGAATCATCAACAGTGTATATTCATTACTTGTACACTACTGTATATAATACATATTACTTACACTATTTTATTTATCACCAAACTCACTCCAAATAAAAATTATTTATTCTTGAAATCTATACATAAAAATAATTTGTAAATAATAAAAATAATTGCAAGAAGAACCCTTGTATATTGTGTAAATAACAACACTCTGAAAAAGACATGAAACTCAACTTATCAGATCAATATCTTCTCCACCAAAAGTCAAAATTAACCAAACTCACTTTCATTGTGTTCAAATTAAATAATCTTTAAAATGAAAGTGATTTCATAAAATCAGAGTTATGGTGTGAAATGTGGCTTTTTGGGGTACTATTGTATATTATGCCTATGCATATTTATTTTCTTTGTATTTTTGTATATAGTGTATTTTTAACAAATTGTATATATTGCATTTGACTTACATAAAAAATAGATGAAGATCATAAAATAAAAAAATATACAAAAATAAAATCACGTACATATTATGAATATATCACTATGTATATTGTAAATATCCATATTTGTTTCCCCCAATAAATTATCTCATAAAATAAAATAAAAACATCATTGAAATCCTTTAAAAATATTGCAAATTAATAAATTATTAAATTACGTGTATATTTGTAAAAATAATATATCAAAAATCAAGGTGTTGTAAATATATGTGTATATACCTACAAATAACATGTTTTATTTATTTATACCTCATTGTATACCTTATTTAATTAATTAAAAATCATCAATAATAAGCTAATTTAATTAATAACATTTTTTATTTTCAAAACGTTTTTATTTAAATTCATTTTCTACGATATTTTGTTATTTTCTTATTTTGTCTTATTCTAGCCACTCCGTGATTGGCTGGACCCGGGTCTGTTGATCTGGGTCAACTCCCCATTCAATAGCCGCTTCCATATTTCTCGTGTGCCTCCCTTCCTTCTCAGAATTTTTCCGCACACCTTGCTTATTAACTTCCCCCACTTCCGTCTCCAAAATTTTAGCCCTAACGAATAACTCCATCGCTAGCAAATCATCTCTGTTGATCATGCCTTGATTTCGTAAGTCAAATTTCAAACTGTTCGTAAGTCAAATTTCAAAACTGTCCAGACCTCTCGCTTATTTATACTTCCAAATTGTCCCCCATCGCCGGTTGATCCGTTTTCTACCTCTTTTTTTCCCAAGATTGACCTACAGAGAGACCTAAGGTGATAATGAGGCTCCCCCACGATCGGAAGAGCGAGGATTTGCTTGGGATTCGAGATCCAACTACGTTGTCGAAGCTCTACCGACATCGTTGAGCTTCTATATTCTACGTCGTAAATCGAGGTCGTGACCTTCATCCTTCCATCTTTAGGTATTTCGGATAGTTTTCCCTTCATTTTTTGCTTTTGATTCCACATGTAATTTCTTTTTAGTATCTCAAATCAGAATCCATCATTCACCTCTGATCTGTTCGATCGGAAGTGCTCCAATCACTTTCATTCATTACCAATCCGACCTTCACGATTGCCATCACCTTCTTCATCTTCCCCCACAACCTGGTCACCTCCAGATCACTCCGAATCTGGAGTTTGACCTCCATTCCATCGCCATTCGCTAGAGGTCCCCATTCTTCCTCATTCTATCTCCATTGGCACCTAATAAAGCAGGTCGGAGACCCTCCGATCATAAGCATATCATTGCAGGGTTCTAGATTCCACCTGGAGCTGGAGATTATGATATGGAGGTCCGCCTGGAGCTGAAGACCTTCCAGCCTCCTGATCTTCCTCGAGTCATCGCCGTCCATCCTCGAGCCATCTAAACGATGCGAAGTAATTGCAGGAAGCCGGAGGACCATTTTTAAGGGGATTCAAACTGAGATCGAACGAGTACTGCTCGATTGAAATTCGTCGACCATGCCATTCAAGCTAGCTCCTCCAATGACTCTCAGAGCCACATTATCAAGAATTGCCTCGCTAGATTCAATCAGTATCGCCCATTGATGCCCAATTCCAAGACATTGATCAAGGTTTGGATCAAATCCACGCTGTGCAAGAGGCACCTTCATCTTCAACCATCGAATCTGAGATTCAATATATCGCAGCCGTACGAAGTGCCACGTGGAACAATAGATAATTTTCACTCCAGTCCTGCCATGTTTTTAATTTACAAATAACTCCTTTCAGTATACATGTCAATATGTGCGTTGTCGAACAGTTGTATTTATTCCCTGTTATTTATTTATTTTCATTTTAGTCCACTTTGAACTGCAACATGTGCCTTCTTGGGTATTTCACAACAAATGTCCTTCATGTTTATGTTATCATTTAGCCCTCAAAAGTAAACTATTTACATTTATATCAGTGCATGTACGACTCACGTGTGTTAGCACACATTTTTTCTGAGTAATTTGCACTATTAGCCTCACAATTTTAAATTTTATTATCTATTGGGTCCTTCAAGTAACGTTTTTTGCATCCATACCCTTGTGCACCTACATCTAATTTTATCTATTAGTTGCATTAAATAAATAGCAAACCTTCATATAAAAATCCACAAAAATATGTTAGGCACATGTTAATTTGTTATTTCATTACTAATTTTTATTTTGTATTTTAATCTTTTTATTATTTTAAATAAATTAAAAACTCTAAAAACATATCATGTTTGTGTTAGAAAATTAATTAAAAATGTAAAAGCTTTTTGAAAAATTTCAAAAACATTCGTGTTTATTTTATCTGTGTTGTTTTATTTTCTGGCCAAATTTCATTTTCTAATTCATCATAAAAACAAAAAATAGAAAAACTCCAAAAATAGTTAAAATCATTTTAAATAATGGAATATTAAAAAAAGTCAAAAATTCTTTCTGAAAAATTTGAAAAATAATCTTTCTTATTGGGCATGTTTCTCTAATTTTAATTTCATTTTCTATTTTAAAATTCAAAAAACATTCGCATTATTTTTTCGTTTTCATTATTTTCTATTTTTAATTATTTTAAAATCCATAAAAAATCTATAAATTTTGTAAAAATCATAAAAACATCAAAAAATATCCAAAAGAAAAAAATAATTTTATTTTAATCTTCTGTATATTTTTTTCTAAATTTTAGAAAACCAAAGGTTGCTTTTTCTCATTTCTTTATTCCTTTTGCCTTGTTTTTTGTTTTCTTTTCTTTTCAAAAATTAAAAACATTTGCAAAATATAAAAATTTATAAGAATATAAAATCAGAAATAGCATAAAAATATAAAAATTAAAATTCATAAAAAAATTTAAAAAATCACAAAAACCAAGAGTAGTGTGCTTCTAGATTTTCTCTTTTATTTCATTGTTTATCTCTGGATCCAATAACCCTCGGGATTTTTGTAGACTCTTTGAGTTCGATCATGTACGCTATACAGGTAAATTAAATAGCAAAATTAGTTCTTTTGATGGCATTGATTGCTTTATTCTCATTGGCTTAAGAGCTTAATTAAAAAATCTTTGTTTGATGTTTCTTTGGGTTGCGATGAAATTTTCACATTATGATTAATTTCATTAAATAAAAATCTGAAAAGTAGTGTTGAACAAATGGTGTCGTTATCAAAGAGTCACAGCGAGGGTAGCTAGGTTTTTCTCCTTACAGCCTGCTATTCCTTATTGTAAATACCTATTTGTTTATTTTTGTTTTCTCTTATCTATATTTTTGTCTTATTTCCTATCACGTGTCTATATTTTCTGTCATTTTATTCTTGTATATAATTGTGTATATATTATTGTGTGGATCTGCATCTTGCTGAGGAGTGAGCACTCACTTTGAATTCTGCCTACCATGAGGGAGTTACATAGCGCTTGCATGATCCGATTTGTCAGAGGGAGTTACATGAGGGAGTTACATATTTCTGTCATTTCACATGCTCTTCTTATTTTGAGCACTCACTTTGAATTCCGCCTACCATGAGTGAGCACTCACTTTGAATTCTTCCTACCATGAGGGAGTTACATATTTCTGTCATTTCACATGCTCTTCTTATTTTGTTTCTTATCCACTTATATGTGCCTTGTTTGTTTGTTCATTTTCTTCTCATATTTGCTTTTATTTGATCACATTTTTCATAACTGTTATATGGCATCTCTTTTATTTCTCTCTTTCTTGCGAGGGATCGATGAGTACTGGCGCACCTGAGCGAAGCGGAGGCGGACCATTTCTTCACCGAGTTGTAGGAGAGATTAGGAGGAAGAAGCAAAGCATTTAGAAGATTTTTGAAGCAGAATTATGCACATTTTTGTTTTAGTTTTAGTCTTTTATTTTCCATTATTATTCTTGTAAAAAGTTGTAATTATTCATTTGATGCTTGCCTCTTTTTTCTTCTAAGGCCATTATATACCTTGTGTGTGCGAGGTCTGTTTCACCTAGTGCAGGCACACTTGAGGGATCTCACCGATTTTTGTTTTCATCGATTTATTTTTATTTGTTTTCTCATGATTTATGTGCTTGAGCCCTTAGAAGTAGGTTTTATTATATTGCTTGAGCCCGATAATCGATTAGGTCCAAAGCCCTCAAAAGAATATATGTTCCTATAGACTATATTGTAGGATTGGACTTAGTCAAATTAATTGGTTCTTGCCCGCTAATAGAAGTTACTGATAGGATGGTTCTCGTGCATCATTTAGATTAGTTTAATTTATGTCTTTATTTTTATGCACAGATCACTTTGCATGTAGAGTGCTGGCGAAAGGTACGCATCTCTTTCTTTGCATGCATCATTGATTTCATTGTGCATCAACTTTTCTTACTTCCTTCCTTATTTTCACTTACTTAAGATCAAAAGGAATTGGAAATTTCATTAGACTGTTTACTTGAAAAAATAAAAAAAAGTGATAACATTTCTAAATCTAGGACTGCTAAAGAAAACTCGGCCCTAAAATAAACGTAAGGACAAATCATCATTGTTTTGGGGAGAGTAACCCCTCGTTGTTTGAAAGTACTTACCTCCACATAGAGTGGGTGAGGATGCAACCATAAGAATAGAGCCCAAATCCCTAGACTTATGCCCTATGCTCATGTACACATCTCTGTAGTGTTTGGTTGAGATGCAAGCACTTGCCTTAGATGTTAGAAAATCATTTTGGTGTGCTCATTCTCCTTTCTCCCTTTGGGATTTATATTGAATATGACAACTTGAACAAATAGTTCCATTGATTGTGGAGGATTGAGAATATACGTTGGGCAATAGCGGCGACTCACCTTGTATGCGTGGTAGTAAGTAACTATTTGTAGATTCACTAAAACTAAAATTGAAAAGATAAAAGACCAAAGTCTTACGGTCTCCCATTGTGTCCACTTGTTGAATCAGGGGTTTGTATTGTGTTTGTTTGTTAGTGTAAAGATGCTTTCGCGTCTTTCACGCCTTTTTATTCTTTCTTCTTGACTTGACTTTGCGTTCTCACATCTTTCCTATTAACATCGAAGATGTCAGATTGGAGTATTTCATGTTCGAACTCCACGAGCTCATTTCACACTCAACTTCAGTCATCTTCTATTCGGGAAGACTCGCTTTCCGAATATCCTTCTTTCTCCACATGACCCATCTTCTCATCCAATCCATTGTATGAGATTGTCTATAATCTCAAACTTGCATTTGAGACTCCATCATTTTTTAGGACTAATCAAGTGGCGTATACATTTTCAGATCAGAATTAGAGCACTTCATGCCACCACGGGCACGAGTTCTATGGTAGAGCAGAGTGAGTTTAACAATACGATGTTAGCTTCCATTCATGCCATTCAAGCATAGTTGACTGAACAATCTAACATCCATGCTAGATTTAGAGACATGATCTTCGAGCCCAGGAATAAAAGACAAGATAGGAGGGAGGATGATGAGAAGATAGATGGAGGTGGGAATAGGGGAGGAGGAGATCCAGTTGAGCCAGTGGCTAAGCTTACACTTAAGGATGCCTATAATTCAGGTGTAGTACAGACCAACAGATGGATACAAATACCTACGTTTCATGGGCATTTTGAGCTAAAGCCCACAATTTTACCTCTACTCCCAGTATTCCATGGATACATTAATGAAGGACCTTATGTACACCTCTAGTATTTTGATCGCATATGTGGTACAGTACACTACCCTAACATACTGTTAGAGGCAGTGAAGATGATAACTTTTCCTTTCAACCTTATGGATATGGCACTTTATTGGATAAATCATTTCGGAAGGGTTATGTCTTGGGAAGAAATGAGGTCAGCATTCTTGAACAAGTATTATCCCCTAGGATGACTAAATCAAATGCGGTCCCCGATTGCCAACTTCTCCCAAATGTCCCATGAGCCTATTCACGAGGCATGGGAAAGATTTAAAGACTTGATGGAGAAGTGTTCCCATCACGATATACCAAAGATGAGCCATGTGTAAAATTTCTTTGGGGTTTTGTGCATTGAGCTTCGGAAGTTGGTAGATGTTGCTTGTGGGAGGTCCCACTTCAACAAGGATGAGGATGTCATATACCAGATTTTTGAGGAGATGGTAGAGAGCTTTGTAGCTCTTTCTTCTTCGTGTGTTTTTCAGAAGCATCTTGTTCATTCTCCTTCGGTACCCTACAAGGCTGTCAACATGACACCATCTCACGATGTGGATAGGGTGGATAGTGCAGATCTGACCATTACAGGAAATCACGTACCCAAAGCGGGCATAATAGAGAAACGATTCAAGGAGCTTGAGAAGCTACAAGTGATCGAGCAGAGAACAAAGGACCTGGATAAGTTGGATGACATCATGAAGCATCTGGAGCTTCTAGTCAGTAAGATTAGTGCATGTTAGAGTGTGAGTGCTGCATCCGATACTTCTACTCATGAGAAGACTTCTTCCACTTCAACATAACAGAGTACCGGAGGACCTTCTACAATTCAGCGTATTTACTACATGCAGACCTCGAATCAGGTCCTGTAGAAATCACATCAGATTGTACAGTACCATCAAAAGCATCCTTATTTTCCTGAGTAGTAGTCTCCACCTCCACCTCTCATTCAGGAGGTGGACGGCATTTGGTTCGAGCAAGAGCATAACCAGCCCCGTCCGTCAAGGCAAGGTCAGTTGGGTTTACAACAGAGTCATAGACCCATTTAACCCAAAATCGAGAAGTCGTATATTCTACACAAGGTGGGAACACAATCATCGAAGTGACCGACAAGAAACCTGGATTAAAACAACAACTAACCCACAATGATGATCAAGCAATGAAAATAAATGTGAAGTTAAAATTTATTTTATTTAACTCTACGAAATGTGTGTATAGTGCAAGTATGTAGAGTGTCCAACACGGGGAGCAAACTAGATAGATCGGGAGATTTATTGCATAAAAATGATTGTGAGCTATTTGTCTATATTTCTTTTTGTGGTTTTTTTATATTTTTACTTTTATTTTTAATTTTGTGTTTTTATATTTTCTTTTGATATTTTTTATTCCCCTTTTTTTATAAACACAATATAACTATATATAAGAGTATATAAAATGTAAGATATGGTAGTAAAAATAATAACGAAAATAGTCAAAATGAGCAAAATAAAATATTTTTGGGCCTTAAATATTTTTTACTGTTTTGTGATTTTTTAGGAATTTTTGCAAATTATTATATATTTTTAAATTCAAAATTCCCTAAAATCGGGGTTTAATTAAATACTCAAAATTGAGATGGAAATTAAAACAACCAAATTGAGTCAAAAATCTTCCAAATGAATTCTAATATAAAGATAATATTATAAATAAAATTCAGAAAAAGAAAATATAATTTTTGGGATTTTTAGAGATTTTATATATTTTATAAGGATTTTTGGGGTTTTCAATTTTTGGGATTTTCTTTTGTAATTTTTAGGGATTTGTGGTCTGGGGTTGTAAAATAGCTAAATAAATACTAAATATATTTTTTGGAATTTTTCAAAAAGATTTTATATTTTTTTATGTATTTTCTAATGTAGACATGGATAAAAAGGGCTCTTTTTATTTTTATAAAATAGGAAAACGATCCAAAATTGAAAAATAAAAATCCGACATGAAAGTAGAATGCAATAGGGAATTAATCCTATTTTGTGGATTTTTTCAAGAAAAATAGCTATATTAAATAAATAGAGATAAAAAAAGAAACTACAATACTAGTAGGGGCATTTTGTAAATAATATAAAATTCAGGGGCCACATTACACTTTCTCTAAAAATATTAAACATAATTAAAATGTTTCTAGACTGAATCAAAATACACAAAAGCCCGGGGTCTGCTTGCAAAATCGCCACCTCATGTGGGGGGTCACATGAGGTGACATGGCGTGGACCTAAACACGATAATAATAAAGTTTGGGAGCCTAGATGTAGATACTAGAAAACTTACTAAATGTAGCTAAAAGATTAAGGATTAAATATTAAATACAAAAATGATCGGGTTAATCATGTAAAATACCCAGTCCTAAGGCGCAAGCCAACGGTTGGTTGGAGCTTCACTTGACACGTGGTGGCCCCTCGTTGTGCGATGACGGTTCGTAGCGAACTCTCCAGATTAGATCTTCGACGGGGAATCAAAGGTTGAGGCGTGTCGTGACCCAACGACTAATGTACATCTCCAAGAACAGAGTAGAATCCAACGAGCGCAGAGGGCGAAGGACAAACAGGGAAGAAGCCTCGCTTGAGCGAGCTTCTTCCAATGAGACCGCCCTCCTCCATCAGCCTTTGTTGCTCCAAAAGGGATCCAGACGCTCCTGGAGGTGTCCTCTGATGGCTGATGACATCAAAAGGGGCGGAGAAGAACCGTAGGACCACCATGAGGTCGGAGAAAATGGCTACCCCATGAAGCTCTGACCAACTACAAAATCCCCTCCCATCCTTCGTTTCACTCCTAGTACCTGCAAAAGATGTCAAGAAGGTTGAGGGCAAAGTGCCTCGACCCTCCAGGCATCGAGATGAGGCGTAGGCAGTGTGGGCAGAGGTGGCTCCAGCGTAGGCGGAGGAAGGAGCGTCGTGGGCTCAATCTAGATGGAATCGAGAGGATCTGGAGGTGGATAGAGGTGGAGAAGGTGAGGGGGAGGCGAGATGAGGTGGTTTGGGAGTCGGTCAACAAGAGGGAACAAATCGGAGGAGTTCACCGGAGTGGATCTTCGACAAACTGCGATGATGATTAAGCGTCTAAAACACACGGAAAATAAGAGCACAAATAAAACCTATGGACTATCCTACGCTAGAAAGGGGAAGAAAGAGTGGTTACCTCAACTGGCTGGCGACTAGGAGATGACCTCACGGTGGAGCTCCATCGGAGGTGGTTGGAAGCACACCTAAGGCCCGCTTGAGCTCACTCCCAAAGAGCAGGAGAGTGCCCTGTCACAACCCTCTATCCAAAGCTCGAAGAGGGATCTAAAGCGAGGCCAAAAGGAGGTTCAAACTGGAAGAGGAGGTCGAGTGAAGGTTTTTGTACAGGATGGTGAATGGCGTCAAAGATCGAGGAACCTCGGGTGTTGCAGTGATCCACAGCCTAAGGAAAGCCTCAGGCGTGAATCACCAATGCACGAGGAGAAAAATCACAGAAGGAATCGAGGTAGATTGGTGAAAGGAACGACGAGGAAAATATCAAGAAGAAGGGCTAAAAACCAAGTCGGACAGACCTAGGGCCTTGGTTAGAGAGTGTACCGAGTTCAACAGTCGGGTGAACATGATTGGTTCATGTGGACCAATCAGAAAAAAACCTGACCCAAAATTATTAAAAAATCAATAAAAAAAATAATAAATGAATTTAATAATTTTAAATTATAAAAAATGTTTATTATTTTTTATCATTTTTTTATTTTTTAGCGGTATATAATTACAAGTTAGTTTTTAGGGTTTGATATATAGGTATATTTATCTATATTTTGTCTTTTTTATTTTGTATTTTTGATTTTATTATTTTATTTTATTAATTTATATAATTATAACTTATTTTTATATACTTAAATATATTTTTATTATATTTTTCTGAAGTAATATAAACACTTAAATAAATAGGGTGTATTATTTATATAGGTATAATTATAGGTATTTCGTCTATGTATTTTATGTACATATTTTATTTTAATGCTTTATTTATGGTTTTTTTCTATTTTTAATATATACATACATTATAAGTAATATTTTAAAATTATAAAAATAATATAAAAATAATAAATAATAAATAAAAATGAATATTTTAATCGGGTATACTATACAATAGGGGGTCCAAAACCTAACTTTCACACCTTAACTCCAACAATTACGAAATCACTTCATTAAATAGCTTATTAAAAGTTATATACAATTAAAGGTGATTTTGATATATTTTGAGTTTTTATTTGAGAGATATGTGTCTGAAAAGTTGAGATTTTGGAAATTTGTTTAGAGTATATTTTGTACACTGTGTATTATTTTTGCATGAAATCAATTTTGTATTTATATATATATTATTATATACAACTTTTAAATTTTAAGTTTCTTTATTTGAGGAATTAAAAGTGGAAAATAAAATAGAACTCAAAATTGAATAAATAATGAATAAATAAAACAGATTTTTATGCCTATTTTATTCCTTGTCGACCTAGTCATCGAGATGCCTAGGTCTCAGGGTTTAGGGTCATAAAATATCTTCGATATTTTATTCTTTTTTCTTTTCTTTATTCTATAATTTTGGCATTAAAAATAGTATTTTATACAACGTTTATGCAACAAAGGATGCATGTTAATTTATGCAAATTAAAGGTATTTGCATGCACTTACTAGGGTTTTTAAGGCCAAAATGATAGAGTAAAGGTGATGAAATAGAGATTCATCATTCGCTATACTTGCCTTTGCTAGTCCCTAACAAACACGTATGCAATAAGTGTAAAAAATGGAAAACAAAGAAAAGAAAAAGAAAGAAACTTGATTAAGTTAGTTGTCAAACTTGTCTTCACAAAATCAAAGTTTGGAGCTTTAAGTCGGACCTTTCGAATTTTAGTGCGGCCAGAACCTTATTGGGAATCGGATTTGAAATCCAACAACTCTACTCAAGTCTCTTCAATAGCCAAGTCAGAATACTTCAACTCATACGCAAACCCTTATGACTATGAATCTGACTCGTACAGTGTATGTGATAGTGGCTCTCCCCAATTGAAATGACAAAGAGACTGACTTCTCCAACAAGACAACCAAGTGATTCCCCAATCCAGCAACTCCTTCCTCGAGGAGTGAGGTATTCCCTTCTAAGTTCAAGTGACAACCAGCTCAAGAGGAGGGAGTGAAGAGAAGAATGGATGGTAGCCAGTGTAGTTACCTATCCGAGGATGCAAGACCAGTGTAAAAACTAGGTCTGACAGACCAAGGGTCTCGGCCAGAAAGTTGACCAAGGTCAGCGGTCAGGTGAACCTGATTGGTCCACGTGGACCAATTAGAAAAAAACTGATCCAAAATTATTAAAATTTGATAAAAAAAATAATAAATAAATTTATTAATTTTAATTTATAAAATAAAAAATGTTTCTATTTCTAAATTATTTTATTATGATTTTTATTTATTTTTTAGAGGTATATAATTATAAGTTGGTTTTTAGGGTTGGATATATAGGTATATTTATCTATATTTTGTGTCTTTTATTTTTTTTTGTAATTTTGATTTTATTGTTTTATTTTATTAATTTATATAATTATAACTTATTTTTATATACTTATATATATTTTTTATATTTTTTGAATTAATATATGCATTTAATAAATAGGTGTATTATTTATATATTTATAATTATTGGTATTTCATTTATGTATTTTATATACATGTTTTATTTTAATATTTTTTATGGTTTTATTCAAGTTTTATTATGTAAATACATTATAAATAATATTTACAAAATTATAAAAATATAAATTATAAAAATAATAAATAATAAATAAAATAAATATTTTAATTGGGTATACTATACGATAAGGGTCCAAAACCTAACTATCACACCTTAATTCTAAAAAAATATGAAACCACCTTCATTAAATAGCTTATTAAAATTATATACAACTAAAGGTGATTTTGATATATTTTGAGTCTTTATTGGAGAGATGGGTCTCGAAAGTTATGATTTGGAAATTTATTAGAGTATATCTTGTACATTGTGTATTATTTTTGTATGAAATCAATTTTATATTTTCTATATTTTATCATCTACAAGTTTCATGTTCAAGGTTTCTTTATTTGAGGCATAAAAAGTAGAAAATAAAAATATGTCTTAAAATTGAATAAATAATGAATAAATAAAAGGGATTTTTATGGAATTATTAGCCCTTATCCCCCCCTACTTTATTCCATGTCGATCTAGTCGTCGAGATGCCTAGGTCTTAAGGTTTAGGGTCATAAAATATCTTCGACATTTTATTTTTTTTCTTTTATTTTCTTTTCTATAATTTTGGCATTAAAATGGTATTTTATACAACACTTATGCAACAAAGGATGAATGTTAATATATGCAAATTAAAGGTATTTACATGCATTTACTAGGGTTTTCAAGGCCAAAATGATAGAATAAAGGTGATGAAATGGAGATTCATAACCCGTCCACCATTTTCAGGGAGGGAGACCATAACCCTAACACCAACCATTATAGCCTCGCTTCTCGTCTCCACCACACTTCCAGAACTAGAGATATGGATCGCAACAGATGCACTCTGCATATTTTCATCAGCCTTATTATTAGCGGCAGCCCGTACAGTTTTCGCATCCTCCTTCTCCTCATTATCAACATGCATATTCTGGATACCAATAGCCTCTGCACTACCATTCTCATCGACAACCAGTAGTTGAGCATCTAGAGGCACCTTCGGTGAATCTCGCACTTTATCAGCTTGCACTCTTAATGAAGAATATGAATGATTTAACTGAGAGGCCCGACGACCTGAACACCACCAAGACATTGATTCCAGTCCAGGTCAAAGCCAATCCCAATAATTTCAGACTTAAGGAGCATGTAGCCCATGATCCATCCACACTTGAGACAGGTATGGCCCTTGATTTTACATGTTTATCTGGTGCTATTCATCTCAGGAGCGGTAGGATAGTGCAGTCACCCATATAACAGTTGGTATTGGGGAGAGCCGTTGAGAGAGCTTCACCAACTTCATCATCTTCTTCACTAGTTGAGCAACGATCCAGTGTAGCAGATCCAGAGCGTGGAGTATTACCACCTTCTTCTTCATCATCACCACCACCTTCTTCACTATCATTATTCAGAAGAGATTAAAAAGAGAATAAAGAAAGGCGTAATGCTGAGTCAGCAATGAAGGAGAATATACCCGTCGTGGTGTCTTCTTCTACACCAACAAACCAAGCAACCCATCCTGTTTTTTTTCCTTTTATTTCATCTATTCTTATATTGGATAACATTTTACAGACTGATTCTGGTTGTCCAAATGTACATGATGATTTTGATTTGAATAAGACGAGCAGTATGATGTTCCTTTTGATTCTGTTCCATTTCCTTCAGCTTTGAATAAAAATAAAAAAATTAAAATTAAAAACAATACTATCTGATCCTGGAGTGTAAGAGATACTTCAGAACATCTTCGTACAAATGGCACTCCTTAAGGCCATGGAGTGCATGCTTGTAGTAAAAAAGGAATGAAAGAAGCATGTACTAAAAAAGCACAAACTAAAGCAAAACAGACAAAAGAAAACATGAAAACACATCTTAACCATGTCCACAGTTCTTGCCATTAGCAATCTCCTCCCAAAAAGAAAGATAAGGGAGCACCTCACATCCGTTGCCATATCTTTGATCAAGAGTTTGATCGTACTCTTCTCGATATAGGATCCTACATTAATTTCTTAGGTTGGGGCCTCTTTGATCCACCAGGATGATCCATCAGTTTGCTGATAGATCGATTAAGAGACCAAGGGGTATTCTTGAGGACGTTATCATAATGGTGCAAGGAATGGGATTCCTAATTGATTTTGTTGCCATGGATATGGGCATCTCTGCACCGTAACTCCATACCATAATCATACTTGGTCGGTCATTCCTTCCAACGATCAATGTGGTAGTTGATTATGGGTCTGGAGAGATAACATATCACTTCCACAATAATAAGGTTAAGATAGAGATGATCTCAGATCCGAGGTCGTCACCGCCACCAACAACGGATGAGAGAGAGCCAGTTACAGTAGATGAGGACTGTGATTTTCTTATTGAGTTTCTATAGATCGATCTTTTCACAGATTTCATGGACACCCAGGAATTTCTTTCCTAGAAGGAATTTTTGGAAAGCACAATCAACATTAGCTCCCTTGTTGATCATTCTAAGTTGTCAGCTGATGGATTGTATGAGCTATTTTCTGAGGATCATTCTGAGTTTTCAGAGACACATTCTGAGATTCTTGAGATACATTCTTTTCTTGAGATTACTGATGTGATACCTCCTATTAAGATTTCTGAGATACATGTTGAGAAAATGATGAACCATTCCTTTCTAAGAAGAGATCATTCATTACAGAGCTTTTTGAGATTTTATATGTTGAGCCTATAATAGTCACGATGGACAGTCTACACAACGCAGATCATTTACCTTCTACCAGTGCAGCTGCAGAGGTTGTCACAGAGCAAAGTCAGACCCCGCCTGAGCTTAAGGCTTTACCCTCAACACTGAAGTATGCCTTCCATGTGGAAGCCCCCCAAATATTTCTGGTCATCATCCGTTCGCAGTTGATCGATGATCAAGAATCTTGCTTGCTAGAGGTTCTCGAGAGAAATCGCAAGGCCATAGGCTAGAATTTTTCATATCTCCATGAGATTAGTCCATCTTTGTACTTGCATCATATCTATTAGAGGATGACATCATACCCACCCGTGTGTGTCAGCGCTGTCTAAATCCAAACCTTCGGGATATTATCATGAAAGAGATCAGGAAATTGTATGATTCTAGCTTTATTTATCTCATTTTGGATTCCAAGTGGTTTGGCCCGTTGCATGTATCGTGACGAATGACCGGGGTGAGGAGAGTTCGACCCATGCACCTACTTCATGGCATGTCTGCGTAGACTATCGACGCATGAAGTCAGTTACCAAGAAAGATCACTTTCCACTGTCCTTTATTGATCAGATTATTGAGAGATTAGCAGGAAAAGATTTCTTTTGTTTCTTGGTTGGATACTCAGGATATAATCAAGTTGCAATCGCTCCCGAGGTTCAGGAGAAAACTACTTTTACTTGTCTGTTTGGCACCTGCACCTTTATATGGATGCCCTTTGGATTGTGTAATGCCCCCTCTATATTTAGAAGGTGTATGTTGACAGCTTTACCAACATGGTAGGTAGTTTTCTCGAGTTCTTCATAGATAATTTCTCGATCTACAGAGATAGTTTTGACTTATGTCTTAATCATTTAGATTGAGTACTTTAGCATTATTGCGAGGTAAACTTAGAGCTCTGGGAGAATAGTCACTTTATGGTGACTAGTGGAATTGTGTTGGGCCACCTTATCTCCAAACATGGTATGGAGGTTAACCCGGCTAAGATTGATACGATCTCTAAACTAGACTCGTCGTAGAATTTGAAGCAGTTGAGGTCGTTCCTTGGACATGCTTGATTTTATAGGTGATTTATTAAGGACTTCAACAAGATCGGTTGGCCTTTGACTAAGATTTTGTGCAAGGAGAGTGAGTTTATTGTTAATGAGAAAGTTCTCCTTGCATTTCACCAGATGAAATATATGGAGTGCTCCTGTCCTATAACCACCTGATTGGTCTCTCCCCTTTGAGATCGTGATGGGCACGTCAGATTATGCAGTTGGAGCTGTTTTAGGGCAGATAAGGGATGGGATATCATTTGCTATACACTATGCTAGCAAGACTCTAGATGAAGAAAGACTTAATTACACTGTTACAGAGAAGGAGATGTTAACGGTGGTGTTTGCATTGGAGAAATTCAGGTCATACCTACTTGGGTCGCATGTCATTGTATACACGGATCGCACTGCCATACGATACTTACATGCAAAGAAGGATATTAAACCACACCTTATCAGATGGATCCTTCTTCTCCGGAAATTTGATTTAGAGATTCGAGCTAAACCTGGAGTGAAAAATATTGTGGCAGGTCACCTTTCCAGATCACAGATACAAAATCCTCTGAGCAGATAATACTTCCCATTTCAGAGACCTTTCAATATGAGATTATTTTGTCTGTGGCCTCGCTTCCATGGTATGCTAATGTTGTGAACTATCTTCTCTCCAAGGAAGTTCCACAAGATTGGCCAAAGCATAAGGTAGACAGATTCATGTCAGAGATACTTTTTTGCCAGTGGGAAAATCCGTACCTGTTTTGTGAGGGTGCAGATTGTATATGGAGAAGGTACATTCCTCAGGAGGAATAAACCAGTGTGCTTAAGCATTGACACAAACAAGAGTCGGGTGGACATCATTTGGGGAAGCACACGCCAGCTAAGGTTTTACAATGTGGCATATGGTGTCCTCTCTATTTAAGGATGCTACATGTATGCTCGAGATTGTATTGATTGTCAGAAAATGGGAGGAGCTATCGGTTCCAAAGATGCCATGCCCCTGAGATATATTTAGATTTCAGATGTCTATTATTCTTGGTGCATAGCCTTCATGGGCCCATTTCCTATCAGTTAAGGATTCCTGTACATCCTGCTTGTCGTGGATTATGTTAGTCATTGGGTGAAGGCTATTCCCACCCGAGTCCTTGATAGTCGTACAATTTGTTCCTTTCCCAAGGACCACATTATTGCGTGGTTCAGGGTCCTTAAGATACTCATTTCTGATAGGGATAACCATTTCATTAATAGAGAGGTCAAGAAGCTTGTGAAGGGATACATCATTAAGCATAGACTTGTGTCTCCTTACCAGCCACAAGATAACGACTTGGCTGAGATTTCAAATAGGGAGATCAAGACTATACTTCAGAAACTTGTGTGTCCATATAGGAAGAACTGGTCCCAGATTCTTGACACGGTTCTATTGGCTTATTGGATGACGTACAAATCTCCATTGGATATGTCTCCCTACATATTGGTTTATGGAAAGCCTCGCCACTTACCAGTTGAGCTGATACACACATCTTTATGGGCACTCCATATATGCAATTTGGATTATGAGAAAGTAGGACAGAGAAGGAAATTGGATCCGAATAGATTGCTGGAATTCCGACATTTCGCCTATGACAACTCACTCATGTATAAGGAGAAAGTCAAGCGTTGACATGATAGACACACTAGAAGGAAGACTTTCTCCCCTGATCAGAAAGTTTGGTTGTTTGATGCGAAATTGAACTTGTTTCATGACAAGTTAAAAAGCAAATAGTCTGGACCGTTCATTATTAGAGTTGTGTGTGACAATGGTAGTATTGTCATATCTAGATTGTCATCTAATGCAAAGCCATTTGTTGTGAACGGACAGTTGCCGAAGCCATATCTAGATCATGATACGTTCCTGTCCATGGTTGATTCCATCTATGTAGTATCAGATGTTGATTCTTTGACATCTTTTGTGTATGATACATGAGCTGATATTCTCTTGTATATATTTTTTTCATTTTATTCTTTCTTCTTCTGTTATATCATTCACCTCTTTCCCATGTGTGTGTGTGTTATACTTAGATGTACTTTATCATACGTATAGGAGAGGTAAATGACTTGAGTTCTTCCATTTTGTTATGTTTCATCACTCCTGTTGTTGCTTATACTTAGGATCCTTTATCCTAAGTATAGGGGGAGTTATGTCGTTCAATTTATCTTCTTTTATGTTTTTATTTTCTTTTTTCTTCTGTTCTCTCACTTGTCCTTCAACATATTGATATTATTTTTCTATACTTAGGTATCTTTTACCCTAAATATAGGGCAGGACAAGTCGAGTCGTTGAGTTGTACATTCTTTTCCTCAGTTTTCCCCGTTTGCATAGTTTTCCGTACTTAGGATTATTTTCCTAAGTATAGGAGGGATCACCGACTTCTATTCTTTTCTTTATATTTCTTGAGTCATTTTTATATAGATTCTTTTCACTTTCTTATTTTTAATACGAGTTATGTCTTTCTTTATAGCTCTTAGGTCACTTTGAGTACATAGTTCGAGCTAAGTATAGCGGGTGTCGTATGTGTTGTATATATACTTTAGCCATAACTCATACTTTTATTTGTTAATAATATGTCTATTAGTTAAAAAAATATTTTGAAAAATGATTTGTAAAATGATTTGTAAAATTCTTTTATAAAATTATTTTCTAAAATATTTTATAGTAAAATTGTTTGTAAACTATTTGTAAAAATGCTTGTAAAAATTAATGTAAAGTTGTTTTGTACAAATATTTGTAAAATCATGTTATTTATAAAATTATTTGTAAATTATTTTTTCAATCAAAATTATATATAGTGTATAAAGTGTTTATAAATTTTTGAAAGCAAAATGTTTGTAAAACATGTTTGTAAAATCATTTGTAAAATATTTGTAAAAATAGCTTGCAAAAACATTTGTAAAACTTTTGTACAATCTTTGTAAAATATTTTGCAAAATGTTTGTAAAATTATTTGTAAAATGGTTTGAAAAAGTTTGTAAAATTTTTGTAAAATTATTTTGTCACGTGGTATATACATTATGGGATATATATACGTTTGTTGAAAAATGCACATGTGTATAAAAGCTGTAATTATTTCAATAAAATTATTTGTTGTATATAAAATCCTTTTATAAAATTTGTATCTAAAATTTATAAATAAAATCCTCTTATGAAACTTTGTATAAAATTTGTATAATCCTTGTATGTATACTTGTATATATTCCTTATAAATATATTTAATCCACTAATATTTTTCTTTGTTAAAAATGTGTTTAAATATATAAAAAATGTAAAATTATTTGAAAAATCTTTAAAAAAGTTTTTTCTTTTCTTTTATTTTATTTTTCAAAAAAAAAATATTTTGTACATTTTTCTTGCATTTGCATGTGCATTTTTCAGAATGGTGTTGATATTTAAACTAGTTTGGAATAAAATCAAAAAATGGAGCTTGGTTAATACCTTAATCCACTAACTTTTAGAGGAAACCTATAGGAACTGGAATTAGGACTCTTCAGGTCTCATGACTTAATTCTTTGAGTTCATAAGGCTATGTTCACAAGTCATCTTGATTAGTCTAAGTAGAATATTTAACAACACATGCATGACCCTTTTAGAGAGTGGATTAACTTGGACAAGCACTCTATACGTAGCTCAACATAGATGAGATGGTGAGGAGGTAGAATCCTTTAGCTTGGAGAAACGCACGAGTGGAAAAATTCGCAGTCACAATAACAGCCAGTGTGCCACAACCTAGTCTAGTGGTGCAGACGTTTGAAGACCGGATGTTGTGGGTTGCAATAAAGCTTCAAAAAAGGGATAGTCTACTAGCTCAAGAGAAAAAAAATCCTTATATACATCATGCACCTTTGTATATATTAAAAAATATATATGAAAAAAAACTCATAAGCAAGGCATATGTCTCAAAGCCTTATATCCTGGAAGCCTGCAACTGGAGACTTGGCTACACTAGTCAAGCTCTAAGGATATGTGGCTACACTGGCCACAATCCATTCTCTTCTCTATTCCATCTTCCTGAGCTGTTTGTACTTGAATTTAGAAGGGAATACCTCGTTCCTCGAGGAAAGAGTAGCTAGATCGGGGAAATAAAGTTAACTTGTTAGAGGAGGTTGTTTCTTTATCACTTTTGAGGTGGGGAGCTATATTTCACTTACACAATACAAGTAAAGATTCATAGTCGCAATAGTTTACGCATGTAGACTTGTTCTGACTTGACTATTGAAACGACCTAAATATAGAGTTGTGGAACTTGAGGGCTGATGAGTCTTAAATCCTATTCCCAATAAGGTTTCGCCAAACTAATAATCCAAGGGTCTGACCGAGCTCAACACTTTGATTTTATGAAGATAAGTTTAATAATCAATATTATTCTAAGTTCTTTATTTTTCCTTTAATTTTTTCTTTTTTTCTTTTTTTCACTTATTCTTCAAATGAGTGTTTGCTAAGGGACCAACAAAGGTAAAGCATAGGGGGATTATAAATCTGTATTTGATCATCTTTATTCATTTATTTTAGCTTAAAATCCCTTATAAAACACTTATAATTTTATCAATAAATCTCTTCTTTTACTAACCATAATTCTTGTGTAAAGATTGTATATTTGTCATCATTTTAATTTAAAATAAATAAATAAATAAATAAAGGGAAAATAAAAAAAGACCATATATATGTAATAGATACAGGCTAACTTTGACCTCGAGATTGACTTGACCTAATCGACTAGGAATAAAGTAGGAGGAGATAAGGCCTAAAATTAAGAAAATCAATCCTCACCTGTGTATTTTCATTACTTGTACACTACTATATATAATACATATTACTTACACTATTTTATTTATCACCAAACTCACTCGAAATAAAAACGATTTATTCTTGAAGTTTGTACATAAAAATAATTTGTAAATAATAAAAATAATTGCAAGAAGAACCTGTGTACATTGGGTAAATAACAACACTCTGAAAAGCCATGAAGCTCAACTTGTCAGATCAATATCTTCTCCACTAAAACTCAAATTTAACCAAACTCACTTTCATTGTACTTTAAACTAAATAATCTTTAAAATGGAAGTGGTTTCATAAAAATCAGAGTTAAGGTGTGAAATGTATCTTTTTGGAGTACTATTGTATAGTATACATATGTATATTATATGTATATTTATTTTCTTTGTATTTTTGTATATAATGTATTTTTAACAAATTGTATATATTGTATTTGACTTACATAAAATACAAAGGAAAATCATGAAATCAAAATATACAAAAATAAAATCATGTACATAATGTGTGTGTGTATCACTATGTGTATTGTAAATATCCATATTTATTTCCCCTAATAAATTATCTCATAAAAATAAAATAAAAATATCATTGAAATCATTGTAAAATAATGTAAATTAATAAATTACATGTGTATTTGTAAAAATATTATCCTAAAAATCAAGGTGTTATAAATATAGGTATATGTACCTACAAATAACATGCTTTATTTATTTATACCTTAACTGGATTGCATTTCATCATTTTCCCTTCCCATAATCTGCCACAGAATGATCCACAAGAAAGGTGGTCGGATTCACTACAAACTGGACAGCCTTTGGGGACGGTTATTGGGGACGGTCAAACAGCAACCGTCCCCTATACTACTTTAGGGGACGGTTGTTTGTTGCCCGTCCCCAATGTAAAGGTTTAGCGACGGTCGGTTATGACCGCCCCCTTTTACATGACAATTAGGGACGGTTATATGACCGTCCCCGGAACAAGCCTTTAGGGGAAGGTCATAACCGTCCCTGTTACTTCATTGTGGCCGTCGCATATAATTGAAAGTAAAGGGGACGGTTGTAACCGTCGCTTATGGTTTAGTTTTATGGGACGGTTGCATAACCGTCCCTATAACCTCTGTAAAGGGCGCGCTGGGGAAAATGTCTGTAACCATAGGGGACGGTCAATTCGCGACCGTCCCCGATTATAATTATAAGGGACGGTTGTAACCGTCGCTTTAAATAAAAATTATCAGAGGGGACGATCCACTTATAACCGTCGCCGATTATTAGTAAAAGGGACGCTCGAACGACCGTCCCCGATGGTAATAAACCCATCCCCGTCGAACCCATCTTCCTCATTCTTCCTCATTCCGCCCTTTCATCCCCATCGCCCTCCGGCATCCTCCACCGCCCTCCTGCTTCCTCCTCCACCCTCCGACGTCCATTTTCGCGCCCCTTGACCTCCGGCGTCCGCCTCCACCCTTCGGCGTCCCCCATCTCGCCCGTTGCCCTCCGACGTCCATCCTCCGGCCTCTACCTCCTCCTCCGCCGTCCGGCCTCCTCCTCGGCACTCCAGCCTCCGCCCACCGACACCGGCCTCCACGTCCTCATTTGGATGTAAGTTTTTTTTAAACTTTCTGGTTATTTATTAATATATTGTGCTTGCTTTAATTTCATAATGTTAATTTGTATGTATAGATTTGTTAAAGAATTGTTTATTGTAAAAGGATTGTTTATTGTTTGTAGTTAACACGAATGTAAAAGCATTGTTTATTTTTATAATCTTATTAGCTTGCTTATGATGTGAATATGAAGATATTTTAAGGTGCATAGATGTAAATGTGTTGTTGTGAATGATGGTGTATAGATGTGAATGTGATGATAGTATGTGAAGGTGTACATATTTGAGTTTGAGGGTAGTATGTATAGATGCGGTGGTATGATGGATTAATCATGTTCATTGTAATACAAACACCAAAAGGTGTAGATGCATGATGTGAATGAAAAATTGTATGCTCTGAATGTGTAAAGGTATGATGTCAATGTGAAGTTTTATGACGTGAACGTGTGGAGGTATGATGCAAATGTGAGATATTTGTGTATAGCCGATTCATTTTCCTTCGAGCCTACGTGTCGCAGCCTGCCCTGCCAAGCGCTGCTCCTGAACCCGATTTGTCAGGAGGAGGAGGGGTAGACCAAGACCGGACTCTCTGGATCGAAGGCCAAGTGTGTCACATGATATTTAGTAGAATATTTGTTCATTAAGTAGAATATTTGTGTATAGCCGATTCATTTTCCTTCGAGCCTACGTGCCGCAGCCTACCCTGCCAAGCGCTGCTCCTGAACCCGATTTGTCGGGAGGAGGGGGGTAGACCGAGACCGGACTCTCTGGATCGAAGGCCAAGTGTGCCACATGATATTTAGTAGAATATTTGTTCATTAAGTAGAATATTTGTGTATAGCCGATTCATTTTCCTTCGAGCCTACGTGCCGCAGCCTGCCCTGCCAAGCGCTGCTCCTGAACCCGATTTGTCGGGAGGAGGAGGGGTAGACCGAGACCGGACTCTCTGGATCGAAGGCCAAGTGTGCCACATGATATTTAGTAGAATATTTGTTCATTAAGTAGAATATTTGTGTATAGCCGATTCATTTTCCTTCGAGCCTACGTGTCGCAGCCTGCCCTGCCAAGCGCTGCTCCTGAACCCGATTTGTCGGGAGGAGGAGGGATAGATCGAGACCGGACTCTCTGGATCGAAGGCCAAGTGTGCCACATGATATTTAGTTAGGTTGTAAAACCTGTTAGCTACCCTAGTTAATAATGATGTCATGTTGTTGTTATGAACATTATCAAACATTTTTAAATTAACTTTGGATCTTACCTTTAGGTAATGGATAAAAGTTGGATGAACAAAAGATTCGATGACTATAGGACATATAATAAAGGAGTTATCGGATTCATAGACTGGGCTTTTCGATATGAATCGCACTAGCATATTGTAGGAGGTGAAGGAGATAAGATACATTGTCCTTGCATAAGATGCAAAAATACTTTGACCCAAATCGAGCCACAGTTTACGAGCATTTGATATTAAATGGATTTTGGCTAAATTATACGAATTGGACATATCATGGTGAAGGAGTTAATTTAGAAGAAGATAGTAATGTCTACGGTGATACTGAAAGAGATGTCTCAGAAATACAAGACCGTGATGCTATATTTGAGATGGTAGATAACATTCGAGGACATGACACCGATGAAATGATGGATTCTCTTCCGGATACGTTGCATGAAAAAATACAGGATGCAGAGAAGCCATTATGCTCAGGAGTCAAAATGTCTCGATTACGTTTTCTTCTGGAGATGTGTAAGATAAAAGTGAAGAATCGGTGTACAGCGGTTACGATGACAGATGTCTTACTTTTGATTAAGACATTATTAAATAATCCAGAAAACTTTCCAAAGGATTGGAAGGACGCTAAGTCTAGATTTCGTGCACTTGGACTGAACTACGAGAAAATTGACGCATGTCCGAAAGACTGCATTTTATATTGGAAGGATTACTCAAATTTAGATAAATGTCCTGACTGCAAAAGTAGCAGATATAAGAATAATGATAATGATTCGAAGAGGAAAAAACCAGAGAAGATTTTACGGTTCTTTCCTTTGATTCCCCGATTACAGCGATTGTATTCATACGAAAGAACAGCTAAAATGATGATATGGCACAGTAATATCAAAAAGAAAGATGTGACCGGTGTTATGCGACATCCATCAGATACAGAGGAGTAGAGCAAGTTTGATGAAATGTATCCATCGTTTTCTGAAGAAGTAAGAAACGTACGATTGGGTCTTGCTTCTGACGGCTTTAATCCATTCGGAAATATGAGTACGAGTTACTCTATTTGGCATGTGATACTTGTTACATACAATCCGCCACCATGGATGTCAATGGCATCTTCCTTTATGATGATGTCGTTATTGATACCTGGTCCTAAGGGGCCAGGTAATGCGATAGATACATATATGCAACCTTTGATTGACGAACTAAAGATTCTGTGGAGTGAGTACGTATGATGCGGTAAAGAAAGAATTCTTTACAATGCGTGCTTCTTTATTGTGGACAATTAATGATTTTCCAACATATGCCAATTTATCAGGATGGAGTACGAAAGGTAAACTCGCATGTCCGATTTGTATGGATAAAACACATTCGACATGGCTAAATGCGAGTATGAAACATTATTATTTGGGACATCGTCGTTTCTTACCGGTCAGTCATAGATGGTTAAGAAGTGAAAATAATTACAAGTTCGATGGACAGTCGTTTGGACGTCGTTTAAGTTTGACTCGCCAATCAGGAAGCACAATGTGGATGGAACAAAAAAATTTGGGAAACTTCTCTCTTGGCCGATTAACTAAGAGGAAGAATACAGGTGGATGGCGAAAACAAAGTATATTCTTTCAGGAGCTGCCCTACTGGCATACTTTACAGGTCCGTCATAACTTGGACGTGATGCATATAGAGAAGAATGTTATGGAAAATATTCTTTCAATTTTGAATATCTCTAGTACTGCCAAAGACAGTTTGCGAGCCAGACGTGATCTAATACAATTGGGTATCCGACCCGAATTACATCCGATTGAGTCTGACAATTCTAAAGTAATAACTCCTGAAGCAGTGTATACTTTATCCAGTGCTGACAAAGATAAGATACTGAATTTTATTAAATCCGTTAGAGTATCTGATGGATTCTCCTCTCAAATTAGCAGATGCATAAATATGACGGAAAGAAAGATATCGTCATTAAAAAGTCATGATTGTCATGTACTTATGCAAGTTCATTTTCCGTTGTCAATTAGAGGAGTTGTACATCCAGATGTTTTGCAGCCACTAATTGAAGTCAGTCAGTTTTTTAAAGTTTGTGTTCGAAGACTCTAGACCCGGAAGTATTGTTCAGACTAGAGACAGATATAGTTATAACTTTATGTAAGCTGGAGCAGCTCTTTCCACCTACATTTTTTGATATAATGGTTCATCTCATTATTCATCTTGCTAGCGAAGCCCGGATATGTGGTCCTGTGCAGTATCGATGGATGTATCCAATTGAAAGATATCTACGGAAATTAAAGAATATGGTTTTTAACAAAGCTGCACCAGAAGGTTGTATTGCCGAGGGATATTTATGTGAAGAATGTATCACATTTTGTGACATGTATATGGGTGATGGAAAGAGTATTGGATTCGATAGATTCGAACGAAATAATGATGGTGAGTTGTGGACAGAAGATCCAAATAAACTTTGGATATTTCAACAGAATGGCCGAGCTATCCTAAAGAGTACCCGTCGTAGTATTTCAGACATTGAAAGAGATCTTATTCATTATTATATTTTGATGCAAGTAGACGAGGTTGATTCTTTCTTCGAAGAGTTTCAGTCAACAACCACTAGCAAATCAGACTTTCTGAAATGGTTCGGGGATAAAATTAAAATATTAAAAGTTACCAAAGATGAACGGTGGAGCGCAAATCTCGATATAATTCACAGGAGTACATACTCATTGATAATATCACATTCTGGCTATATCGTTAACGGGTTTAGATTTCGAAAGAAGTCAATTGATGAAAATAAAGCGTCACAACTTTCAGGAGTAATAGTGAAGGCTGATCTTAATGCTGAAATTGACGGATACTATGGCGAGATTATTGATATACTAGAAATCAGTTTTACACATGATGCAAGGTGTGTTCTATTTCATTGCATCTGGTTCGATGTTGGTCGAGTTGGAGTACGTTACAAGAACGATAGAAATGGGGTTCTTTCTTTAAAGCAAACAGGTAGGTTACAAACAAATGAACCGTATACGCTTACCAGTCAGGTCGAACAGGTCTTTTATGTTCCAGATAACTCAGTTAGTGGATGGATAATACCAATTAGAACAACACCGAGAGATTTCTTCGACGTAAACGAAGAGGCAGATGCACTAGACAATGATGTAGCATATCAAAATAACTCCAATGATTTTTTGCATGAGGTATTAGACAACGACAATGGAACTTGGAACTAGCAATTTCAGGTAATGTTTTTTATTTTCAATTTCTATTAATTGAAATTGTTGTCATCTATCAAAATGTATATATTTGAAATAACTCTTTAAAATTGCAGACATGGCTCCTAGACCTAGACGTATTCGGGAGGTGCAGGTGGGTCGCAGTCTTCCTCGCAGGGAAGTCAGAGAGAAAGAGAGATGGAGAGGGAGCTGCGTGAAGTAAAGGCAACGATGAATGCACAAGCTGCGGAGATGGCACAGATGCGTATGGACATGGAGAATTTCAGGTCCTTAATGAGCCGTCTTCAAAGTCAAGCCACGCCCCCTGTACAACCTGCACATCTTGACGACGACGAGGAGAGTGAGGAGGAAACCGATGAGAGTGACGGGAGTGACAGGAGTGGCGCATCTGACTAGGTAGCATTGATGTAGTACCCTAGTTAATTTTGATTTTCTAATTGTAATGTTTTTTATTAATGCTTAACATTATGTAGACTTCTTATCGTTTATTAATGTTGACTGTATGATTATGTTGAATGTCATGTGTTGTTTGATGTTCAATTTATGATATGGTTAGTTGTTGAATGTTGTGGTTTGTTCTTTTGCAGAGAAGAATGATGTCATGTTGATATTCATTGTCATGTTGATGATATTCATAATGTTGTCATGTTGATGATATTCAGGATGTTGTAGAGTTTGTGATGTTCATATTGTTGTCAGGTTTAATATTGAATGATGTAAGGAAGAAATCAGAATATATAATTTTTTTTCCTGTCAAGGTTTATTGGGGACGGTTATAACCGTCCCCTATAGACCTACAAAAACGTCCCCTCAGCCAGAATCACGGAGACTTTTGGGGACGGTTATAACCGGCCCCATTAGGGAAGCGCAATTGTCGTATACCCTTCTGTTGGCGTCGCTATAGATGCTACTACTAGAGGGGACGGTTACAACCGTCCCTAATAGTCTTCTGTTGGCGTCGCTATAGAATCTCCCAGGCTTCTGTTGGCGTCACAAAAGACCTGAAGAGTAAACGGGACGGTTACAACCGTCCCTACATGCAAATGTATGCGACGGTTGTAACCGTCCCTTCTACTCTGCAGGTCTTTTGCGACGCCAACAGAAGCCTGGAATAGTCTATAGCGACGCCAACAGAAGACTATTAGGGACGGATGTAACCGTCCCCTCTAGTAGGGCAGACGCGACGGTTGAAACCGTCCCTTATACACTTATGTTGGCGTCGCTATAGACGCTACTGGTAAAGGGGAAGGTTACAACCGTCCCATCTGATCAACGCATGCGACGGGGATAACCGTCCCCAAAAGTTTTCTGGGGCCATCTCAAAATGTTGATGACCATTAGGGACGGTTGCTAACCGTCTCTAATACTATAGGTTGTAGGGACGGTTGCAACTGTCCCTAATAGCCTTCGTGTAAGGGACGGTTACAACCGTCCCCAATGGTGAATTAAATGAGACGGTTGTCAGAAGCGTCCCATATAGTCAAATGAGACGGTGGCTGACGGGACGGTTTAGGAACCGTCCCCGTTGATCAGAGGGGACGGTTCTAAAGACAAAAAGGACGGTCTACGACCGTCCCCTTAGACCCACCCGCCTGTAGTGATTCAAACCCCTTGCCGGCCCACGCCAAGGGTGGCCCTCACCCCTCGTCACCTCTGTACTCGAAATAGATGTGCTACCCTGAGTTTGGTATTCATAAAAGACCCATGTTTCGTTTCATTACTAATCATGAGGGACAACCAGATTGGCCACCCCTGACCAACGGAGATCCCGAATCCCCAAGGACCAGCCAACCACAATCTTGGATGGGAATTATATAACTTATTTATTTAATTAAAAAACAAAAAAATAAGTTAATTTAATTACTAACATTTTTATTTCCAAAACTTTTTTATTTTAATTCATTTTCTAATGTATTTCCATTTATCTCTCATTTTACATGCTATTTTGTCATTTTCCAGTTTTGTCTTATTCTAGATGCACCTTGATTGGCTGGACCCAGGTCTGTTGACCCGGGTCAACTCCTCATTTAATAGCCGCTTCTGCATTTCTTGCGTGTCTCTCTTCCTTCTTGAAATTTTCAGTACACCTTGTTCATTAACTTCCCCCCACTTTCTTCTCCAAAATTTTATCCCTAACGACTAACTCCATCGCCAGAACATCTTCTTCGTTGATCGTGCCTTCATTCGCTCATAAGTCAAATTTCAAAACTGGTCGGACCTCTCGCTTATTTATACTTCCAGATCATCCCCCGCCGCCGATTGATCTATTTTCCACCATTTTTTCTCCCAAGATCGACCACCGAAAAGATCTAAGGTGACAACGAGGCTCATCTGCGATCGGGAGAGCGAGAATTTGCTTGGGATTTGAGATACACCTACGCTGCCTGAGCTCCGCCGACAGCGTTGAGCTTCTCTATTCTACGCCATAGATCGAGGTTGTGACCATCATCCTTCCATCTTTAGGTATTTCGGATAGTTTTCCCTTCGTTTTTTCTTTTGATTCCACATTTAATTTTTGTTTAATAGCTTAAATCGCAATTCAACATTCGCCTCCGATCTGTTCGATCAAAGGTGCTCCGATCACTTTCATTCATTGCCAACCCGATCTTCACGATCGGCGTCACCTTCTTCATCTTCCCCCACTGATCACCTCTAGATCACTCTGGATATGGTGTTTGGCATTCATCCCATTGTTGTTCATCGGAGGTCCCCATTCTTCCTCATTCTATCTCCATTGCCACCTAATAAAGCACGCTGGAGACATTCCGAGCATACACATATCATTGCAGAGTTCTAGAGTCCAACTAGATCAGGAGATTAGGATCTGGAGGTCCACCTGGAGCTAGACCTGGCCAAAGTGCCGGTCGAGCCAGGCCATCGGCCGGACCGAACGGACAGGGGTTCTAAAATCCCCTGTCTAAGGCCCGGCTCGACCCGTCCCATGGGCCAAACGTAAAGTATTTTTTCTCATTTTTTAATCTAATTTATAGGTATAACTAAGTTTTTTTAACATCATTTAATCATTGTAAATCTAAGTTGCCATAATATGTGTTACTTGACATGTAAACTATAAAAAACAATATAATATTAATAATGTAAAATAAAAATTTGAAGTATATTATATTAGATATATGTAAAATTTAATTTTTAAATATTTTTTTATATTTACGGGCCGAGCTGGGCTAGACTTTGTGGCATATGTCCATGGTCCGCCCAGTTGACAAGTGGGCCAAAGAGTGGGTCAGGTCGTCCCATTCATGAAATCTCTTGTCCCAAGCTCTGCCCATAAGTGAGTTGGGTGGGCATGCCCCCATCCCATTGGCCAGGTCTACCTGCAGCTGAAGACCTTCTGACCTCTAGATCTTCCTCAAGCCTTCCTCGCCCGCCCTTGAGCCATATGGATGGCGCAGAGTAGTTGAAGGAAGCATTGGCACCATTCATAAGGTGATTCCGACTGAGATCGAGTGAGTATTGTTCGATTGAAGTTCATTGACCGTACGATTCAAGCCAGTTATTCCAGTGACCCTCAGTGCCACACAAACAAGAACTACCCCGCCAGATTCAATCACGACCGCCCATTGGAGCCCAATTCCAAGTTGTCGATCAAGATCTAGTTCAAATCCACACTGTGCAAGAGCACCTTCATCTTCAATCATCGGATCAGAGATTCAATATATCGCATCCGTATGAAGTGCCGCATGGAACGGTAGACAATTTCCACTCCAGACCTACCTTGTTTTTAATTTTATAAATAAGTCCTTTCAAGACATGTACCAGTCCGTGCGTTATTGAACAATTGCATTTATTTCCCTGTTATTTATTTTATTTTAATTTTAGTCCACTTTATACTGTAAACACATGCATTGCATGTGCTTTCTTAGGTATTTTGCAACAAAGTTCCTTCATGCTTATGTTAACATTGGCCCTCGAGAATCAAATATTTTCATTTATATCCATGCCAGCGCAACTTACGTGCGTTGGCACGCACTTTTTCTCGGTAATTTGCCTTATTGGCTCCATAATTTTAATTTTGCTATCTATTGGGTCCTCAAGTAACTTTTCTTTGCATCCATACCCTTGTATGCCTAATTTAAATTTATTTGTTAATTGTATTAAATAAATAGCGAACCTTCGTACAAAAATCCACAAAACGAATGTTACGCTTCTGTTAATTCATTCTTTCATCACTAATTTTTATTTTGCATTTTAAACATTCTTCTTGTTTTTAATAAATCAAAAACTCCAACAATATCTCCTGTTTGCGTTAGAAAATTAATTTAAAATATAAGAAATTTTTGAAAAATTCCAAAAAATATTTATTTTCATTGTTTTATTTTATTTTTTGACGAAATTTCATTTTCTAATTCCTCATAAAAATCAAAAATTAGAAAACTCCAAAAAAACTTAAAAATTCATTTTAAAATAGAAAATCCAAAAAAATGCAAAAATGCTTTCTGAAAATTTTGAAAAATATTATTTTCGATTATGCATGTTTCCCAAATTTTTAATTTCATTTCTATTTTAAAAATTAAAAAAGATTTGCATTTTTTCTGTTTGCATTATTTCCTATTTTCAATTATTTTGAAATCCATAAAAACTAAAAATTATGGAAAAATCACAAAAACATCAGAAAAATACCAAAAAATAATTTTATTTTAATTTTATGTCTATTTTTGCTATATTTTAAAAATCCCAAAAAGTTATTTTTCTCATTTCTTTATTCCCTTTTCCTTGTTTTTATTTTCTTTTATTTTTAAAAATTAAAAACACCATTTATAAAATATAAAAAATCATAGAAAATATAAAATCAGAAAAGCATAAATATATAAAAATAAAAAAATTATAAAAAAATAAAAATTCACAAAACCTAGAGTATTGTGCTTCTAGATTTTCTCTTTTATTTCATTGTCTATCTTTGATTCCAATAACCATCGAGATCTTTATTACCTCCCTGAGTTCGATCATGTGCCCTATACATGTAAATTAAATAGCAAAATTAGTTATTTTGCTGACATTTATTACTTTGTTCTCATTGGTTTAAGAGCTTGATTAAATAAAATTTTTATTTAACGCTTCTTTAGGTTATGACGATATTTTCACATTGTGAATAATTTCATTAAATAAAAACCCAAAAGTAGTGTTCAATACGTGTTTAAAAATAAATACGAGTATATAACGAATATGAATTATGTATGAAAATTAACAAAAATATTTTAGATTAACTAATATATATAGGATGCTTTACACACACTAGAAAAAGGCACGATTGGTTTGCACATGGCGGCTCGTGATGTGCACACTGATCGCACGCCAAGTGCACGCTCATACATGGGGTGAGTACATGTGCTTGCATGATGTGTGTTCGCCCAATGGAGGGTCACTAGGTCAGGTGGGCGAGCACATGTATAAGCCCGGTGCTCGCCCAACCTAAGCGCATGCACAATTGTGTCCGCCAAAGCTTCACTCACGTCCCTACTAGCGAGTCAACACAGTGCACTGGGCGAGCACATGTTCTCACCTAAGCTGAAGTGTAGAAAAAATATACAGTTCGACAGGGTTTAGACACCCGTCAAACCCATATAGCAAGCCAAGAAACCACTGTAGGTGCTTATTAAAGTCGAGAAAAGTACCTTTATGTGCCATCCATACAATTGATTCAAGTAACTTGTACCTGCCAAACTCACATAATATATATGAACTTACGAACTAAACATATAAGATAATATACAATTTCAATATATGCATCACATTTAGCAACTAAATATGATACCAATAGATTTTCGAAATGTTCGACAATTACAAGAACAACTAATTCTATTTTCAAAGTTTATACAGATTAGAAGATTTACTAAATATCCACAACAAAACAAGATAAAAACCACTAATCATTTCTTTTTTGATCTAAATATTTTTGAGATTAAACCATGCTTTCCTTTCTTTTTCTCCTTCTCCTTCTCCTTAAATCTGACATACATGCGCGCCTCTTCTTCTGGGTCACTCTCCTCCTCTTCATTCGATTCAATCTCCTCATATAGAGATGCGCACCCCTGTAACATATTTTATGGAAGATATATATATGATATGCAAGTAAGGATATTGAAATATAAAATTATTAGAGTTTAGAAGGAGAATACATACATGTATGCCGAGAAACCTTGATGGCGCTTCGCCACACTCTCCACCATCATCGCCACCTGGGTCTCCATCTGCAATGATGGTCGTGATGACTGTGGTTGTGAATACGATGGCTGGCCATAAGAAAAATAGGAATGATGATGTTCCTCCACATAATATGGAGGAAGACCACTAAGCTTCTGCTTCCTGTTCGCCACAACATCCCTCTCCTGGAATACCTATTAAAATTGTGATGGTTTAATATGAATATATATTTAAAAATTAAATATAGTAAAATAATATTTATCATTTCTCTACAACTAGTGCCAAATAAAGATCCTGAAATACAAGTTAAAAAAATAATCATATTATATCTTTCAAATTACTTACATAAAAAATACTAATCAATAATTCTCCTGCTTCAGGAGTGGACCATTGATACTCTCTATCCTTTTCACTCATATGGGATCTAAACCACCACTCTTGAAAAGAGGGTTCTCTTTCCAACCTTATCACCTGAGAATAAATATAAAAAATAATAAAAGAATAGAACTATAATAAGTTAGTTTTTAAAATCTAATTTCTAATAAGAAAGTACCAGCTCCACTCTAATCTGATTGTGACTTTTAGAGCCACTGATCGATTTGATCCTCAATTTTTGGCGGTGTGTTCTTCCCGCCATCAATCTCCTCCCGAACTCGGTATCAGCAATGAATGCATCACAAAAACCCACCCACATGCACCAAATATGTTATAATTATTAATTTTTTTAAAAAATGCATCATAAACTATGGAAGTAATACAATACCTTTCTTTCGTGCACCATGTTGGTGGGAATCTCTTATCTCATCAAAATTCATCTCCTCACATCACGTCTTCGCATGCGAGTCTCTCCATGCCTTGAAAAAAGCATCACTCATCCTCTTCTCCACCAAATGAATAAATTCTTGATGATAAGCCTCTTTCCCCAGACAGAGAACTAAACGATACCTACTCTGAAAGTATTGCAAAATATCAGATTAAAGAGTAGAAACAACTTTAAATGAATGTGCTAAAACATTATACCTACCAGAAAGATCTCAAACAATCTCTCCTTCTCGGTAGCAGGAATGTGACACCAACAAAATTGCATGCTAGTCAAATGTGTCTTGATTATGTTGGTAATATCCTTTGCCACCTTGTTGCTATTAAAAAAAATCCCTGCATATTTTGTAAATTTTTCCAATAATATGAAAGTTAAATGAGAAGATTTATATATGTGAAAGTTAAATTTAAAAAATATAAAAATTGTACCTCCCATCCATAGTAACCTCCAACAAAGGGCAGGACTCCAAAGTCTGCCTAAGTGGGTAAAGGTACATGGATGCTCGGACGTGCAGAAGAAGGTGAACAAGAATCCATCGATGTTTGTGTTGGTACATGTATCGAGAATGCAACATGAGTTGCTGTGTAAGATGGCTCTTCATATACAAAAGAAGGTGAGTCTGACGAGAATGGACAAGTGGATCACTGAGATCCATGAGAGCCGCCACGTCCAAAACTTTCCATGACTGTAATAATGTTGTAATAGTCAATTACAAAGTTATTAATGAACATTTTTATTGATTCTAGTAGAATACTTTACTAAAACTTACTATTAATCTTCATCATGTAATTGATAAGTCTAAAAATCAGTTCGCAGCTTTTTTAGAGAATGAAGTTGCCGGTGTAGAAAAAGCCGCGAAAACAGATCTTAGATCGTATCAAACAAATTCGGTTTTCGGTCGAAAACCTACACTAAATATTTATCCAGGTAAGTATGCCTGGGTCGAACTCAAGGAGGCATAATAGACTATTTTAATTTTTTAAGGGAATATTTTTGCGATTTTATTCTATCTCTTCTTTAAGTGATCAAAGGGAAAAGAAGCATTTTTTATTTATTTTTATTTTTAAATTTTTATTTGATTTTAATTTTTTTTCAAATTTTTATTTAATTTTCAAAAAGGGATATTTTTCAAAAAAAGATTTATTTATTATATAATAGGTGAATATAGGTAAGTGGTACTATATAATAGGTGGAAAGCGGGTCGAGCAACAGGCTCGAACTAAACACGAAAACAAAACAAAATGATGCGGTTTTCAAAAAATCAAAACTCGATAAAAACAAGATAAAATCATACGAAAATCTAATACAAACTAGCTGGGGTAGTTGTGTAACTACCCTAAAAAATCGTCAAGAAACAAGGTCAAATGAGGTCCAAAGATCCCCTACAGCCCAGGAGCATAAGCGCGAAAAAAACTATAGAAATTGTGTTGCAAAAAGGTCCTCAAAGGACTGTTCTATAAAAGAATTACAATTGTTTTACATTTAGGTCCCTGCAAAGGGACCTAAATGTAATATCTGAAAACCTTGGGAGCGGGTATAAATTCTGGAAAACCTTCTGGGGTTTAGTATGCAATTTTCACTGGTTCGTAACTGACGGTCGAGATTAGAAGTTGAAGGCGCGGATCGGACGCTTCCGTGCATGACACGTGTCGCACACCTGTGCCTCGCCGGTTCTTGATTCTGTTCTTGAGACTCTTGAACACCTGATGAATGCGCTTCTTTTCTGATTTATTGCCGACGCACGGCGGCGATCTGGGCACTCCGACGAGGCCAGAGGGGTGGCTCCTCTACCCCTCGAGCTCGCCCACGGTAGGTGGCTGGCAGAGGCGGCTCCGAGCGGTGGTGGAGGCGCGATGAAGATGACGGTCTACAGATCCTGGAGGTTGTTGCAATCTGACGACCCTTCTTGGAGGTGGATTTTAACAATGATCGAAAGCTTCCAGATGCGTGGCAAAGGCTCCTTATTGAAGATGAACCTGCAATTAACCAATGGATATGCTCGATTCGAAGAATCGGCCTAAGGATTAAAGAGTTCGCAAGCTCAAAACATGGAGTTTGATATGGTTTCCAGAAGAATTAACAATTGCGTAAAAATGGCGATAGAATGAATAGCGATTTGAAATGGATTCGAAATGGAATGAGATGAGAAATCGATTGGGCGTCTAACCTAGAAGATTGATCTATCTAATCACGCGATTAGCGTTGCTAATCAACGCACGGTGATCGAGAAAGAAATTCAAAAAGATGGAGGGATAGGTCTGGGGAAAGTCTAGGTGCATTACCTGGATGAGGTCGCTCGACATACGACCTTGGCCGGAGCTCCACGCACACGACGGTGGTGATGCAAGGCGGCGAACCTCCTTGGAACCTCCTCCAACGATCCTTCTTCCACGCGAGCTGCTCATCGAGTGCTATCACCACTGGGACGAGGTTGAGCAAGGCTTGGAAGGGAGGGGATCGGGCAACTGGAACTGGGTTTCAGGTTGTTGGAATGTTAGATTCGCGATGGCGGATCTTTAGGGCTTTAAATAAAGAGATTTCGTGCTCAGCAAGTCGGATCGAAGGGTAGGCGATGAAGGTGGTTGTTAGGAGGATCAGATCGGTGGCTTAGATCGCTTGAAGGTGTTGAAATGCGCGTGGAATAAATCAAGGAAGTTGGCCGGTCAGAGCAGTTCGGCGGAACAGATTCTTGGAGGAAGATGAACCAGGTGCTGACAAGTGTCAACACCTGGTTGACCAGATGAGTTTAAATACCTCTAAAATAAATATTAAATAGCATTTAATGTTATTTTAAATTGGTATAAATACAAGAAATGTAAATAAATTATTTATCTAATGGTTGGAATAATTACTTTTTATAAATAATAAATATAATTCAAAATATAAATATTATATTAATAAATATGTATTTATAAATAGGTTTTGAATTTTTAATTCAATAAATAAATGAATAAATATTAATTTTATATTTTCTTAATTATTAGAATAATTAATAAGGTTTATGTGAATTTTTATAGATTTTAATAAATTGATTTACATATATTAATAAATAAGGATATAAGTTAGCTAATTCATTTTTTACCTATATTTTAAGGTTTTTGATTTTATTAAAATAATAAATGAACTCCATGAAATAAATTAGGATGGAAATACAAGATCAAGAAAATATTTAGAAATTATAAAATTAAGAAAACTATAAATAATTTGTGTTACATAAAATAAATAGCCCAGAAACCCCGTTGTCTTTTGGTCCCGAAACCGACCTTTTTGCAAACGGACTCCGAATTCGATGAAACCACCTTTATTAATTAGATAATATTATTTTATAAACTTTAAAGGTGAGTAGAGTGAAATTGGAGTTTGTATGAGGAAGTTATGATATTCGAAAGTTGAGATTTTGACAATTTGTAGGCTGGGTTTCTTGGCATATATACAAGGTAATATTTTTAACTTATTTTTATATTTTTATATACATTTTTAGAAATAATTACAAAAAGAGTTTAGTGAAAAATATGTACATATGGATTAATTAAAAATCTTTGAAGTTTTGTATCTATTTGATAAATAATGAAAGGTGTATAAAGTAAGACTTAATTTATTTTTACGGTTTTCTTTCCTTATCTCTCCTTACTTTTTGGTTTGTCGACCAATCCATGCTGACTTGGTCTCGGGGTTAGGCTGTAAATATACCTTATAGTTATATTTATATTTTAAGTCATATTGTATATATTTACATATATTCAATCTGCCTTTGTTCTTTTTCTTTGTCCTTTATTTATTTACATGATTTTGATGGTTAAAAGTGGCTTTTTATTCATGAATGGGGTTTTATTAAAAGATGGAAATTAATGAAAATTTGCATGCATTTGTTAAGGGTTTTAAGACAAAATGCGACAGAAAAGTTAATGAATCATGGATTCATCAACCCCCTATACTTAAACTTTGCTAGTCCCTTAGCAAACACTTATTTTGAAAAAGTAAGTGAAAAAGAAAGAAAGTTAGAATGAATTTATTTTCCTAAACCAATTCATGAGAACATACAAAGGACAGAGCTCGATCGGGCCTGAAACAAGCATTTTGTCGGGACCTTAACTAGGATTAGGATTTTATCCTCAACAGTCCTCAAGTTCCACAAATCCTTACTCAAGATCACTTCATCGGTTAGTTCAGACTCACTTATTCATATCGCAAACTCTATCATCCTTGAAGTCAACTTGTACAGTGTGTGAATTGATTTAGCTCTTCCTGCTTAGAGAACTGAAGAAACCGTCAATCCCGACTATACACTTCTATGGCTTCCTCATCCCGCTACTCTTTCCTCAGGGAGGGAGGTATTCCCTTCTGAGTTCAATTCTGCTATGTCCATAATCGAATATAGGGAGAAAGTAGAAGAATGAGAAAAGAAGTGGAGTGCGACCAGTATAGACGCATCTCCTTGTGAAGCTCAACCGGTGTAGCTGAGTCTTCACTAAGATGTGCAGGCATTTTTGGTGGAAGCTTGGACCATTATGGTCTTATTTGGTGGCTTATGCTTTGCTTTGACTTTGTAATTTGCTTGCACTGCATTCATCTTTTTGTGCCTCGATGGATGTAGCATCTTTTTATTCCGTCCCTTTTTTGAGGTCTTAGAAAAATTGTGTCAGCAGATCCTTCCCTCATCCGAAGCAACTATCGCAACCCCAATCTCTCCCATCTTTAGATGTCAATGCCGCAAAGATAAGGATAGAAACGCACTACCAAGGTGTACTGCCCTTCGGAACTCCATGCGAGTCGAGCTAAGTGCAGAGTGCATGTGTTCAAGATTGGTTCACTGGTGTAGAGTTGTACGGATGACATCAAATGGTCTACTTAAGCACATATGACTTGATTTCCCGAATATGGTCTTACGGAACGCAAAGATTTTAAGTCACAAGACCTGAAGAGTCTAAATTCCATATCCTAACCAGGCTCCTTACAACGAAAGTTAAAGACCGTAATCAAGCTCCATCCTTTAGACTAGACTCAGTCCTTAGTTCCAGAAATCAAACTTATTCTGAAAAATGCGAATGCAAATGCAACCATGTTTTTGTGAAGTATATTTTCTGAATTTTACTCATTTTTATGGATTTTAAGGCTTTTGTAATTTTTATGAATTTTAGGACTTTGTATTTTTTATGGATTTTATGGTTTTTATAAACAAGTTTTTATACACAGATTTTACAAGACATATTTTATGCGGATTAAGTATCTAATGTATTTTACAGATTTTATTTACAAAGGATTTTTACAAGGATTGAATGATTTTTACACATATTTTAATAAATAGGATTTTGAATACGTATTATACAAATTTTAAGTACAAATTTTAAATACATATTTTAATTACAAATTTTAAACATATTTTACTTATTTACAAGGATTTTATAAAAAAAATATATAAATATATAAGTGGATTTTAAATTAACCCTTACCCACTTTTTATGGATTTTATAGATATAGAAAATACATAAAAGTACGAGTTATGGACAAAAGTATATATACAATATATACGCACTCCCCTATACTTAGCTTGTGTTATGTCCTCATAGCATCAAAAGAGAAAAAGGACATAACTCGTGCTAAGTAAAAGTGGGTGAAAAAGAGTAAAAGGTACAAGTCAGTCAACCCCCCCCATACTTACGATTAGGTCATCGTAAGTATCACGGGAGAGCAAAAATGGGATGACTGAATGAAAAAGACGAGCAAAAATGGGGATGATTGTGGTCTACGAAGAATGTACAAGTGTTGTGGATTTCCAGAATCGAATGGCTCAAAAGAATTTGTACAGGATGAGATGAAGTGAAAGAATGATCATGATTCATGTACAAAATAGATCACTTCAGCCAGGATCATACTGAATTTTCTGCTTTTTATGTGCGTACTGATCGTTGGCTGCAAAAGTAGAGCCTCCTTTGTAATTGAACTCTGTACATGGCATAGCTCTCTTTTCTGAAATATGTGTCTCTGGAATTGGACTATAGAAGGTGTCTATATGTGTACACATTACACCATCCGACTCTCTATGCTGAATAGACTGTATTATCTGTATAATATAGTCAATTGACTCTTGTGCTGTAATATGTGTACTTTCAATCTGTGGCACTGAGATATCTACTGCAGGTGACTGCTCATCTGAGTCTGATATGAACTCTGTCTCTGTATGTGAACAATCATCTGAAGAACTAGGTACCAAGTGATCTACCCTATCCTCGTGTAGGATATCGTGGGTATCAAAATAAACGCTCTCAAGATCAGGAAACTATGTCTCATCTATGTTCTGGCAATCTTCCGCAAGACTGGTGTCCTCTGAAGTGAATGACAATACTGATCTAGGACTGCTACATTCTCTCTCCATCTCAATGTGTATCTCTCCGTTGTCTGTTCGGAATGATACTCTCCCAGCATCATAATCGAAGAGTGCTCTTGCTGTCTGCAAAAAGGCCTCCCGAGAATGATTGGAGCAAGGTGTAACTGTGTAGGGCACGTCATGTCTAGGACCGTAAAGTCCATGGGAAACTGCGAGCCCTGAATGGTCACGATAATGTTCCTCAGCACACCTCTAGGTCTCTTTATAGAGATCTGCAAACTGAAGTATCGATTGTGATTTATAGAGAGGACCTAGCTTGAGCTTATCAAGCAAAGAGGTTGGAAGCAAATTAATCGAGGAACCATTATCTAAGAGAGTTCGATGGAATGTAGTGTCTTCAATCTGACAATTGACATAGTGAGCTCCCAAATCTTTCTTCTTCTTAGGTACCTTGTTTCGAATTACACACGAAGTTGCCTTGGTCAATATATGTTTCTCAACTCGTGATCTCTTTTTCCTACACGTAGTACATTTGTTCCTCAACTGATTCTTGAGTGTAGGAAAATGTTCCAAGGCATCGTGGAGCGGGATCTTCAGAAATATGTGATCTTTTAATAATCGTTCGGTCTTTGGAGTCACAACATTCTTTTTGTTGTTTTTCTTTCCTTTTCCAAACAAAGCATTGGGAAAAGGAATAATTTCAGGAGTCAGAAAATCAGAATTTTTATTGATACTTGAATCAGCTTGTACATCGAGAGTTTTAAAATTATTTACACAACTCTCTAAGACAGGGGAAGACATATTTTGCTCGAGAATCTCTGCCTGATCTGGTGTGATGTCATCGTCTGATTCGCTAGTGTCCATATCTGTTGTGTCGGCATCGCTCCCGTCTCTTGAATCTACGGAATGGTCCTCATCATCTTGCGGGTTCTCCTCCTCGGCTTCGGATTCTTGCTGCTCATGGATCTGCTCGTGCTCCTCTGGTGCCCTCTCCTCTTCTCCAGCAGGTGCTCGTGGTGATCTACCTCTCCTGAGATGAATGAAGTTAGATAAAAATTCAGGAAACGATATCTTACCTGTAGTGTCTACCTGATCTGGATGCCTCCTCTTGTTGTTCGGGTTCATCTGAGGCTGGGCTGGAAGAGTGGTCTATGGCGCGGTTAACTCGTCCAGACGACGTTTAACCTGCTCCATCTTGGTTTTGTGAGCAATCTGGAGCGTAGTCAGCATGTCCATGATCTGGTTGAGCGCATGGGCCTATGAAGACATCTCTGGTTTGGTGTGGTGGCCCTGGCTTGCTCCTCTCTCCTGCCTTGGCGTGTAATGCTGAGAGGAGGAAGGCTGGGAGTATCGCTGAGGTGTGGAGGAAGACTGTTGCAGCTGCTGATAAGGATAGTTCTGTGAATTATTAGCAGGGTAGTGATATGAATGCGGTCTCTGATGGTACACATTCGGGTGAGACTGCTGTGGCGTGAAAGTCTGACGGTACTGAAAATTCGGACGTCCATGCTGCGGATGACCGTACGGCTGCTGCTGCTGATTCGGTATACTCGGCTGCTGAATTGGAGTATACCAAATCCCGTTGATCTTGAGAGTGGCTTGAGACTCCACCTCCATCTCTGCGATGTTGGTGATCTGGCCGAGATTGGCATGAGACTGATCCTCATGCCAATCGATCTACGGAATCTTGGACTTGCTCTGAACGTAGTGGATCTGACGGGTGGGTGGAGCAGGTGCGATCCTCCGGGCTGGTTGTGCATTCGAAGAAGATTAGCTCTACTGATACTGGAGCTGAAGATCAGAGACCTTCTTCGAGAGATCACTCAGCTGCTGAGGTAGAGATGAGAGTTTCTCCAACTCTCGCAGCGGCTATAGGTCTTGGACCTGCTTCTGAATCGTGTCCACCAACGTCAATTTCTCGCTAATACGTCCCATGTTCGTGTTGGATTCAAAGTCTGAGATGTTAGACACCTTATGATCATCGCGGTGATGTGGTGGCTGCGGGGCTTTCTGAAATGCCCGAGTAGAGTCCACGACTCTCGAGTTCTCGGCCATCCCTTCGAAGATGGCCCAGACTGACTCGGCGTCCTTGTTCAAGTAACTGCCGCCACATGCGGCACTGACGAGCCCCTGTATGTCTGGTTGGAGTCCTCCGAAATAATTCTGAACAAGCACCTTCATCGGGATCTCATGATGTGGGCATCTCTCCGTAAGGTCCTTGAATCTATCCCATGCCTCCTGAAAAGATTCGTGGGGTAGTTGCGTGAAGTTGGAGATCTGGCTCCTCATCATGTTCGTCCTTCTCAGAGGAAAATAATTGTGTAGGAAGGTGGACTTCAGATCGTCCCATATAGAGATTTCCCTCCCCAGATGACTCAGCCAATAGAGAGCCTTATCGGCTAAGGCAAAGGAGAAGGCCTTGAGGCGTACAACCTCCTGCGTGACTCCTGGATAGCAAGCTGTACCGCAAATCATTTCGAACTGTTGTAAGAATGTAAACGGCTCCTCTGAGGCATTCCCATAGTACTTAGGAAGCAAAGAAATGAAGGACGGTCTCAGCTCGTATGGCCCTTGATTCGGCGGTAGCTGAATCCAATGGTGGAGCGTTTTAGCGCCCGGGTCATACTCATCCCGTAAAGTCGCGGGAACCGCAGGCGGTAACTGGTTCCCGGCCCCTGCTCGCAGCATGGCTATTTCAGCCCGCAATTCATTCTGAACTCTAAACTGTTCTCGAATCTGTAGATTCATCTGCTGAAGTGTATCGAGAATCCCAGTAGTAACATCTGTGTCTGGTCTTCCTTCTTGATGTTCCCCAACTGGTGGCCTCTCATCTGTTGCTGGTCCTTTACCGCGAGCATATGCTTGTCTGTGAAAGAAAAACTCTCGTAAGAACTCAGCGAAAGATCGGTTGGAGATCTAGATGTATCGAGGCAAGGGTCTGCCTCGACAATCTGGCTAGGAGGCGAGGGAGTCTGGGTCTGACTCTCCTCAAGATCAGATGGGACCAGCTCGGGAAGAGGGTCATCCCGAGCCTGTGAAGAAGTACGCTCGACGGTGGTCAGTCGAAAGCTCACGGAGTCTAAGCAGAAAAGCTGTTGAGACGTCATCTTCGATGTCAAGAGGATTGATCGAGAGAGCACGGTTTACGATTCAAAGGAGATGGAAAAATACGAAAGCTGCGGAAACTCACGCCCCGCAAGCAAACACAAAGCAAACCCCGTGTTCACCAACTCAACCCGATGAAGACCGTAAGAGTTGGATCTTTTTATCTTTTCGGTTTTAGAGTTGTAATTAGCAAACAAGTTACGGTTATCGCGAGCTGAGTGAGCTGATAGGTGCCCGATAGTTTCTCCGAAACACTGGCCCGAGTCCTTACAAAAGATCACTCGCACTCAGCCCGTATGGAAGTAAGTACGGACCGTTTCCGGCTACCCGTGTTACTTGAGGACCTAGCCTTGCGTAGTGTCCTCTAAACCTCCCACTCTACTAAGTAAACCCGGACCGTTTCCAGCTACCCGAGCTTACCCACTGAGGAACAGTGATCAAGTGTATGAACTAAGTAGTATTTCGCGGGAAATACAGGGTTTTGGCTCTAACCTTATGTGTCAGCTCTCTAGCTCGCGCACTATGAGAAGTTGTGTGGGGGTTACTCTCCCAAAATAGATGAATTGGTTTACGGCTTTTAGATCAGATATGTTTAGCAGTCCCGATTTTATTTTGCGGTTTTGTAATGTTTTTGGTTTTTTTTCAAACAAACGTATACCGATTTTTTCTTTTTATAGAAACCCTAAAATCATGCACCTATGTTGTGAGTCCTAAGACTAACTACGTAGGCACAATTAGATAGAGTAAAAAATTCCTAAGCAAGCATCTAAAAAACCGCGGAAAACTGATAAGCTAGAAAAACCGCGGTGGGTGCCCTGATCCCTCGGATACTGTATCCGGCGAATCAGACCCCGAAAAAAATGGGGGGGAGGGTTGTTTATTGTCTATTACAGCTTCTCTCCCTTTCTCTCTCTTTTACAAAGAATTACTCTAACTAAGTTCTGCCCTCTGCAGCTGACTCGTGAAGAAGGAGTCGGCCTCTGCTCTTTCAACTGATTCAGCTTTCGAAGAAGCCGGCTGATCCTGCAGGCCCTGCAAAACTGGTTGGCGGCTTTAAAGAAAAATTGAGAGATGAGTCGAGAAAACCGTAAGAAAAGCCAAAAGAAAATACGAAGAAACAACGACCGATAAAAGCCGTACAAAAAACTGTACGAAAATGAACGAAAAACGAAACAAAAAGAAGAGAAAAAATAAAATCACAAAGAATGAAAAAAAATCAAAATATTCTGACGCCTCCCCATCAACGGCGCCATTTTGATAAAGCTAAAAATCAGTTCGTGGCTTTTTTTAGATGATAAAGATGTCGGTGTAGAAAAAGCCACGAAAACAGATCTTAGATCGTATCAAACAAATTCGGTTTTCGATTGAAAACCTACACTAATTATTTAACCAGGTGAGTGTGCCTGGGTCAAACTCAAGGAGGCAGAATAGAAGCTTTTGATTTTTTTAAAGGAATCTTTTTGCAATTTTATTTTTTATCTCTTCTAAAAGTAGTCAAAGAAAAGAAGCACTTTTTATTTATTTTTATTTTTTAATTTTTATTTGATTTTAATCATTTCAAATTTTTATTTAATTTTCAAAAAGGGATATTTTTCAAAAAAGATTTATTTATTATATAATAGGTGAATATAGGTAAGTGGTACTATATAATAGGTGGAAAGCGGGTTGAGCAACGGGCTCGAACTAAACACGAAAACAAAACAAAATGATGCGGTTTTCGAAAAATCAAAACTCGATAAAAACAAGATAAAATCACACGAAAATCTAATACAAACTAGCTGGGGTAGTTGTGTAACTACCCTAAAAAATCATCAAGAAACAAGGTCAAATGAGGTCCAAAGATCCCCTACAGCCCAGGGGCATAAGCGCGAAAAAAACTATAGAAATTGTTTTGCAAAAAGGTCCTCAAAGGACTGCTTTATAAAAGAAATACAATTGTTTTACATTTAGGTCCCTGTAGAGGGACTAAATGTAATATCTGAAAACCTTGGGAACGAGTATAAATTCTGGAAAACCTTCTGGCGTTTAGTATGCAATTTTCACCGGTTCGCAACTGACGGTCGAGATTAGAAGTTGAAGGCGCGGATCGAACGCTTCTGCGCGTGACACGTGTCGCACACCTGTGCCTCGCCGGTTCTTGATTCTGTTCTTGAGTCTGTTGAACACCTGACGAATGTGCTTCTTCTCCGATTTATTGCCGACGCACGACGGTGATCTGGGCGCTCTGGCGGGGCCAGAGGGGTGGCTCCTCCACCCCTCGAGCTCGCCCGTGGTAGGTGGCTGGCAGAGGCAGCTCCGAGCAGCGGTGGAGGCGCGATGAAGATGACGGTCTACAGATCCTAGAGGTTGTTGCAGTCTGACGACCCTTCGTGGAGGTGGATTTTAACGATGATCGAAAGCTTCCAGATGCGTGACAAAGGCTCCTTATTGAATATAACCTGCAATTAACCAATGGATATGCTCGATTCGAAGAATCGGCCTAAGGATTAAAGAGTTCGCAAGCTCAAAACATGGAGTTTGATATGGTTTCCAGAAGAATTAACAATTGCTTAAAAATGGCGATGGAATGAAAAGCGATTTGAAGTGGATTCAAAATGGAATGAGATGAGAAATCGATTGGGCGTCTAACCTAGAAGATTAATCTATCTAATCACGCGATTAGCGTTGCTAATCAACGCACGGTGATCGAGAAAGAAATTCAAAAAGATGGAGGGATAGGTCTGGGGAAAGTCTAGGTGTATTACCTGGACGAAGTCGCTCGATGGACGACCTTGGCCGGAGCTCCACGCACACGACGGTGGCGATGCAAGGCGGCGAACCTCCTTGGAACCTCCTCCGACGATCCTTCTTCCACGCGAGCTGCTCGTCGAGTGCTGTCACCACTGGGACAAGGCAGAGCAAGGCTTGGAAGGGAGGGGGTTGGGCAACTGGAACTGGGTTTCAGGTTGTTGGAGTGTTAGATTCGCGATGGCGAATCTTTAGGGCTTTAAATAGAGAGATTTCGTGCTCAACAAGTCGGATCGAAGGGTAGGCGATGAAGGTGGTTGTTAGGAGGATCAGATCGGTGGCTTAGATCGCTTGAAGGTGTTGAAATACGCGTGGAATAAATCAAGGAAGTTGGACGATCAGAGCAGTTTGGCAGAACAGATTCTTGGAGGAAGATGAACCAGGTGCTAACAAGTGTCAGCACCTGGTTGGCCAGATGGGTTTAAATACTTCTAAAATAAATATTAAATAGCATTTAATGTTATTTTAAATAGGTATAAATATAAGAAATGTAAATAAATTATTTATCTAATTTATGGATTAATTATTTTGTATAATTAATAAATATAATTCAAAATATAAATATTATATTAGTAAATATGTATTTATAAATAGGTTTTGAATTTTTAATTCAATAAAAAAAATAAATATTAATTTTATATTTTCTTAATTATTAGAATAATAAATAAGGTTTATGTGAATTTTTATAGATTTTAATAAATTGATTTACATATATTAATAAATAAGGATATAAGTTAACTTGTTCATTTTTACCTATATTTTAAGGTTTTTGATTTTATTAAAATAATAAATGAACTCCAAAAATTATGAAATACATTAGGGTGAAAACAAGATTGTGAAAATATTTAAAAATTATAAAATTAAGAAAACTATAAATAATGTGTGTTGCATAAAATAAATAGCCCAGAAACCCCGTTGTCTTTTGGTCCCAAAACCGCTTTTTGCAAACGGACTCCGAATTCGATGAAACCACCTTTATTAATTAGAGAATATTATTTTATGAACTTTAAAGGTGAGTAGAGTGAAATTGGAGTTCCTATGAGGAAGTTATGATGTTCGAAAGTTGAGATTTTGATAATTTGTAGGCTGGGATTCTTGGCATATATACAGGATAATATTTTAAACTTATTTTTATATTTGTATATACATTTTTAGAAATAATTAAGAAAAGAGTTTAGTGAAAATATGTACATATGGATTAATTAAAAATCTTTGAAGTTTTGTATTTATTTGATAAATAATGAAAGGTGTATAAAGTATGACTTAATTTATTTTTACGGTTTTCTTTCCTTATCTCCCCCTACTTTTTGGTTTGTCGACCAATCCATGCTGACTTGGCATCGGGGGTTAGGCTATAAATATACCTTACAATTATATTTATATTTTAAGTCATATTGTATATATTTACATATATTCAATCTGCCTTTGTTCTTTTTCTTTGTCCTTTATTTATTTACATGATATTGATGGTTAAAAGTGGCTTTTTATTCATGAATGGGGTTTTATTAAAAGATGGAAATTAATGAATATTTACATGCATTTGTTAAGGGTTTTAAGATAAAATGTGACAGAAAAGTTAATGAATCATGGATTCATCAGTAATTCATGTGAATTAAAGCATATTTCATTGATTTCTAAGTTATCTGAGTCTTCATTTGTGGAGTCTACATCATCTTGTAGGTCAACACATAACACCTCATTATATGTCAATCGAAACGATTCGATTATTGGGACTTCTTATGCTACATATATTCGCTCATGAGTCGGTGTGAAGGCTTCATCTACAACATCTTTAAGATGAGTGTATTCATTAGAAATATAATCTCGAGAATTTATCTTCACGACACTGAAAGATTCGACGCTCTTTCTCTTCTTTGACACTTGTGGGGATAACAAACTTGGTTCACTTCAGAAGGTAGAACGAAGGGTTCAAATCTACGTATAAATTTTCTTGATATCAAATCGACAATGTTATTTCTCTTATCGATCACTACGCCTCCATTGAGGTTGTACCAATCATACAAAGAAAACTACTTTTATTAAAGCCTGGAGTACTATATCCTACTTCCAGTATCTCCTTTAATATTCCATAGTAATCCAAATGATCTTTCTCGTAACAAGATCCATGAACCATCACTCCATGATTCTGAGTTGTTAAATATCTACCAAAATTAAATGTATGAACCGATACCCATTACAACAACAAGAGTTGTAAGATCGAACCTTATAAATCAGACCTTTTCCAAAATATTTTAATATTTGTGTATGATAATCACCACCATTCAATTGTTTTGTTCGGTTCTTAAACTGGTCCGAAAATTGATTCCAATAAATGCTCACAACTTCATCATCTAAATACATAGGATTTTCTTCGACAATTTTCCTTCTAACTTCCCTAAAATAAATACAAGAAACATTAAAAATAAATGAAAGGAAGATTACATATGTATATATAAATTAATACAGAGACGTACTGAACAAATGGTGTTATTTTCTCGCAATTGTCAAATACGTATAGCTCTGCATCGTCTTTCTCTTGTTTCGATAATAGACATTATATAGCCTTTCCTATGAGCTGAGTGGATTGACGAAAGACATTAATATGAGGTTCTTCCTCAAAGTAAATTATATCATTCCTCCTTAATCTTTTGTGGATGTCTCCACATCTTCTAGAAGATACCTAGCATAGAATGTTACGACTTCCTTGTAAATATGTTGCAAAATTATTGATCATTCCACTTTACTTTTATTTTGGACTTGTCTTTTTAGAAAGAACATGAACCTACATAAACATATATGTTTTTATTTATGTATCAAAAGAATAAAAAAAGGAATTGATATTTAGAAATACCTTTCAAATGGATACATCCATCGATATTTTATGGGCCCTCCAGCTTTTGCTTTGTATAGAAGATGAATCATCAGAGGCTCCATTAAATCAAAAAAATGACAACATGAATATATTCTCCAAATTGCACATAATCACAGGAATATTTTTCTGAAGATATTCCATCTCCATCCAGTGTACGCGTGACGAGCAGAGAACCTAGAAAAATCTGTTGTCATCTGATAGAACATCTACAATATTTTTTGGGTAACAATCGTCTGAACACTAGCAATAGCAGCCTTTCCATGAAAACATACCAGTCATGACTCTTCATTCCCTTAAATGACAACACCTTTAAATCAACCAAATTTGAGAAATTTGATGCATATCGTTTGGAAACTTCAGTTTACTTATGCATTCGCAGATAAACTTTGCTTGATTTATGTATAATGTATACTTCGCTTTAGGAATTTCAACCCTGCCAATATCATGTTTCTTTATATACAACTCCGACCGATTGCATATGATTTTTAAATCATGATGAGACTTTATTATATCTTTTGTGTGACTGGTTACATTCATAATTGTAAAGAAGATGTTATCGAAGACATTTTTCTATACATGCATAACATCTATGTTGTGATGTATCAATAGCTTACTCCAATATGGTAATTCTCAAAATATACTCTTCTTAATCTAATTGTGGATGTTGCTAAAATCAAGTTAAAGGTTTTATTTTATCTTCATTGTTCAAGTCTGAATTTTTCAATTCTTCTAAACTTGATAATATCATTTCGCCGATCTTAATTGTCGGAGGATCTGTAAGATCGATGGTATTCTTTTTAAATGCTTGCTTTTGTCTTCAATAGGGATGATTGTTAGAAAGAAAATGTCTGTGATAATTAAAAAAAACATGGTTTCTGACCGTGTTGAAGGTGCAGTGATTTTGTACCTTCCATACAATATGGATGACTTTACGTCCATGCGTACACCATTTAGATAACATTCCATATATCGTGAAGTCATTTTATAGTCCAGAGTAGAGCTACTTTCATGTTAAATATTTGACTTTTATTTGAATCATATGTATCCACTCCATCGATCCATAGCATTTTCAACTCATCTATAAGAGGGCGTAAATACATGTTGATGTATTTTCCCGGATGTGTAGGTCCTGGAAACAACAACGATAGAAACATAAATTGCCTTTAATTACATAATCATGGGGGTAGATTATATGGTGTTGTCAGTACTGACTAGCAAGAGTAATCTTTACTTCTTCCATGAGGATTATATGTACATAAACCTATGACACAATTCCCTTTTTCTTCTAAAAACGAAGGAAATGTTGACATCAATACTTTCCAACAATCAAACTCGGATGGATGCTCCATGAATTCATCAACTATATGTTTTGCATGCCATGCCATATTTTTCACTGATTCCTTACAATAATATAATCGTTTTAATCTCGGCGTCAATGAGAAATAACAGAAAATCTTTCTTGAGCTTTTTGTGCCACTCTTACTTGATTCTTGAAATCTTGGCTCCTCACATTCCGAACAACATGTCTAATACTGATGTTCACCGTAGTATAAAATATGGTGATTTATACAAGAGTCTATTTTAACTTCCGCTAAATCCATCTTCCACATCATCTTCTTGGTTTTGTAATAACTACCAGATAATTCAGTTTCTGGTAACATTTTCTTAATAATATTAAGCATGGCATCAAAATTAAGATCAGTCATATTATACTCCATCTTTATCTATAGAAGATCTGAAACTACGAAAAATTTTGAATATGTCTTACAACCCAATCACAATGCTCTTCTACTTTTTTTCAATAGCTTGTAGAAGTATGCATTCTCTTCATATGGTTCCTCATCATCTAGACAAGAAATGTTAAACTTAGGACCCACAACATCCATAACATATCTATGAATGGGTTAATATTATATGTTTATTTTGACTCATTCATCGTGTCCTCGAAGTCCTTACCATGCCTCCATCAAATCTGATATCCTTCTATGAAATCATTTTTGTAAAGATGCAACTGAGTTTCATCCTTAGAACTCTTCTTCATTAAATGACACTTTTGACACAGAAACAAGATGGTACCATCTGAATCCGCAACACGAGAATCTTGTGCGTAAGTAAATTCTTGAACACCTCTTTGAAAGGTATTTATAACACTTCCATCTACTACATGCTTGTACATTCACTTTTTATTAGTCATCTTTATCACCTGAATGTAATAGTTCATACAATCAATTAAGAGGAGAAGATTTAACTTTGGCTTAATCTCGGAGAACATAAGTAGAAAATGTAAACCCTAACACATCATTGGCCTAAACCTATCATACTTATTCTAGGAGATGAGAAGAGAAGTGTGTTAATTATATTATCACTTGAGCCCGTCCATAAGGGTTCAAACTTACTATAGGATGATCGTTGTCACATGCTTACTTATTTCTGAGGAAAACTCTATAGCATAACCCTTCACCTCTCTAGTATACCTCAAAAACCAATCGCAATCAACTTTCAACACAATCAATGTAGTGACTATTTCGATATTAAATTACGATTAGTTTGGTATACCGAAGAGGAATGGGTTATGGAGCTGAATTTCTAACAGAAACAAACAACATGTGACAATGATCACCTTTTAGTAAGTTTGAATCCTTACGGACCTCCTTAGTCCGGGATCTCCGAACTAAGGAAAGCCAACGTAAATGTAATATTTTAAGATCATGTTACATCGTACATCTGTGCGTGCTACAAATGAGACTATAAAACAATCTTAAAATATTTATTCATTTATATTAACCGAGCATTTACGTATATTTGGTTTGTTAAGATGGGGATATGGATAAGTGTGATCCTAAATTAGTGCCTAATAAAGTGTTTAATGAACATTATTGAAATTGTACCTACAAAAAAATATTTATCCACCTGCAAACATCTAAATTCATGACCATTGCATTGGAACATCTCATCCTAAAGTGAGTCCAATAGTACTGTGTAAAATATAAAAGAATATAATACAATCGAAGGTGATGAAATCCTCCAATGTGTTGCACACGTCTCCCGATGTGCAGGACCACACACCACCTAGTGTAGAGGAACATAGTGTGTGTGAATGATTTTGTGCGATCTAATAATAACTTCTTAGTATTTTAGCCTTATTATCTACCTAACTGTAAGTTAATGTGACACAATTGGCCAGTAATGTGATAATAAAATTATCACAAAAGAACTATTGGTGTTTCTCATATCTCATATCTACACTCCACGAAAAAGTCTATCTCATATCTGCACTCTATGAAGAGGATGTTTATCTGCATGGAGACATAAATAGACACACAACAAAGAATATTCAAGTAAACTAGTCACAATGGGTAATTAGTAAATAATGTAATCCAAGTTAAGTATTAAATAATTCACATTCTATGTTATCCTTGTTCAAGTTATGTCGTCCTATTCACAAGTGATACCTAATGTTATTTAAGCACAATTACACACTATCATGGCATGACATTCCTATTTCATAGGTTTAGTCATTATAAATAATCAACAAGGTATACCAACAAGCATAAAAATGATAATGGTATTTAGTATTCGATTTTAATGTACACATTTAGTCATGTTACTAGTTGTAGCATTTCATCATACACCTTTTGTACATATATAATTTCATCTATATTTGACTATAATCATCACATCTACCAACTAGGTACTAATTGAATCATATGCAACATACACAACATGTTCAAGCAATCAAAAGTTAACATAATGATTATCAACAATAAAAAAACCCTAAAACATCCAAACGTAAATGATATGGAATGAAATGCTAAAAAATGAGAGAAAGGGTGAAGGGATATACCTAAGGAAAGATGTGTGTATGCTTTAAAAATCCAAATGAGAGTCATCGGATGCAAAGTGTGTGGAGCAACAATCGCTGGAGGAAGGGATTTGGGGATGGGTCATGCATAGAATGAGAAAGAAGGCTTGCCCGTCGTTTTGTTTACAGAAATGGGTGAGCACATTAAGTGCTCGCCCGGTGTTGGGAATTGTGCTCCCTCGTATTTCAAGATGTGTTATGCACACCACTTGAAAAATTTAAATGGGCGAGCAGATTGGGGCGAGCACGCATGTTAGTCGAGCGCTTGCCCACAGATTCGAAAAGGCGTGACTCCAAAATTAATCTAAAATTTGACTGGGCGACCCACATGTGCTTGCCCCGCCATCGCCATTTGACGAATGCGAGAGACCACACCTTCGAATATGCGCACCTTCTAATCATACATTTGATGAACGTGAAATCCTTCTCTATATGAATATGTAATAGTCGTAGTACAGGAGACGGATTTCGATCATGCAAAGAGACCACTCCTTCGAATATGTGGACATTATTTTACTTGGCAAGTTTACCAAGGTTGAACACAGGGACACGAGCCTCTTTAATCTATATATAGAATTTGTCAATTAATTTAATGTATGATTATTTCCAGCTTCTTTTAGGTCTTCATGCACCAAAAAAGCAGATAAAATGATGCATGCATTTTTGTTTGATTTTAAGATGCAATTAAATATGAGATGCATGGACATAATGTAAGAATGAATGAAAAGGATAAACATGAAAAAAATAGATTACAAATGTGCCTAAGATAAAATGAACAAAAATTATGAATTAAAAATCAAAGTCAAATTAAGTGTCGTAATTAAGAGCAAACATCTAGTAGTGACAAATATTTAAGGATTAATGGATACTATATACATGAAAAAATCATCATATTTCAATCAGTGTCAAATCAAAAAAATGAATATGTCATTAGATAGAGAATTAAATAAGCAACAAAATGACAGTAAAATCATGCAATTTAGATTTACGATGCTCAAGTTATGAAAAAAACAGGGAAGGGGCATGAATGCCATAAAAATGTGAGAAATAAAAGATAAATAATTACAAATAGGTCCATGGAGGGACCTATTTGCAATTTGGCAAACCCATCTAGGTCCCTCTGCAATTTATCCTTAAGCGCGGGGACCAATTTGTAATTTACGAAACCCAATGGGGCCTTTGTGCAAAATGTCCAGACGCACACGTGATGCACATGCACTTGGACCTCTTTGTAATTATGGAAAGGCCCAAAGTTCGTTCTGCAAATTTCCCAACCCCGCACGTGCGACACACACGAGGAGCCAGGCTTGGGGGAGGCACGGCTTCAGAGGACACACGACGTCTTCTGCAGGCTTCAGCATGAGGATTGGACATCGTAACCTGCAGGTCTGGTGCCATCCAACGGCACCTGCACTTCGTTGTTGGTTGAAGGAGAGGCAGCATATTTGGAGCTCCGGCGAGCTCACCAGAGCTCTGTCGTGCTCCTCCATAGTCGTAGACGATCGCCTGAGCATTGTAGCCACCTGGCAAGGGTGGCTGACCGGAGATGAAGCTGCGAGGGTAACTGGAGCAAGTGGTCGACGAAGCATCATCAGAGGGGGAGATCGAGACCGAAGAGGGGGCTTGAACTCTGACCATTGCGAACGTGCAACAGTTAGATGATAGCCGAAGCATTGGTGTGATGTGCATGAGTGATGTGAGGTGAAATGGTGGCCTGATCAGGCGATGGAGGCGGAGGCCAGGAGCTTCTTCTTCGGTGGAGCAGGGAAGAAGGGGTGGGGTGACGGAGGTTTTGGAGAAGGGAATTGGCGAAAGGGATGGTTGACGTGAATGACGGGTGGACGACGATGATTCATAGGTGATCAGATGGAGGTGGGAGGTACTCTATGCGACGACGAAAATAAAAGAAAATTCAAGCAGAGAGAAGAGGTGGTGTACTGATCGGAGAGTGTAATTGGGCAAAGTGGAGCTTGTGCTGAGGTTCTTGGGATCCTCAGGGTCGTCGCTAATCCGATCAGCCACATCGGAGATCTCGGTGGCGCCTAGGGCAGCCGTGACATGGTCCGATGGCCACAGATCTCAGCAGGGGTTGTTGGTCGTCTTTGCCTTGGCCACTATTCTCCACTATCACCGGAGGGACGGGGCAGGCTGGGCCGATGCCTCTCGAGTGGTGGATGAAGGTTATGGGTGGAGGAGCGAGTGATTTATAGGTGGCGAAGCTCGGTGGTTATGTGGTGGTGTGGGGGGGGTCTTTAGCGACAGTTTGATGGTGGGGGCAGTAATGGAGGCACCTTGATGGGTGGTGCGCGAGGATGGCGAAGGAAACAACTACAAGTGGCGGCCATTAGGCTTTGCGTAGGTTTTCTGAGCTGGGGGCTATAATTGGAAGGGGGCGGAGTGGGCACGAGGCAGAGGACGTTATACAATGTTGAAGACGACGTGGTGGCCGTTGGATAATTTCATCCAACGGCCCAAGGGATGGCATGAGTGGATGATGTGGATCTGATCTATCAGATCAGATCAAGCGATTGATGAGGAGGCGAGTACGTGTGGTGGAGATGTAGGCGGGATTTCATCCTACGGTGGGAGTGGATATGGTGCGTGGAGCGATGGGAGCCGTAGGATTAGAGAGGAGATCGGACAATGAGGATCCTAGTGGAGTTGGGCGGTGAGGATCTGATCAGGAGTGGTGATCGGGCGACTGTGGGCGAGGCGGTGATGGAGGGTGGAGATGAAGTCGCTTGAGATAGATCGGACGGTCAGAAGATGAGGCGGGTGGTAGAAGAAGAAGCGGGGTCACGTGGGCGGCCCAGAGGGCCCACGTGGCCTAATAGAAAAATCAAAAAATGTAAAAATAAAGAATAATCTTAAAGAATTAGTTGGAGGCAAAAATTAGGAAAAAGTCAAAACATGAAAGTTGTAGATCTTGATGAGATCTACAAGTTACATGTTGGACAAAAAGTCAAAAGAGGTCATTTTGTATAAAAGTGTATTGTGGGGATATTTTTAAAGGGATAAAAACATCGTTTTGGAGTTTTGCAATGTTTTTGTATTTTTTAATTTTTTTAAAGGTCAGGATAGTTATAGACAATTAATTAACCTAATTTTTATGGGTTTTTAATAAGAAAGAAAATAAAGAAGAAAAGGGAATTATTAAATACAATAAATATAGTTAGAATATAGGCAATTATACAAAGTTTATATACAACATAATACATGATAAGAATAATGATTTTTCACTGATTTTTATTGATTTTTTTAAGCAAGGATATTAATAATTATATTTTTACGTGATGAATGCGTGATTCGTCATACCCATATACTTAAACTATGCTCGTCCTTGAGCATCAAAAGACTGAAGGAGTCGTATTAATTCCTGACAGTGCATGTGAATGTTTCAAGGCTCAATTTTTTTGAAGACCCTCAATTTAAGCGATCATAAAATTCTAGGCTCAACTATGCTTTAGTCAGAAGGAATCCAACTTCTCTAATTATCAAACTCTATGTTTGTAAATATAATATAAGGATATGAAGATTAGTGTACTGCAATCATGAGAGTCGAGTCGAGACATCACCTAAAGTTCCAGTCCAGGAGACTCTCCTCTAGACCTAATCCTCAACACTAGGGAATAAGTCTATCCTTGCTTCAGTCAACTGTCTCATTAGTTCGTCAGACTGGAAAATGTAGATGGATGGCCAAATGATCGAGGGCATAGGATTGTGTCTATTTTTCTCTCCCTCACATTGGAACAAGGGGCCTCTCAAGTGCCTTATTACTCAACACAAGTATATTTTGGTTTTTGTTTATCATTGTGTCCGTCAAGAGAATTCGGAGTCATCTGCACCTGTTTTTCTAGGAGTAAATGGGGGTGTGTCTCTTTTGAGTATCTAAGATACCTTCAACACCCAGACTTGTATCGCTATACGATGCATAGCCCTTTTATGGTGCTAGCCCAAATCCTTGGTCCTAACAACGTTTGGTCCAAGTGGACACTTCGAAATTTTTGGGAGCGCTCACATTGGTGGAAGCTCTTTGTAAATTGACTTTGAGGAATAGAGCTTTTCTTTGAATATATTTCTTTCTTTTCTTTTTGTCTAGCTCCATTGCTTTTACCAAAAGTCGGTGCACACTGATCAACAACTCTGGCACATAGGTAAATATCAAAGAGATATCATATGAACTTGTTCACATACTTGCTAGGGTTTTGCTGACACTCAGGTTTCTTGAAGCCTTCATTAACTTTATCCCACCTCGAGCACCATTAGATCGGGTCTAGACTCAAATCTCCAGTCCCAGTTTCTCAAGTGATAATTCAACTCATCTCATCAATCATGCAGTTGTGAAAGTGTTGTGTTGATCATATTCTTTAGAAGAAGGAGATGAAGAGTGCAATATAGCACTCAAAACTTTCAAACTAGGGAAGTGTGTATTATATAGTTTAAAACCCTGATGACTAAGGCTGGCTAACTCAGGTTTCTCAAGATCACAGAAATCCAGTATCCTCAAAATCCTTAAGCCTTGAGTGAATGTGAATGCGTCAAGAATATACCAACTCCTTGGTTAATGATTTTTTTGTGTTTTTTATATTTTTGAATTTTTATGGATTTTATTTTTTTTCCATTTTTTAATTCCTTTGAGAGACAGTGACTAGCCCATGCTCATATGAATAGTAGCGTCTACTCTCAGCCAGTATGGGTGTAAGTACGGACCAATAGACGGACCCGTGTTACTTGAGGACGGAGCCATATACAGTGTCCTCTAAACCACTCACTCTGTAAGGGAGATCGAAGTTCCCTCACTGAGAGTAGCTACTCTTTTTAAAACCTAGTAGTTAGATCCTTTACTAAAAAAAGGTTTTTAATATTTCAGATTTTTAAGAGGTTTTGAAAAAGGTTAATTTAATTACAAAAAGTTATCTTAATCCCTCAGATTTTAAGAAAAAAATTTACGAGAATTTTCATAAAACTCAGTTCACAAGTAAACTTAAACCAAGCCCAAAACGATTTTCAAATTTTTTTTAAAAAAACACAAGCTATGGCTAAAGTATATATGCAATAATATACGGTGCACCCTTATACTTAACTTTTGCTATGTCCTCATAGCACAAGTGATATGAAGCCATGGCTTATTAAATATCGGCTGATATAGCAGAACTGAGGAGGAGGGTCCCCCTATACTTAGGTCAAAAATGACCCAAGTATGAGAAGAGAGATGGAGGGATGGATGAATGAGTCGGGCTCCCCCTATACTTAGGCTGAAAATAGCCTAAGTAAATGATCTAAAAATTTAGGCTGGGGGTTCAAGGTTGTTTAGGGTTAGATGAGGATTTATACAAAGATACATGGAGAGGGGAGGGTGAGTTTTTACAGATTATGAAGAAGCGTGTGCGTGTGTGTGTGTGTGTGCATGCATTTTACAGATTAAGATGTAGGAGGGAGGGAAGTGATTGCGTGAAATATACAGAGAAGATCGGGAGTGGGGGGGAGGGGTGAGTGTATATGTGCGAGTGTGTGAATGGGGGTGGGGATAGATCATCCAATGTTCTACTCTCCTTTTTACACACACGAGCCCTCAAATGAGGACCGCTAAAAATGCACATGATACAAACTATTTTTTTACAACATGAAAATGCATGAGGGGTTGACTAATCTTCCTCGAATTCTCCATCTTTTCTTTTGCAGCCATCTCAGCGGGAGCTCCCAACTCCATGCCTCTATAGAGACCAAGCATCCTCGTTCTTCATGAACCCTACCACAAAAGAAAATTGTTAGGAAATAGCAAGAAAAATAAGCAATAAAAATGATGCAAAAATGCATGAAGAGAAGACCCGCAAAATTTGAAAATATTCATAACAACAAATATTTAAAAATTCGACAAATAATTAAAGGTGAGCCGTGTCCCGGTAACGATGCCATTGATGAACGCAAAATACGCCTCTTTAAGGATATGTAATAATCGTAGTGCATGAGACAGATTTCGGTCATGAAAGAGACCACACCTTCGAATATGTGGACATTATTTTACTTGGCAAGTTTACAAGGGTCGAACATGGGGACACGGGCCTCTTTAATCTATTTATCAAATTTATCAACTAATTTAATGTGTGATTACTTCTAGGTTATTTTAGGTCTTCATGCACCATAAAATGTAGAAATGATGCGTGCATTTTTGTTTGATTTTAAGATGCAATTAAATATGAGATGCATGGGCATAATGTATGAATGAATGCAAAGGATAAACATGTAAAAGATGGATTACAAATATGTCCTAGAGAAAATGAGCACAAATTATGAATTAAAAATCAGAGTTAAATTGAGCGTCACAATTAAGAGCAAACATCTAGTAATGGCAAAAATTTAAGGATTAATGGATATTGTAGACATCAAAAATTCATCATATTTCAATTAGTGTCAAGTAAGAAAATTGAATATGCCATTAAATAGAAAATTAAATAAGCAACAAAATGACACTAAAATCATGCAATTTGGATTTACGATACTCAAGTAATGAAAGAAACAAGGCAGAGGCATAAATGCAATAAAAAAGCAAGAAATAAAAGATAAATAATTACAAATAGGTCCATGGAGAGACCTATTTGCAATTTGGTAAATTTATCTGGGTCCCTATTCAATTTATCCTTAAGTGCGGGGAACAATTTGCAATTTACAAAACCAGACAAGGCCTTTGTGCAAAATGTCTAGGCACGCACGTGATGCACGCGTGCATGGATCTCTTTGTAATTATGGAAAGGCCTGGGTTTTTTCTGCAAATTTCCCGGCCCAGCACGTGCGGCGCACACGAGGAACCAGGCTCGGGGGAGGCGCAACTTTGGAGGACACGTGGCGTCTTATGCTGGCTCATGAGGCTTGGACACCATAACCTGCAGTTCTGGTAGGCACTACGTGGCTTGCTCTAGGCCGTTGGATGGTTGCCGCAGGGGCACCTTCCAACGACACATGTACTTCGTTGCCGGCTGGAGGAGAGGCGACATATTTGGAGCTCTGATGAACTCGCCAGAGCTCCACCAAGCTCCTCCATCGTAGACGATCACCCGAGCATTGTAGCCACCTAGTGAGGGTGGCCGACCGGAGATGAAGCCGCGAGGGTAACTGGAGCAAGCGGTCGACGAAGCATCACCGGAGGGGGAGATTGAGACTGGCGAGGGGGCTTGAGCCCCGACCATTGCGAATCTGCAGGGGTTAGATGATAGCCGAAGCATTGACGTGATGTGCATGAGTTAAGTGAGGTGAAATGATGGTCTGATCGGGTGAGGGAGGCGGAGGCCAGGCGCCTCTTCTCCAGCAGAGCAGAGAAGAAGGGGTGGGGGTGAGGGAGGTTATGGAGAAGGGAAGTGGCGAGCGATATGGTCAGCGTGAATGAGGGATGGACGATGGTGATCCATATGTGATCAGATGGAGGTGGTAGGTACTCTATGCGGCGGCAAAAACAAGAGAAAAGTCAAGCAGAGAGAAGAAGTGGTGTACCTAATCAAAGAGTGAAATTGGGCTAAGTGGAGCTTGTGCTGAGGTTCTTGGGATCCTCGGGGTCGTCGCTCAAATCCGGTTAGCTACACCGGAGAGCTCGGTGGTGCCTAGGGCGACCGCGGCATGGTCAGATGGCCACAGATCACACGAGGGGTTGTTGGTCGTCTTCGCCTTGGCCACCATCCTCCGCTGTCACTAGAGGGACGGGGCATGCTGGGCCAATGCCCCCTCGAGTAATGGATGAAGGTTATGGGCGACGGAGTGAGTAATTTATAGGTGGCGGAACTTGATGATTATGTGGTAGTGGGGGGTGGGGAGGGGGTCTTTAGCGACGGTTTGATGGTGGGGGGAGTAATGGAGGTTCCATAATGGGTGGCACGCAAAGATGGCAGAGGAAACATCTACAAGGGGCGGTCGTTACGCTTTGCGTAGGCTGCCAGAGCTAGGGACTATAATTGGAAGGGGGCAGGGCATGCGTGAGGCAGAGGATGTTACGCTAGGTTGAAGACGACGTGGTAGCCGTTGGATAATGTGATCCAATAGCCCAGGGGCTGGCGTGAGCGGATGATGTGGATCTGATCTATCATATTAGATCAAGCAGCTGATGAGGAGGCGGGTACGTGCGGTGCAGATGTAGGCGGGGCTACAGTGGGAGTGGATATGGTGGTGTGGAGCGAGGGGAGCCATAGGATTAGAGAGGAGTTCAGACGGTGAGGATCCTAGCGGAGTTGGGCAGTGAGGATCTGATCAAGAGCAGCGATCGGATGGTTGTGGGCGAGGCGGTGATGGAGGGCAGAGATGAAGGCACCTGAGATAGAATAGACGGTCAAAAGAGGAGGCGGGTGGCGGCAGAAGAAGAAGCGGGCCACGTGGGCGGCCCAGAGGGCGCCATATGGCCCAATAGAAAAAAAATCAGAAAAGGTAAAAATAACGAAAAAATAAAAGAATTAGTTAGAGGTAAAATTAGGAAAAAGTCAAAACATTAAAGTTGTAGATCTTGATGATATTATAAAGTCTCATGTTGGACAAAAAGTCAAAAGATGTTATTTGTACAAAAGTGTGTTTTAGGGGTATTTTTAAAGGGATAAAAACATCATTTTGGAGTTTTTAGATGTTTTTGTATTTTTTTTAATTTCTTTTGAAGGTCGGGATAGTTATAGACAATTAATTAATCTATTTTTTTATGGATTTTTAATAAGAAAGAAAACAAAGAAGAAAATGGAGTTATTAACTACAATAAATATAGTTAGAATATATGTAATTTTACACAGTTTATATACAATATAATACAAAATAAGAATAATAACTTATTAGTGATTTTTATTGAATTGTTTAAACAATGATATTAATAATTGAATTTTAGCATGATGAATGCGAGATTCATCACAAGTACTTGAGTGAACACTTGTGCTTGCCCACCCCTCACAGATTTGTGCATGCCAATCGCGGTTTTTTTGTAGTGACATAAAATAACTTTATTAAATATATTCATTTCATAATAGTTATATCAAGAATTGTGAATGCAACCATAAAATTTTGTTACACACAATTATAAATAAATTAATGACTATAGTTACACATAAATGCATCTACAATACGAATGTGAATATTCACAATGTCAATGTGATATCCATCTCCACATCCATTTGAAAACAAATACGGATACAAATGTTTATATATATATATATAATGGATATGATATGGACTAGATACAAATATATTCATATTCATTTTCATTCCTATCGAATAATCGTAATTTTTTACATTATGTTAAGAAAATATTTGATAGATTATGTGAAACTAAGAAATTTTAACTTTTAATTCTAACACTAAACACAATGTAACGATTCATGAAATTTCAATATATGTGACGCCATATGAAGATTTGAATCGTGATTTAGAGATATAATTATGTGTGGTTTGATGAAGATATGTGGATCAAGGCTTAACCATAAGACAACTCTTCGAAGACTATCATAATATGCGATGATCAATAAACGGTCAGACCACAATTATTTACAAGTACGATTAGATTTATTATATTGCACGATAGGATTATATGTGTAACGATTTATATGATTGCTAATGATGTAGGTAGGTGGAAATTCAAATCCTATTTTATGCAACTTATTATCTTATGCAAAATTGTATAATATGGATATTTCACCAAAATTTTGGAACTGGGTGCTATTTAAAGAATTTATTGTAGAGGAAAGAAAGGATGCGAGGGTTGCATCTTGAAACAAACATAACAGCCATGCTCTTCTGGTATGGAACCACTTCTTCATAATAAATGAACATGTAAAGGAAAAAGATACTTATCAACAAGTCTCATGAAAACTAAAATATCGCCTTATATATATTGTGATATTTCCTTTGTTCAAAAGCATTATCTACTTGATATCAGATGAAAACCTGTTTTGAAAAAAAATACGTAGGAGCCACACAGCATGAAAACTAAATATAGCACTAATTTCGACATGGGTTGCAATCAGATCTGACCAATTTGCATTCCAAATTACTTCAAATGTAAGCACTTGACAAATATGTAGGAGGTCAATTTATTGGATGTAAATGATCTGAAATCAAATTGAATTTATTGTGAAATAAGTCCACGGATATTGAACCAACGGATCTTGACACGTAAATTAAAGACTGTTCTAATATTTGTATAACTCTCTCTATATATATCGAAAAATGTAATTGGTGGTCGCATTGAATATCTTTTCAATTTCAATCTTGATTTTTTTGTTTCTAAGTCTGATCGTCCGAGTTAGTGATTTGAATAAAATATACGAATAATAATAATAATATTTTAAGATTTCCTCTCTCATGCTATGCTCACGACTAGACATCTTTGGATCATCAGGTTGTATATATTAAATATACGAATATTGATACCATTTTATAAATCGAAAATGATCTTTTTATTTATTTAGTAATATATTTATATATATTCATGGATTCAATCGTATATGAATATAATTCATTTTCATCATATCTGCTTTAAATATATGCATATAGATTCTCTATTTTGACGGCAACATAAAATGGTGATATTATAAGTATTTATTTCTTTGCTGATATATATATGGATACATAAACAGATATTATTATATATATTTTACAAATAAAGATGTAATTATAATAATTAATCTATGGTGATTAACCGATAATTTTAGACGTTATCGAAAGAACAACTCTTTTTCCGATGCTTTGCACGGTGCACTAGTTCCATGTAGGAAAGATCTCTTGAAAACTCTTTACGTTGTGGTAATCCAAAGTGATCCAAATAAAGAGGTGATGATTTTTTTAAACATTCACGTATTTTTTTATAACGATGACTTCTATTTTTATACCATTACAAACAACTCTATAATTTTTATAATTACACCCTGGCACTAACAATTTTACCCTATTGAATACATATGCTCCTGTCCAGAGTTGCGATACAAGAAGAGTTAGTAAGATTGCCGGGTGGTGGTGTAATTTACAAGGTGGATCGAAGTGTAATTATAAGAATTACTGGGCTTTGCTGTAACCGGACTATGATTTGAGGGGTCATGGTGTAAGAATCAAGGTTTTTTTGGCAAGTTTTGATCTTGTGCCTGACATGACATCATCTTGCATCAGATTTCGTCAAAATCGAGTCCTCTTTTTACTCCGAAGGCCGCATTGGTGTTGGGAATCTTGAGATGACAGCGTGTCAATCTTTGAGGAGGGTTTTTTTGCATAGGGGCCCTCCTACTATCCGATAATCGAGTCCTTCCATGCTAAACCTGGTAGCTAAAGATGCAACTAAAACTTTGTGGCATCATAATTGGCATGCAGACTATGCTAATATGCTCATATATATATATAGGATTTTTATCCAGAGAGCACTGTGCCCATTTGGTACGAGATGAGCCTCTAATTCCAGCCGTGAGATTTGTATCTCGCAATCCCTTAAAAATAGGAACCGTAACTAAAATGGAAGGAAAACTAATTGGAAATATTTAGCAATTCTATAATTAGTATACGTTTATGGAAACCTCTCGTTGAGATCAACAAGAGGAGATTGATCTGTCATTTTTTGATCTAACGATTTGCAAAGTGAGGCGATCAATCGTGGAAACAGAGGGAAACGTTTTTATCTATTGCAAGGTTATGTATTTCGATTAGATTTTTATTTTTTGTATTTTGATTTGAATCTGATAGTATGTAAAAAGAATTGATTTTTTTTGTCATTTTGATTTGAATCTGATTGATTATAGACCAGATTTTGATTTTTTTGTTATGTTTCTGGATCATGAGAAAGTGTGATTTGCAAAGATGAATTGCGGTGTATGATTTCTCTTTGGATTTCAATTTCAAATGAGATGGATGACTTGCGATTGAGTTTGTATCATGAAATCTTAGAAGGAATGACGATCAATGATTTACGTTTGGATATTGAGATTTAATCCGAGAACGTTTAAAAAAATCGTAAGGATATTGATATTGTATCAAAAGTTACTGGAGTAATTTACTTATGAGAATTTTATGTTACTAATGCTAACACAATTGTTACTTGTCATATAACAAACGTTACTAACGATTCATTACAAGTTTCTTGTCATTGAATGATTCTTACTGAAGCAAGTATATTGCTGAGTTACTAACAATTCATTACTTGTTACTTGTCATATAACAAATGTTACTAACAATTCATTACAAGTTACTTGTCATTGAATGATTCTTACTGAAGAGAGTATATTGCTGAGTTACTAACAATTCATTACAAGTTACTTGTCATATAACAAATGTTACTAACAATTCATTACAAGTTACTTGTCATTGAATGATTCCTACTGAAGAGAGTATATTGCTGAGTTACTTTTCTTTGTACAATTCTTATTATTCACAAATATAAATTAACTTATTGTTTCTTGCAGAACAATGCAACAATTTGGTGTCTTGAAGAAGCTGCTGTTATGCCGAGGAGCGAGAGCAAAACAACATCATCTAAATGAACTAGAAGACAGATGAAATTTGGATGTTCATCATATAACTTTAATTAAGTAATTTATGTGTTACTTTCAGTAACACTTGACGTATTACAAGTAATTAAAGAGGCTACATAAGTAAAGAAGATGTGATTCGATTAGTATGTCAAAACAAAGAATAAAATAAGTAAGATATATAGAAGCATCAGTAACATGTTATAAATTGTAGGTAAAATAAGGTAATGGAATAAGTAAGTTGGAATAAGTATAAAAAACCATGTAACCAGTAACTTATGTAATGCTATCAGTAACACTCAATACATTATAAGTAATTAAAAATGTTATATAAGTAAATAAGACGTGCTTCAGTAAGACTCAAAGTATTAAGTAACTATAACATTAGTAACAATCAAAATGACTTCAGTAAAATGGACATTTGTAATCAGTACTTATTATATGTACATTAGTAATTCACATACTTAATATTACTGATCTCACAACAATAGTTACTTGAGAACTGAATATATATTACTTGAGTAACATGGATGAATTATTGATCTCTGTACAATATAATATTACAAATGTAAAATAACTAGAAATTCAGTAACAATCATAATGCATTCAGTAATATGCATATTTGTAATCGGTAATTATTGTATGGACATTAGTAATTGACGTAATCAATAATTATTATCAGTAATTTATATTTTCTAATCCATACGTGGAATGTTCATTCCATAAATACACTATATGCCGGCAATAATTTAAATGTATATTTTTTATCTTACTAAAACCGACCACCTATTTTTAAGGAAATGATTTAATTCAAATTCTTATTATGTTAATAATGCATGCACATTGTTATTGCCCGAACCGTCCCCTTCCAAATAGAACCAACACATACACATGGCGAGCGCACATTTGGTGCTCACCACAATCCGAATGGACACAGGGCTCTCTGGATAAGCCATATATATATATATATTTCGTGATTTTGAGTGACTCTTTTTGGTTAAAAACGAAGGGATTTGCACGAACCAAACAAGCGCTGGCCATGCGTTCCGATGATGTTTTTCACGAGGAAGATCCAATTACAAGATACTATAAATTAGTAAGCTGAATGTGTCTTTTTTATGACTGCCGTGGGTAATCTTGATAATTAACCCTTCACCCGCTGATTGTTGAATCCGGACCCAGATCCAGATGCATGTGCTTGTTCCTGTTACGGAAGAGATCACCTTTGAGAGCTTTTATTTATACCGTCCAACTATAGCGAGCAAAAAGACAATCGGTTCAATAACTTCGATCCAGCATTTGTTTTCACCGTTTATAACGAGTCTGCATTTTAAAGACAACACGTGCCCCGTTTAGGTAGAAACTAGTTAGGGGACATCAACGAAGGCTCAACATTCAAGTCATGCATATTAAGGACATATTTGGTAGGAGAACATGAATCAAAATAAACAAGGGATTTTTACCCCGCAGATCCTATAAACTTTTTAAATTACCTCTACGACCTTTTGCGCAACTTAATTACCCCATCGACCCTGTAAATTACCCCAAGAACCCTCATGGACTTCAAACAGATTACCCGGAGGGTTCATGTGGTAAGAGTTGACAAGTTTACAAGGTTGAGGGGGGAATTATGTTGTTTCAAAGGTCGTGGAGGTAATTGGCAAATTTTCTAGGCTCATCTTCCTTTATTCTACTTTCCACTCCTTTGTTTCCCTTTTCTCTTATTCCTCATTATCAATTAACTTACAAACATTATTCCTTATCCCTTATGTGCTAATCGAACGAAGAATAATACTTAATTACCCTTATTCTACCTTATTCCCTCTATTCTTATCCTTCCAGCAGCAGAATAGCAATAGTGCTTGTTCCAACTTATTCCCTACCATTATTCTTGCATATTTATGAACCGAACCCAGTAAAGAAATCATGAGATTTTTACACCATAATTCCTAAAATTTTGTCCAGTCACACCACAATCGCTACAATCTTTGTCATCATACCACAATCCCTGTAAATTGCACGACTCCTGTGCTACTTCTTACTTAACAAATCCTCAGACACGATCAAGGTTCATAGTGTAATCACAAATATTTTAAGGTTTATGGTGTAGTTGGACAAGATTGTCAAGGACATTTTACAAAAATCCCAAAAATATATACGATACAATAATCTTGGATCGAGCTGATTTATCGAAAGATCAAACCATCATTTATCGATAAAACGGATGACAGACCATCATTTATCGATAAAACAGATGACAGAGTATGTGGTAAGATCTTGTGCAAGAGGATGCACATTACACAACTCGTCAAATGGTGGAATTCAAAATGACCACTTAACTAATATCTTCAATTCAATGAAATTTATTTTACTTAGACAAGTCCATTGTTGAACTCAAGTAGGTCACTATCTCATTGGAAAGATTTTTAGATTATCTAGATGTTATGTTTTCAAGGAGAAATTTTTGACAATTTTTTTATACAATTAACGATGAAATGCGAATGCAAAATACCAATTTTTAAGATAAATTAGTCTATGTTGAAAAATCCAAATTAATATACAAATTAACTCAAAAATCTGGCCAATCTCTGCCCTATATAAAGCCGATTTCAATTTGAAATATTTTTTCCAGTGAAATTCAACTCATTTCTTGATACAAACTCCTTTATTTCTGGTTCCGTCAGCCCAGAATAAATATTAAAAGAAATTGCAAATACAAAAAGCAGAGCCCCGCAATCGCAAATTAACTATTTTCCTCGCACAAGGACGCCGCCGCAACCAGTAGCTCGTCCACTTGCCCACCATAAATAGTCTCCACATTCCACTTACATACATGCCCCCACAAGGCCACAACACACCACACCACACCACACCGTACTAAATTCCCAACTCGCCCCTCCACACCATACTTCCCCTGTATCAGTCCCCATACCTGCCCACTCTCCCAAAAAATTCCCACTCCCACATCACTCTGCACCTGCTCTCCGATGCAGCAAGGGAGCTGCTAGTTAGGGCGATGGCGACCTCCGGTGCGGCGGTGCCTCCACCGCCGTCGTGGGCGAGGAGGAGCGGCTTCAAGCACGCCGGCGGCACCGCTCGGAGGGAGACTACGGTGCGCTTTGATCTCGAGGCGGGTGGGACGAAGGCGGCGGGTTCCAACGACGCAGCTCCGAAGGCGGAGATGGAGGGGAAAAAGAGGGGGGAGGTGAAAGGGGGGAGTCGGGGTTTGAGTAGCGTGGTGGAAGAGGAAAAAGAAGAGGAGGAGGAGGAGGAGGAGGAGAGGGGTGCTGCGAGGAGGTCAATCATGAAGTACGGGCTGCGGGATCGCCCGGGCTTCGGTGAGATTTTAAATTCTCTAAAGTTTGCTGGATGCTCATTGATAGCTACTGAACACCTGTTGCTCCTAATACCTGCGGAGTATCTGCTGGGATTTTATGGACACGTGTTACTGAGGGTGACACTTGGCATGTAGTACGAAGAATTTGTAGAGAACTAGGTACATACCCGCACTTCGCAGCGGGGCTAGCCAGAAGTAAAATGTATTTGTAGAAAGTGAACCTAACAAAAAAAATAAGTTCAAAATTTTATGAATATCAATGAATCATCAGATGTTAGATTTTTAAGAGGAAATTAATGGAGGTAATAGGGAGCAAAAGACAAAAAAAAATAATGAATGAATGAGGGATCAAAATTCTTAGATGATAAGAGATGTTTTTTAGAAAAATCAAGAAGCTTCAACATGATTCTTATTCAGAAATCGAAGTTACCTCACCATTTCAATATTCATTATGTTATGTAGCAAGTCACAAAATAGTTAAGCATAGTATTATTGCTCGTTAACTTTAGAAAAAGTAAGTAAAGTATGAAAGTTTAGTTTGTAATGATACATACAAAACGGGAAAAAATAATAAAAAACTTTATTAAGAAGATATTATAAGTATATGTTTTTCCTTTAAAACAGAAATACACAGAAAATTTTTATATCATAACTAACACGTCTTTATGCTATGTTTGGTATGAAATAAATTAAAGGATTGGAATTAATGTGATGTTTGTGAAGAAAATTAGTAGACATCCATAATAATTCATCATATAGTTGGAAGAAGTAAAATTAACAAAAAAGACTACGATAACGGGATTAACATAAATATGTTTGTTATTTTTCTCTTTTGAAAAATCGGAAAGAGGAGTATAGTAGACAATATACGTGGACACTTCTATTGTATATTATATCATTCTCGTATTTTTCAGGAGAAATAACCAAGATTCAGATGATCCCATTATCACAGTCGTTTTGGTTAATCTTACTGCTTGAAGTTATATGACGTATTGCTATGGACGTCTGCTAATTTTTTTTGCTAAGTTCACATTAATTTCAGTCCTAGCATTTATTTCGTTCTAAAAACATTACAAATATCCATTAGTTATGAAATTGAAATTTACTTATATTATTATTTTAAAGGAAAACTATATACATCCAATATCTTCTTAACAATTTTTTAGTATCATTTTTTCCCTTTATATATATATATATCACTACAAACTAAAATTTCATAACTTAGTTACTTTTCCTAATGTTAATGGGCAATGATGCTTCGCTTAACTACTTCATGGCTTACTGCAAAGAAGAATGAAAATTGAGATGGATCCAATATCTTCTTAACAATTTTTTAGTATCATTTTTTCCCTTTTTATATATATCACTACAAACTAAAATTTCATAACTTAGTTACTTTTCCTAATGTTAATGGGCAATAATGCTTCGCTTAACTACTTCATGACTTACTGCAAAGAAGAATGAAAATTGAGATGGCGAGGTAACTTCGATTTCTTGCCATCTCATCATCAAAGAAGTTTGAGCCCTCATTTACTCATTATTTATTTCCTTTTGCTTCCTTAGACCTTCATGAATTTCCTTAAAAATCTAAGACAAATGAAAAAAACTAACAAATAATATAAGGAAATAGCGCACCAGTTAAATGTAAATCTTGGTATACTCTTGCAGATATGTCTTCAAAGTCAACAAAGTGGAATGTGTCATGGGATTTCCTCATTGTTTTCAGAAAATGTATACGACAGAAGTTGATTGTGTGAATCTTATCATTAAGTCACTTGATACTACTCTGAAATTTGGTTTGTTGGGACAAACTATAAAATTTGAGAAAATATAGACGTCATCTTCCCACAATTGCATTGTTGATTCTGCCTCTTGCCTCTGCCTTCGTTGTTTCAGATTTCTGTGATCTTTTGAGTTGTGTTATTGGCTTTGAGTATCATATATTTAGTAAAGTTCGAATCTTATTTTTCTGAACTGTTGTTTTGGATTTGATAACTTATATTAAGCCTATATTTTTTTCCTTCTGAATACACTGTAAACAATGATGTCTACTGAAGAAGTTTATGCTTTTTTTATATAAAGTATGTTCTTTTGAGTTGTATTATTGGCTTTGAGTATCATATATTTAGTAAAGTTCGAATCTTATTTTTCCGAACTGTTGTTTTGGATTTGATAACTTATATTAAGCCTATATTTTTTCCTTCTGAATACACTGTAAACAATGATGTCTACTGAAGAAGTTTATGGTTTTTTTATATAAAGTATGTTCTACACTTTTCTCTCAGTCGTAAACTATTTATGACATTTATTATTTAAGATTTGTACTATATACTAATTATCAATTTCTTACATTTTAGTTTTCCTCCTTATATTTATCTTAGTTTAAGTCATGCAAAAATGTTATTACTTTATGTGTATATAAGGGTTGGAATATTCCATTTAGATTACTAAAATCGAGAAGCTATAAAATGATTCTCAGTAAGAAATTGATGTTACCTCGTCATCTCAATTTTCAATATACATTGCAAGTCGGGAATAAGTTTATGAAGCATCATTGCCCATTAATAATAGGAAAGTAACAAAATTATAATAATTAACGCATTAATGCATATTTATACTATGTACATTACTAAACAAAGGTATGGAAAATGAATTTTGCAAAATGACATAGGGAATTTTAATTTAAAGCTGGACTCTAATATTTATAAATTAGAAGCTAGGCATTTAGAGACTCAAATTAGCATATTTTTATGTTTACTTGAAAGTCGATCTAGACAACAAAGGTGTGCTATCATATTCCTAAAAAGCTCTCATCCGTTTAAAATATTTCAAAGTATTATGATTCCTTTTCTATGATTGATTTCCAGAGGAAATGGGATGTTCTTTCTTTCTTTCTTTAGTTATAACTAATTATGGAAAGGAATTCTGATGTGACCTGATTTTGTTATGGAGGTAATTTTTTGTTAGGTACTTTTCCCCTATAATGTTATTTAAATTGAATTTATTATTTTTTAATAATATGCTTTATATATGTTAATTGTGACGTATGTTCGGTTATATATTAGGGTTAAGTTCCAGTTTTAATGTGTTATTTGGTCCTTATTGGTTATAGATTAAGATCATCCTGACATGTTATCCCATTTGTTGTTTAAGATTTTTTTCATCTATGCTAATTATCCACTCACAGCATTTTAATTTTTATAATTACAATTAATATATTTTATGTGGTGAGAAAATGCTCTTATTTTCCGTAGATATAAGGGTTGGAATATTCTATTTATATTACTAAATCATGTTATAATTAACAAATGATTTTATTAGTAGTATGCTCAATAAATGTTGTGAAATGATCCTAAAAGAAGTAAAAACTTTTAAATTATCTATGAATAGCCCTTCAAAAAATTATTAGATAATTTTCAACTTCAATCTATAACATTTAGATAGAACCGGGATACATGATTAATGTTTCTTCCATGAATACTAAGATTTCTTACATAAATACATATTTAATTGGATGCAGATCAAATTATGATATCTTTAGTTTTGAGTAGAATAAAAATTTAGATTATATATGCACCACATATATTAGTCAATATGACGCCTTTTATAAGTTTAAATCATATATAATCTTATTGCCTACGTAAATTTCCCTTTACCATATAATATGAAAATAAGTTCATCTTTTAAGTAGGTTTAAATAGATTTCCAAGGATATATGAATTTTTGTAGAAACTAAGCAAAGTGAAATATGTACTAATTACAATATAAGTGAGTTATAAGAGTAAATCATACAAGTCTAAAATATACGATTAAATCCTCGAGAATTTCCATCAATACATTATATAGTTTAATATTTATTTTCAGTCATAAATCACTATACATATTAAGTATATACAAATACATAAAATGTTTGACACCGAAAATTTATTGAGGTGACCTAAATGAGTAAATACTGAAGTGATCAAGAGTACATATTAATGTGACTAACAATTTTACAATTTTATCGCCTCAATGCAATTAGTTTTTTTTGTTATTAATCTTAATATTTTAGTTCAGACATTTATATGTTATACTTACAAAGAGCAATTCATTTCATTAAAACATGCGCATATGCGTACGCATATATGCACGCCCACACTTTTAGACAGACTAATGAGCTATAACATTATATAAATATACTCTGTAAATATATATATGGTATTTATACATTAAGATTGTTGATACCCTATAAATACACTAAAATACATCATAAACACATTAATCATCCAATATTAACTATTTTGTTACGTAAATATCCTTTGGCTTAGTACACTTTTAACCTCAATATAGTTTAATATTTACTCATTTATAATTGAGATATTTACTTTAAAATACAAATCTTTTTACGTTGAAAACTTTACTAAAGTTGATCATAAATGATTAAAAGCAACTAAATATAGTTTATTTTGATTTTTTTTATTTTTTTTGTAATCATTTATGATCACCTCAATATATATGAGGTAAGCACGATTGTTGTTTGTTATTTTATTGAATGGTGGCATTAGTAATTTTGGTGTTCTCTCTCCTTCACCGTGTTGTGTAGCAAGATAGTTATTCAACTTCAACTGATAACATTTTTGTCAAAGGTGGGATATATAATCTTTTAAAATATTATTAACAATTTGTGACAAATTTTTTTTTGTGATATGTTGGGGACTAACTTATCATAACATGAAGGGCAATAACATCCATCATCATCTTATTTAATAGATTTCATTATTTGGGTATTTGTTGTGTATATAAGATTCAATGTATAAATATCACAAAAAATATGTCATGATTTTTATATAAAGTTTACATTGTTATACTATTTAGATTGAGATGACAAATATTAAGTCATAATGAAAATCAAATCTAGTTTTTTTTCCTTTGACATAAATTTTAATATATGTTTCTCGTGATTAGTTTGTCATAAATTTTATTTATTAAATTTGATGTCATTTTATCATACCATTGTGGAGATGTGGAGAAAATATTTTAATGTTGTATGATCCCACCTTTAGATGCATTGTTATGTGAGTAAGATATAACAAAAATGCTATATGAGATTATATATATGTGGTTATTATTTAATCAAAAGAGAAAATAAAGTGAAAATTGCATGAAGGAAAGTTTTTATGAAGAGAGAAGTCGTGGGTGGAGGGGGATAGAGTGTACGGGGGGAGCATGAGGGGAAGTTGTGTGCAGGGAGGTAGTTATGAGAGAGAGAGAGAGTGTGTGCGCTTGTCATTAGAATTTGGGAAGGAGAGAACGGGGAGAATGGGAGAAACAGAAGGGGAGTGCGCCATTTGTCTGACGTTGGGAGTGTATGTGAGGAAAAAGGAGTAACGAAGAGGCATTGGATGAGACAAAGACTCAAGGGGAAGGGGTCCACACGTAAGAAGACAGGGGCAAAAACGTGTCAACATATTCTGGGAAAACCCAGTTTTAGTAGTATTAAGAGATGTTCTTCTTAAAGAATTATAAGGATCGTATTTGGGAGGAGACAACTAGAAAAATGAACTGTTTACTCTATTTTATACATGTTGATTGCATCTTGAAACCTGTCTGCAAATCGATTTTCGTTTTTGCTACGTGAAGAAATTTCACTTACACGCATTTCATTTGAACGCATATTTCCATAATTTAGGCTGCAGCCATGTTGTGATGGTTACTATGCAATCTATCCTTGTCACTAGAAATCATGACCAGTAACTAGATTACAAATCGCAAAAAGAGGTTTATCAGATAAAAAAGTGTTAACCTTGGCAGGTAGTCTTATTGACCGCTTGTCATGCCATGGTATTGACACGGCCTTATTTTAGTCCCCTCCAAAGCTTTGATTTTCTTTTACCTGTAATTATCAGTTCCGATCGTGTTTTATGGGCTGCAGCATTACCTATCGATGTTGGATTCACTGGTGCTTATTCCCTTAGTGATTGTTTCTGCAATGGATGCAGTCCAAAATTTGCAAGGGTTCTCGCATAATGGACGCATGCGAGTAAAGAAGTTAGTCCAAAAGAGATTGCAAAGGAAGTTACGGATTGGTAGTTGGAATATCGGTACTTTAACTGGAAAATTGATGGAGATAGTGGATACAATGGAAAGAAGGAAGATTCATATATTATGTCTTCAAGAGATTAAATGGGTTGGAGAGAAAGCAAGGGAGATCGAGAAGACAGGCTTTAAAGTTTGGTATTCAGGTAAAGATAAGGGCAGAAACAGTGTTGGAGTGGTTGTTCATAAAGATTTGAAGGATTGTGTGGTTGAGGTGCAAAGATTTGGGGATCGGATTATTTTGCTAAAGTTGGTGCTTGAAGAAAAAATTCTGAATATCATCTCAGTTTATGCACCGCAAATTGGTTTAGATGAAAGGACTAAACAAGCTTTTTGGGAGGATCTGGATAAGATTTTACGAGGAATCCCACAAAGAGAGATGGTTTCCATAGGTGGAGATCTTAATGGACATGTGGGAAAAGATGTTTCAGGGTATGCAAGTGTGCATGGAGGACATGGTTTTGGGGATAGAAACGAAGAGGGAAAAGTCATTCTGGATTTTGTAACTGCTTATGATCTTTTCATAGCAAACACTCTTTTCAAGAAGAGGGAGGAGTATTTAATTACTTATAAGAGTGGCTCAACTAGAACACAGATAGATTACTTTGCGTTGAGGAGAAGGGATCGGTTGTGTTGCAAAGATTGCAAAGTAATCCCTGAAGAGAGTTTGACAACCCAACATCGCTTGTTAATCTTGGATTTACAAATAAAAGGGCTGGTAAAGAAAAGGAAGGTTCCTAAGATCACTAGAAGTAGGTGGTGGAATCTTCCACTGAAGCAATCAAGCTTCAGGGAGAAGGTTTTAGAAGACTTATCTTGGGATTGTAGCGGTAGTGCAAACGAGATGTGGGAAGCAGTAGCGTCTTGTATTCGAAAGGTAGCCAAAGAGATGCTAGGCGAGTCAAAAGGAGGAGCTCCGGGTCAAAAGGAGGCTTGGTGGTGGAGTGAAGGGGTGCAAGAGAAACTAAAAATTAAAAGAGCTTGCTTTAAAGCTATGTTTAAGGATAGAACAGAGGAAACTGTCACGGACTATAAAATAGCGAAGAAGGAAGCAAAGAAGGCTGTAAGCGAAGCTAAGTCAAAAGCTTATGAAGTTTTGTATAAAAATCTTAACTCTAAGGAGGGCCAGAAGGATATATTCAGGTTGGCCAAAGCAAGAGAAAGAAAGACCAAAGACCTTTCTCAAGTGAGATGCATTAAGGACGAGGAATGTCATGTGCTTGTTACTCAGAAGGATATAGAGACTAGATGGGAGCAGTACTTGCATAAACTTTTCATTGGAGAAGGAAATAGAGAGATCACTTTGGGTGATCTAGCAAGTAGTGAAAGTTACTTGAATCGTGCATGCTATAGATGAATACAAAGAAAGAAGTAGAGGAGGCTTTGAAGGTTATGAGACCTGGGAAAGGTGTTGGACCGGATGACATCCCTGTAGAAGTATGGAAAGTCTTAGGTGAGCGTGGTTTGACTTGGCTTACGAATCTATTCAATGTTATTTGGCGAAGCAAGAAAATGCCTGAAGATTGGAGGAGTATCGTGGTGCCTCTTTATAAGAACAAATGAGACATTCAAAATTGTTCAAATTACAGAGGTATCAAGCTAATGAGTCACACTATGAAAATTTGGGAACGTCTGATCGAAAGAAGGTTGAGGCAAGTTTCCCAAGTAAAAGAAAACCAATTCAGATTCATGCCAGGTCGCTCAACTATTGAAGCCATCCATTTGCTGAGGAGAACAATGGAGATTTATAGAGCTAAAAGGAAGAATCTCCATATGATCTTTATTGATTTGGAGAAGGTTTATGATTCTGTCCCACGAGAGATACTGTGGAGAGTTTTGGAGAAGAGACAAGTACCTGTCCTATACATTAATCTCATAAAGGATATGTATGATAGGGTTTTATCTTGTGTAAGGACCCCGACGGGGAAGACTGACTATTTTGATATCAACATTGGTTTACATCAAGGTTCAGCTTTGAGTCCATTTCTTTTTACTTTGATTATGGACGAGTTGACAAGTCACATTCAGGATGAGTTACCTTGGTGTATGTTATTTGCTGATGATATTGTGTTGATTGACGAGACTAGAGATGGAGTAAATGAGAAGCTTGAGGTTTGGAGACATGCATTGGAGACTAAAGGTTTTCGTATAAGTAGGGCTAAGACGGAATATATGGAATGCACCTTTGATGGAAGCAATGGTGAAGGAATCGAGGTGAAGATTGGTGACGATAACATTCAGAAGAGAGATTCTTTTAGATATCTGGGATCTATTTTGCAACATGATGGGGAAATTGATGGAGATGTTACTAATAGAATAAATGCAGGCTGGCTAAAATGGAGAAGAGCCTCCGTTGTTCTCTGTGATAAGAAAATTCCTTTAAAAATTAAAGGAAAGTTTTACAAAGCAGCCGTGAGACCTGCTATGCTTTATGGTTCTGAATGTTGGCCTGTGAACCATAGACATGTGCAGAGAATGGCTGCAGCAGAAATGAAAATGCTAAGATGGATGTGTGGATATACACGTAAAGATCGGATTCGGAATGATGCAATCAGAAAGAAAGTTGGTGTAGCTTCGATCGATGATAAGATGCGAGAAAACCGCTTAAGATGGTTTGGTCATTTGCAAAGAAGGTCAACTGATGCACCGGTTAGGAGATGTGAGTGTTGGGATGTTGAGCCGGCTAAGAGAGGGTTAGGACGGCCCAACGGAAAGAGACTATACGAAGGGATCTTAGTTTTTTGGATATAAATCCGAGATTGACCCAAGATAGATCTGAATGGAGGCGAAGAATCCATGTAGCCGACCCTACTTAATTGTGGGAAAAGGCTTTGTTGTTGTGATTGTTTCTGCAATGGGGGGAACACGGGTGAGATCTTTATGCAATAATTGCCGAGTTGTTTTGTTGCATTGCTATGTGATTTCACGCTGATTGCAAGGAAAAAATGCAGGATGATGTGTCTGCTGTTGTGTCTACAGTGCTACTTGTGTCTGGGTTAACAGCGATCCTGCACACACACTTTGGATCGAGATTGCCACTGGTGCAGGGGCCGTCGTTTGTGTATTTGGCTCCTGTACTAGTGATAATTGATTCTCCCGAGTTGCTGGCTACAAATGTAAGTTGTATTTGGTTGATTGTGGTTCAAAAAGAAACATTGTGGTCATTTTTTTTCCAGTGACAGTGCTTACTATGTGGTTGTTTCGATGGTGATTTAGTTAACTGTAAATCTAGAGGAATTCATTTTAGTTGTTCGAAGCTAATTGATCTTTTTTAAGGCTTATTCCGCTCGGGACTCTATTCTGCCCGGGACTCTATTGTATATTTTTGAATAGAATGTAAGTTCATATTATCCCATGAAACCAAAAAAAGGATGATGAGAGGGCTAGGTGGTCATCTTCTAGGCTTGATGTTTCTCCCCCCACCCAAACTATCAAGTCCTAAATAGTTCCATGCTTATATTGTGTATCATGCATTTGTGCCTGATAAACTAACCAGGTTATGTGCTTGCTTAACCTGTTTGAATGTTTGATATCTTGATCTGTGGTATTCAGTAGCTGGGAATGAAACTGTACAAAGATAGCTAATTAAGGCATTGAAGTCAAGTTTACGGTTAGACATGTTAAATGCATCATAACTTGGATCGAATCTGAAGAACATACAACAAAGTGCAAAATATATGCTATCTATGATTTGCCGGTGAGTAACAGTTTTTGTGTGGGATAATAGAGAAGATTACTTGGAAAAAAGTCAAGAAGAAATTATATCAACTATAGCATTATATTTGCTATTGATATGATTTGAGCCTTAGTTGATTAAGAAATTATATCAACAACAGGAAGACCTTGATCCGCATAGGAATTCTGTAGTCCCAAGCATTCTCCTCCTGAAATTCCTCGTGCTGCTTGACGAATGCTTTATATGCCTTCTTCACAGAAAAACCCCCTTCCTTCCAAGCGAAGTGGTCCCTGCCTTTATTGGGGCCACCAACATATGCTAGATCCCTCAAGAGGACCACGACCTCATCGCATCTCTGGTCCAACAAAGCTAAGCGAAAGATGTGCACCAAGATCCATTTGCCCAAACCTCACACATCGTAGCATTCTGTCCCCTGCAATGGCGAAAAGTTGCGGGTACTTCTCCCTGAGCGAACCCATCCCCAGACAACAATCCAACTAGAATCTATAGCCACGCCCATCCCCCAGCACCAGTCTCACCATCCCACCCAGCTGTGGCGAGACACTCATCAAACCCCTCCAAAGCGACGATGGCCTCCTACAAGCCTCAACGCTCCACGAACTACCGATCTCATAGATGCTCCCCATCACCCTGCAAAGCAGGTCATCGGACTTCCCCCATGATCTTAGGGCCCACTTCGCCAGCAGAGCCTTATTCATGAGCTTTAAATTGCAGACCCCCATGTCTTCCTCTCTCTTCGACCTCTCATCGTGTCCCAGCCCACCAGGTGCACTCCCCCTCCCTCCTGTTGTCAGTCTGACCTGAAGAAGCACTTCATCATCCCCTCCAACCTCTTCCGCACCCACACAAGCATCAACCTCATTGAGAAGAAAAAAATTGAGATGATGGACATGACATGCTTGAGGAGGACCAACTTTCCCCCCTTAGAGAACATTCTGTTCTTCCAACCCGCTAACTTACTCTTGAGCCTGCCGATCACCACCTTCCAATCTGCCACCCGCAGCCATCGAACAACCAGAGGGAGCCCTAAGTACGTGGTCGAAACCCCTCTGGATAACGCAAAACACAACAAAGCTCTCGAGCCTCCTCCTCACCACACCAAATATGAAGACCTTGGCCTTGTCTCTGTTTAACTTCAGGCCCGAGATCTCCCCAAAGATATCCATAATGCAAGATGCATGTCTTGCATGCTCAGGGCCCCCATCAATAAACAAAATCGTGTCGTCCGCGTACTGTAAAATGTGGATGGATGTGCCATCTCTCATGTATCTAGCACAAAAACCGTCAGCCGTATCCAACCTTATCACCACCACCACTGCATCTGCCACAATAACAAAATGGAGCGGTGCCAGAGGGCACCCCTACTGCACACCCCGCTAAGACTGGGAGAAACCCCCTCTGGCCTGCCATTCGCCATTACTGAATAAGACGCTATTGTGATGCACCTCTTTACCCAACCAATCCATCTGACTGGGAACCCTCTCTTTTGCAGCGACCGCCATAGGAAGTGCCAATCAACGCAGTCGTATATCTTAAAGAAATCTACCTTCCAAAGGACCCCCTTCTGCTTCTCCCTCGTCCAATCTAACATCAACTTCGATGCCAGCACCCAAGAGTCAGCCATATGCCTGCTGGGGACAAAGGCAGTCCGCTCTGGAGAGATGATTCCCCCTAGCACACTCCGCAACCAGTTTGCTTGGACCTTGGCAATAATCAGATAGATGGCATTGGACAACGTGATCGACCTGAAATCCTCCACACGAGCGGTCCCCTCTCGTTTGGGAAGCAGAAACATGAGCGCCTTGTTCAGATGCTCAAATCCTCGATTTCCCTCCTCGAACTCCTACAGTATCGCCACCGCCTCCACCTTCACACGCTCCTAGAACTCCTTGAAGAAGCACACCAAGAAACCATCGGGGCCCGGAGCTCCATTCGCATTTAGTTGCCATAAAGCCTGTCGAGCCTCCTCTGAGATTGGCTCCACCAGCTCCTCAGCCTCCTGAGGGAGATACACTCAGCCCCCCGCCCACGCTACCCCCAGCCTACCCCTCTTGCTCTCCTGGAGGAAGCGGCGAAATGCACCCTTAGCCGCCTACCTATCTCCGTGTCGCTCGTCTCTTGCACTCCTCCCACTTCAATGCTTCTAATGAAATTCTGACGCCTTCTGCCATTGGCAATGGAATGGAAGAACCACGTATTATTATCCCCCTCCCTCAACCACTTATGCCTCGATCTCTGCCTCCATTTGACCTCCTTTTTCCCATCCTCCAACTGCACCTGGTTCAAACCATCACATATGTCCTCTACCTCACGCGGTAGCAGCACCCGCGAGTCCTCTACCGCATCAAGGCGGTAGGTGACCTCCTACACCGCCACCCTCACTCGCTGCCTCTGCTCACGGTTGCACCTCTTGAACTCAATCAGTCGCTTCCGCAGCAGCCTGAGTTTCTGAGCCAAGATCGTCGAAGCCGACCCTTCCAGCTGCGTGCTCTGCCAAAATCCCACCACCATGTCTCGAAATCCCTCCTCTATCAACCAAGCCTGTTTAAATATGAAGAAAGACCTCGATCTCACGTCCTCATCGAAGGACCAAAGGATCGGGTTGTAATTGGAGTGCGCTTGGTGCAGGGCCCACGCATCTGCCAGTGGAAAAGACATCGCTGCCTCCTGAGACAGCAAGAACTAGTCAATTCGCGATCTCGATTTGGCAATTCTCCAAGTGTCGCGGCATCCACTAGCATAAAAAATCTGCAACCTCGCATTTGAAATGAACTGCCTCAGCTCCGTCGAGCCCGCATCTGCACCCCCGCGCAACCGAGGCCTATCCTCTGGCTGTAGTGTCACATTGGAATCCCCCCCTCCGAGATCCAAATCTTGTCTGGGTACCTCTCTCGAAGCAGTCTCAAGTCATCAGTTAGCTCTGACATTGCCTGGCCAGTTTGCGGCCCATAAACGTTAGCCACCTACATTCGAACCCCATCCGCCTTTCGCTGCGGGACGACCGAGAGAGAGTGCCTCCCCTTGCACACCTCTACAAGATCAAAGTTGTCCACGCTCCAGCCCACCGCCATCCTTCCTGACGCTCCCGACGCATCCAACACCCTCCACTCGCTCAGACGAGAGCCACCCATCGAGCCAAAAACCTCATCACACCCTTGGAAAATCTTTGTTTCTTGCAGCAGCATCACATCCGCCACCACCTCTGCGCCCAAGTCTTAGATCGTCATTCTCTTGTCCGCCCTCCCCGCACCCCCGGCATTCCAAGAGATAATCTTTATATATCAACCTCAACAACTCTCGATGGCGGCACCACCCCAGGTAGTTCAGCAGGGCCTGACTCGCCACCAATCCCAGCTGGCCCTCTCTACTACCAACCGATGGCTCAAAGCTAACCGGTCCCGCCTCTGGTTCTGCTGCACCCCTCCCACGCCTAATCAGGTGCTCCTCCCTCGATGCCGACAAATGCGAGCCCTCCGCCCGATCCATTACGTCGATAACTGCCCTCCTCCACCTCTTTATGCTCTTGGCAGAGGAGAACCGGCAATACCTTTTCCCACACCTCTCAGAGGTTGACGGCCGCAACACGAAATCCCTTCCGGACTTCGAGGAGGTCCCAACCAAAGAAACGAACCGGGACTCCACTGCCTTCGCGACGACATGCACACGTCGATACTCATGTGTTGCCTCCACTAAAAGCTCTTCTACCCCCCCCCCCCAGCATCGCTTCCACTCCCGCCCAACCGACTTGCAGAATCAGTTCTGGAGTGCCCCACAATCGTCCTTGGGAGCACCATCCAACCTAATCCACGTCGCGGAGACTGCTCCAGAGCAACGAAGACTCCTCTGTATCCGGAAACCAGGCTCGCCCCATCGACCCCGATCGCGGGTCCTCTCCCGTCCCTCGCACGTGAGTCTTCTATCTGGAACCGGGTCACATAACTCGTGCTCGTGGTCCACTGCCTGCCCCTTCCTCAAAATCCCCTCACTCGAGCTTTTGCAAAACTTGTCTGCCTCCTTGGATACACACTCCTCCAATTCCATCCGGAAGGATACATGTTCGATCTTCATGAATAGCTCTGAGGCAAAACCACCACCCTCGCAGTGAACTCCACCTTCACACGAGCATCCTCTCCCTTAGAGAGGCCCGGACACATGGAAATCACCGTCCCAAAATCACGAAGCACCATCTCCAACGAAAGCACATCCCACGTTTGCAAGGGCACGTCCTTCAGCCTCGAGATCTTGTAGAACCACCCGTTCGCCTCCACCCCACCAGTCCATTTGGCACCCTCCGAAGCAAGCTGGACACCTCCCCAGCGGATAGTCCACGAGCAAACACAATGCCCTTCTACAGTTGCACCACGCCCCCTAAAAGCCGGACCCACCCACTGTCCAATGTCCGCCATAACCGGCTGCAGGCAATCTGCCGAACCAAGACAATCTCCCACCAAGACACCCTCCAAAGGGTCCACATCTCGTGGGGGGCATTGCGGGGTAGTCCCCCATGCAGCCGAACCCCCCGCCTCCAAACCGACTCTACTCCCCCACACATCGCTTGGCCGACGCCACAGTCTAGGACAAGTTTTCCTTCGATGGCCCACCCCTCCGCATTGGAAACAAGCCATCGCATTCTTGCACACCGCCGTTAGGTGGCCCCTATCTCCACAATTGAAGCACCGCCGGGAGTCTCCCTTCGATACAAACAATGGCTCTTGACGCGACCGAGACGAGACCCATCTCCGTGACTGGCCCACAACACCAACACTCGTCGGGGAAAACTGCCCCCTCCTCTTCGGCAATACCTTCTGCCAACCCACCCCATCTTCCCTTAGCGGACCTCCCCCCAACTCCAGACTCCAACCACCAACCACCAAGGATGACATGGTGATGCCACTTCCTTGCACCGCCCCTGCCAACCAACCTCCAAGCACCTCACTCGCCACCATTCCCAGAGCAGGCTCCCCGCCTCCACTCCCCCTGCCACAACTCTCCTCAATGCTGCATGGAACAACCCCCCTTTTCACTGGAGCGAGGCCCGAGGTTGTTCCCCCCACAGCCCGCCTGGAACCCTGCCTCCCGTCGCAATGCCTCCCACCGCCACAACCAATGAATGATGCCTAAGCCCATCCACTGCAGGGCGGCTAAAGACCAGGGGTGACAAACCAACCCCTCCCAATCCTGCTCGTGGACCCCCCAGGTAGCCCCTCTCATCGTAGGTGACCACCTCACACTACCCGATGCCGAGAAGACCGCTACCGAGACCCTCGCCTCGCCCGAAGCAAGGAAACCCGCCACCCCCTTCGCATCTTCCGCTAGAAACTTTCCCGTCAACTAAATCATGGAGTCGCCCCTTACTAGGGAGACTCCCGAGCGAAGCACCATCTCCCTAAAAACACAAGTTATACGTTAATGAACTGATTATTTGGTTTGAAGAGTGTCTTCACTGTTATTCCCCCACTATTTTTCTAGGATTTCTCTTTTTCAACCACGTCCCTCCATTTTTTCCTCAAGCAGCATCACACATTCTCTTTTCTCTTCTCTCATCCCCAAATTCCTGCCTGCATTAAGTGGTATCAAAGCATGGAAATTGAATTGTTCTTATAATTCAACGATTCATATTCACAACAAAAAATGAAGCATCGTAAAAGAAAAAGAAAACCTCGCCAGTGAAAGTCTACCCGAGGAGGAATATGTGGCTATAAATGTTGTCCAAACCGCATTAAAAGCCTCTTTCGAGGTTTCTGTTGTCGTGAACCGCTTCTCCTTTGCTCATTGGATATCGTCATTCTGGGGATGACAGTTGGATGGAGCCAAACCGTGAGCGGTCACTCCAAGTGCTCCCTCAAACGTGCGAGTCATTAGGCCAGGATGGGATGCTGCTTAATCCTCGAGTTCCCAAGTTAGCTCCGCCCCCTCATTATTCTTGAGGAAGGCCTAGCCATTTCGTCACCACTTCTTCCATTCCATCACTATTGTGGGAGGGACTCGGAGTGGCCTTCAACTTCGACAACTGCTAGCACCTTTGTCATCTCTACCGTCACTAATGCCTATACTGCTGTTGCTGCCTAAAGCTTGGTGATGATGACCATGAGCACCACTCTTTCCAATGCCGACATCGACGACGACACCTTCCTCCTTACTGCCTGTAGTGAAGCTCCATCGATGGAGCTTTCAAAGCTATGTCATTACCAAGACTCAAGGCGGCCCCATCGCTAGGGCCTCACTCGGAAAGTACACCACGAGAATCGTCACCATCACTGCGTAAGAGGACCGGGATTGAACCCCAACCTCGACAACTGACGGTATAACGAGCCCATCTGAGTCACTATGAGGCATGTCCGAGGACTTCACGTTGTCTCGTGCACCGACAAGCGTAGGCGCACGGTACACTGTCACACCAACTTGGTCCTCTTCCTACCGGTGATGGAGATAAGGGGGGCGGGAGGGGGCTTGACCCCTTTCTCTCCCAGTTAATGCTTATACATATGTCAAATTACAAAAGCATATTTGATCTATGCCAATTACATGTTGTATATAATCACCCCCATATCTCAATAAAAACTCAATACATATGATCTAAATACAATCAACTATTAACATTTACATAACTGAAAACTGATATATATATATTTATCCTCCATCATATCCGTTTTTACAAATATAGATAAATAATTTTATTTTGGTACCATATTATCGAATCTATGTGTGTATATTGTATAAACATATATTAGTGTGCGCAAACATATATCTTATTATGTTGCGTTTATCATGGTATGATGCATTTTGGAGTTTTTTTTCAAATGCTGACAAAAAAGTATAATCGTTAATTTTATTTATTTATTATACAAGTTATTTAATTTAGATTGTTACTCTATTTTCTTTTATTATATCTCTAGTTTTATGTAAATTTAATTTAATCAACTATTAATTTAATCTTTACAAAAACGCGTGCCATCTGTCTATTTAGTGCGTCCCCCGTTTTTGAGTTGAAGCTCAAAAACGCGTGCCATCTGGGCGGATCTGCCTTGGCTTGACGCTTCGGACTCCGCTTCCTTCTGTGATTGTTTGGTTCGTTCGCGGGCTCGGAGCAAGAACGACATCCTCTCTTCTCTCGCTCGGCTGTGGTGCATTTGGACTTCTAGGAATGAGGCGCTGTTTACAGGCCAGAGATTCTACTCGGAAAATGTCCTCATTTCTGCTTCTCGGTTGGTCGGTGACTGGTCTGTTGCTTAAATTGCTTCATGGGGTTGTCGGGGTATCGTTCTGTGATACCGTCCGATCTTGGTTGAGCTCTTTCTTTTCCCTTTTTCCCTTTCTATTCACCCGCTGTAAGTCTCTCTTTTTCTCTTTACTTTTCTATTAATAAATCTGGGGTGAGCACCATCGAGTGCGTCCCCCGATTTTGAGCTTAAAAAAAAAAAGCACTTCTCCTGAATATAATGCTAGGAGACATTTACTATACATAGAATAATTTGTATCCATTTGTTATGTAATTGTACATTCGAATTATGGTTATCCCTTTCATATCTATATTATTCGCTAGATATTTTTTCAGTAGCCGTATCTTGATTAAAAATGGACAAGGATATGGTAACACCTATTTATAAATATCCATCTAAATGCAACCCTTTTTGTATTTGCATCCATTTTAAAACGGATACATATATACATGCCAAAATATGTATATCATATATGATAAGGGGTTCGTACATATATATATATATATATCTATATCTGTACACATAAAGCATCGTAAATTATTGCTTATTTTTAAAAAAGTTATATTTAGTTGTATTATTGAACATCAAATTAATCAAGTGTGAAATGAAGAACTTTGAAAGGATATTTTTGTTAGTATAATCTTTGTAATGATATTCAAGTGAAATTGTATGTTTACATAAGCATTTTTATAAAAGTTCTTGTAAATACCAGTGTCAACTAACCACGCAACCCAAATATTAACAACTAAATGACAACGCACAATAGATAAATAATGTTTAAATAATTTGCTTCCCCCAAAGTAGAAAATTGTGGCTTCGTCCTTGCTTCCTAGCACATCGTTGTTGCCGCAGTTAGGGAAGGAATTCGGTATGCACCCGAATATCAAATCCTCCCTCTAACGATACCCGATATATCACCATATTTTGAACCATGCTACAAATCATAAATTTGGTTATTAATTAGTATTGGATTTGTTTCCAAGTGTGTTAATTAGTATCAAATCATCAGAACCTCCATCGGCCCCATCCGGGGGACATATCCCGTATGCATGACATGGTCGATGGAGGTTCTGAGGATCTTTTGTTATTCATTAGTGAGTGTGGCTTGCAGATTATGGATGTCGGTGGCAGTCGATACATCTAGAGAAACTTGAGATCGAGGTCTCGTATCGAAAGGTTCTTGATATCCCATGAAGCGGCAAGGCTCTTTCCTTTGGTTGACGTGCGGGCGCTAAGTCGGGCGCATTCCGACCCCACCTCGCTCATGTGGTCCTCTTACGAGGACGTGCGATCGAGATCCTACTTCAGATTCGAACGACCGTGGCTTCTTGAGGAGGGGTTCCACGAGATGATTATGTCATTTTGGTAGGAGATTCAACTTGTTGGGTCGGTCGCGGCTAGACTGGCTTTGAAGCTCACCTTGATGCGAAGGAACCTATTAGTTTCAATAAAAGAACTTTGGCACAACAACATAGTGTGAGAATTTCGGCTCAGGAGGTGATCTCTCGTTTGGATTTTGTTGGAAGAATAAGAGTTGTTTATTCCAGAGAACCCTAGGGTCTCTTATATAGAGAAAATCCATGGGTAAATTACATAAGACGGAACATAGAAGAATAAAAAGGCACAAACGGTACACCGACTACGTAATTCTTTCGTCACTCCCCCTCAAGATGGAGCATAGATATCGATCATGCTCAGCTTGGAAGTACACTTCTAGAATGGTCCTCTGAGTAACGGTTTGGTGAAGATGTCAGCAGTCTGCTCCCCAGAACTAACATGTGAAGTAGAAATCAATCCCTTATGGATCATGTCTCTGGTGTAGTAACAGTCTACTTCAGTATGCTTGGTTCTCTCGTGAAAGGCAGGATTATTGGCAATGAACAATGCGGCTTGATTATCACATTGTAGCTGCATGGGTAGAGGTATATCTACATGCAAGTCTTCTAGTACAGCTCGAACCCACATCATTTCCGTACTTGCTTGTGCCATAGCCCTATATTCAGATTCTGCACTGGATCTAGCCACAACTGTTTGTTTCTTGCTTTTCCAAGAAATTAGAGAGCTACCCACAAAGACAACAAAGCCTGAGGTAGACTTTCGATCCTTAGGACATCCTGCATAGTCAGCATCCACACATGCAGAAACAGATAAACTGGTTTCCTTTCTGAACAACAATCCCGTGCCTGGAGACGATTTTAGATACCCGAGTATCATATATATAGCATCCATATGTACCTGTCTTGGTTGTTCCATGAACTGGCTTACCCGGCTAACTGCAAAGACAATATCAGGTCGGGTTATAGTTATGTAAAGAAGCTTCCCCACCATTTCTCTGTACCTTCTCTTGTCAACTTCTTCTGTATCATTATCATACAATTTCATGCTGGGGTCCATAGGAGTAATAGAAGGTCTGCATCCAACCATGCCCATCTCGATAAGCATATCTGTAATATATTTCCTCTGGGTCATTACTAGACCTTGTGCATTCCTGGAGATCTCCAACCCCAGAAAGTATCGTAATGTAGCAAGGTCCTTTGTAACAAATTGACGACCCAACACTGCTTTGGTCATCTCTATCCCCTGAGCATCATCTCCTGTAACCAAAATGTCATCAACATACACCATGATGACAACTGTACCTCGAGTAGTCTTCTGGATGAACAGTGAGTGATCTGCATCGGATCTCTTGAATCCTTGTTCTTCAATTAGATGGAAAAGCTTATGAAACCATGCCCTTGGGCTCTGTTTAAGGCCATATATTGCCTTATGAAGTCTGCACACCATATGATTCTCCCCCTCAGCAACAAACCCTAGAGGATGCTGCATGTAGACTTCCTCCTGCAAATCTCTATACAAGAATGCATTTTTAACATCTAGCTGGAACAAGTGCCAACCACGTACGACAGCTACAGACAGAAGAATACGAAGATTGGAGTGACGGGCGACTGGAGAGAAGGTATCCATATAGTCCACTCCATAAGTCTGAGTGAAACCTCGTGCCACTAGCCTTGCCTTGTACCGATCAAGGCTACCCTCTGCATGATACTTGACAGTGAATACCCATTTGCAGCTAACAACAAATGCTCCTGAAGGAGCGGGAAGCAAGCTCCATGTGCCCTGCGACTGTAGGGCAGCCATCTCCTCCTCCATTGCAATTCGCCTGCAATCAATTTTCAATGCATCCTGATAGGTCCGTGGGATCTCCGCAGAGGATAAAGCCACTGCAAATATCTGAAAGTCCCCTGTGAGGCGATGAAAGGAGACCTGTGAGGCAAGAAAATACGAAGCACAACTGCGTTTCTGCTTTCTCATCGCAATAGGAACATCCAGATCATCAACCACTGAACTCGTCGGTTCAGATTCGTCCTGTAATGATGCACCCTGCATAGACACACTATTCGACCCATCATTAGTAGTAACATCTAAACATACATGGGGCGTGCTTGAGCAGGACTAGATCGACGGGTATAAAATTTTGGTAATGGCAAGAGAAGTGGTTTTGATGGAGGTGGTGGTGGTGGAGGTGGATGTAGTGGTGGTGCTGACGCAACGTTAGTGTTGGAGCATAAGTTGTAAGCGCCTATTGTGTTGTAGCAGGGTAAATGGATCCTGGAGGAGATCCATTTACCCCATCCAGTGTTTAGTCCCACATCGTCCAATGGTGGGACTTGGAGGCTCCGGAGAGGCTATATAAGGAGCCCCAGACCTCCTGTACTTATTGAGAAAGTGCAATGCATAGTATGCCCCTTTGAGGGCTTCTCCCGTGGTTTCATCCCGCTCCTCACGGAGTAGGGTTCCACGTAAAATCCCGCGTTCTTTCTTGTTATTTATCTTTTCCATGTTTACGCTTCCGCTTCCGATTTTCTAACATGGTATCAGAGCGGGTTCGATTCTCGAAGAGTTTATTATACTTTATTTTTTGTTCGAGATTCGAGATTCAGATCTACGGTTTCTATGGAAACCCTATTTTTGTTGTTGAAGATTATTTTGAAGACTCGTCGGATTATCAGTTCTTAGTTATTGCTGGAGATTCATTCTTGAAGATTTTTTTTCTGCGATTGTTCGAGACCTGCCGAGTTATGCTTGTTCTGCAATATCTATGTGGTGTGGCTGCATCTCCAGATACATGAGAGTTCATGTTTGCCGAAGAATCGTACAGGCCGCCCTAGCCGCATCTCTGGCGGCGACATCAACAAGGCCTCCTTCGAAGCCCAGAACCCTCGGCCCCAGTTCTCCAACGGTGGTACATCTATCCAGCGACGGCATCCCTTCCATCCAAGTTCGATTCCCAGGCATCTTCCGTCGATCAACTCCAGGGGTTCCCAGCGATGCTCCCGATCGCCCCCCTTCCCCGGCGGGGCCACCTGGCGGCGCCTTTACTCCCAGGCGGATGCCTCCGGGCCGCGAGCAAGCCGCAGCCCTAGCGGCGCCTTTACTCCCAGGCGGAAGCCTCCATGCCGCGAGCAGGCCGCCAACTCCGCCCCCTTGTCGCACCTCCTATCTCCAGAGGAGGTCGCTTGCGAGCCCTAACAGCCCAGACGGCGGGCTCTTGCCGTCGATCTCCTCCAGCAGAATCCCTGCGGCGCAAATGATCCCAGGAAAGGGGGCGGCAACGGAAATTGAAGCCCTTTCGGGCGGCAGGTATTCGAAGGGGTTCCCGCAGGTGGGAACCCTAATGTTATGGGTTGAGTTCTATTCAATGTCCAAATGGGCAATAAAAAAAATGTGGGGAAGGGCATATGCGTTCGGCCAAAAAAAAAAGGAAAAATATATGGCTGAGTTTTTGGGTCCACTAGTGGACCAAGAGTTATTTGTTTAAAAAAAAATATCACGTACAAAAAAAAAGAAGAGAGAGTACGCGTAAAAAAAAGGAGAGAGATTTCTTTAAAAAAAACTGATAAAAAAAGGAGAAAAGAGGCGCGTACAAGAAAAAGTCGTACGCAAAATTAAAAAAAAAATTGCAGAGCCGTAAAGAAAATGAAACGGCCAAAATTCATGATTTGAGAAGTTGAGAAAATTTGTAACGGCTTATTGGTATTGTGAACCCCTATTTATCTTGTCTTCTCCCAACTTGGTCGACGTCCATGTTTTCCGACAAGTATGGGAGAAAGGGGGAGTATATATATGTAGAGTCACATGTCTTGTATACCAGATGCAGATTTATATTTCCAGACTGATCAGATTCCAGACTCTACGGTTCAGATCCAGGTTCAGACTCGACGATTGTCTTCCGAGTCTCCAGTTTTAAGACACGCACGAGTGTGCGGTCATTGTCAGATGAGCATAAGTTGCCATCATTGTCAGAGGTCCCCATCATTCTTCTAGTTGTCAGGCTAGAGTTTTCATGTGAGCCACAGGGACTCCAGTGCAGAGGACCATTTCCTTGAGGGCAAGGATTTTCATGTGGTATCATAGGTACACCAGAGCAGTGCACCATTTTCTGAGCCAGATGGGAGAGACCCAGTTCTCCGACGAGGAGACTTCAGGCGCAAGTTCAGACTCGATGGTCAGGTTACGAGTCTTCAGTTGACTCACACTCCAGCCCGTTCGTCCTCCTCACCTGCACGGCATGAGAAGCAACGTCCTCGACTGCAGCAATGTGCGCGTTGGGTTGATATTGTCCGTAGTGTCTTGTAGCGTTGAGTTGAGTTTCTGTCTGTTTGTCCAAGCTGAGCATTGCATGCTCCAGCTTGAGGGGGAGTGTTGGAGCATAAGTTGTAAGCGCCTATTGTGTTGTAGCAGGGTAAATGGATCCTGGAGGAGATCCATTTACCCCATCCAGTGTTTAGTCCCACATCGTCCAGTGGTGGGACTTGGAGGCTCTGGAGAGGCTATATAAGGAGCCCCAGACCTCCTGTACTTATTGAGAAAGTGCAATGCATAGTATGCCCCTTTGAGGGCTTCTCCCGTGGTTTCATCCCGCTCCTCACGGAGTAGGGTTCCACGTAAAATCCCGCGTTCTTTCTTGTTATTTATCTTTTCCATGTTTACGCTTCCGCTTCCGATTTTCTAACAGTTAGGAACTGGATTGGACAATGGTGGACTCACCGTAGGAGGAGGGACATAGACCTCATAAGTCGATGTGTTAGAGACCAATCTGTCACTTGCAGGTGAAAAATACATAACAGACTTGAAGAAAGTAACATCTGCACTGACAAAGTATTTCCTGTTAACCGGATCATAGCAATGATATCCCTTCTGCGTCCGAGAATAACCCACGAAGACACATTTGACAGTTCTAGGTAAGAGCTTGTCAAGACCTGGGGATAGCTAATGAACAAAGGCAACAACTCCAAAGACACGAGGGGTGAGTGAGAACAATTCCTTATCTGGAAAAACAACAAAAGAGGAATTTTCTCACAAAGTACCGTGGACGGCATACGATTTAATAAGTAACAGGATGTAAGAACGGCATCTCCCCCAAAAGAAATAGGAGCACAACTATGGATAAGTAGAGTTCGAGTAATGTCAAGAAGGTGACGATGTTTTCTCTCAGCAACTCCATTCTGTTGGGAGGTGTAGGCACATGTAGTTTGGTGTATAATGCCTTTTGACAAAAAATATTGTAAGAGAGACCGAGTACAAAATTCCAATGCGTTATCAGTACGAACATATTTCACATTGGATGAAAAGACATTGTTCACTTCATCGATAAGGTTTTTGATAACATCACCAGCTTCAGATTTATTCTTTAACAGGAAAACCCACGACAAACGAGAGAAATCATCAACCACGACAAGATAAAACCTGTGCCCCTGGTGATCAGGGACACGACTGGGACCCCAAATATCAACATGAAGTAACTCAAAAGGGGAGCTACTGCTCCGACTCTGACGACTCGGGAAGCTAGCTCTATGGTGCTTCCCTAACTGACAAGCTTCACACCGGAAGGACGAACTTGGAGATATCTGAGGCAAAAGGTGATGCATCTTCTGTAGAGGGAGGTGACCAAAGCGTAGATGCCATGTATAGGGAGAGACAGATCCAACAGCATGAGAAGAGACTCCAGCATATGAACTCCGGTTCAGACGATAAAGGCCATCCTGCTCAGAGCCACAACCAATCACCCTTCCCGTTAGAATGTTCTGAAATATAAGAGAAGATGTGTCAAATATAGCGCGACAATGCAAATCTTTTGTAATCTGACTAATAGAGAGTAAGTTCATCGAAAATTCAGGGGCATGTAAGACTTTCTTTAGACGCATGGAAGAGGATAACATAACCTCCCCCTGTCCAACAATGGGGGAATGAGTCCCATTGGCAATGATCACCGACCGTCCTGGAGGAATCTCTCTGTATGATATAAATCTGTCTCTGTCTCGACTCTCGACATAGATGGTGCGTGGCACCATAGTCCATGATCCAATCGGAGATGTCTGAACTATAACATGTGGTAAAAGCACATGCACTACCTGAGGTGCTAGCCGTGGCAGAAGCAGACGCAGCTATATCCGAAGGGCCTCTAGAAGAATCTGTAGAAGCAGGATGCATTATATCCCATAACCGAGCGACGAGTTCCTCAAACCTCTGATCCGAAGTAGAAGATGATGGAGATGCAACATGTTCTGCCACCCGCGCTGATGCTGGAAAGCCATGCTTAGAATAGCATGTATCCTCCGAGTGACCTGAACGGTGACAAAAACTGCAGGGTGGACGGGACCGACCACCACGGCCTCCAGTTCCACGACCACAGCCACGGAATGAAGAAGAGGAACTACCTCTCCCTCTGGAAGCATCCATCGCTGAGGGGGGTGGTGTAGACGTGCTGGATGGAATAGAGATGCGGCTAAGCCTCCGGTAGACCTCCTCCATAGGAGGAATGGTAGCATCTGCAAGTATTTGTGATCTGGCCGTATCATATTCGGGATCAAGAGCCGCAAGAAGGACTCCTACCATGGTAACATTACGAAATGTCTTCTGCTGCTCGGGTGTGGCCGTCAGAGGGATAATGCTGTTGAGTTTCTCAAACATCCGCCTAACGGATGTATACAAGGAATGAAGTGGTCGCCCATTCTGCTTCATGGTGAATATGTTGTGCTGAAGTTGTAGCATCTTGGTTTCATTCCGGACCTGGGAATATGTCGCCGCGAGAATGTCCCACATCGCTTTAGCAGTGGGCTGATGGAGGACATCATTGGCAATCTCCATCGACAACGTGCCTGACAACCAGACCTTGGCATACGCGTCATCAGCCTCCCAAGAGGCATAAATCCCTGTCTTCTCTGTCGGCTCATCCTCGGTAAGAATGTGCTTCTTACCGTTTGATTTCATGAGGCTCATGAACTGCATTGCTCAGAGCTCATAGTTCGACCCGTCCATTTTCACTATTGGCGCGAGACCTTTGAACGTGCCTATGGAGGGCATATCAACCTTGGATTCTGACATATCGCCGCAGATAAAGAACTAGGGCTTGTAGACAGAGAAACAGGTGTCTACACAAACTGCATAGGATTCGAGTGCGTATGTAGACGTTACACACCCAAATCCATGGGTAAGGCGAAGGAGGGGACGCTGGCTACGAAAGAGGCCGCAGGAGGGGACGCCGGCTAGGGCAAATCCGGCGGGGACGGGGCAGGAGCCGGCCCGGGAGGCGGGGCCGAGAGACGGGAAGGCAAGGTGGGGCCTGGGGTCGGGAGGCGGGAGGCCGGGAGGCGGGGGCCGGCGCTGGAGGCGCGAAGAGGCGGGGGCCTGGAGGTGAGGGCGGTGCGGGAGGCCCGAGGAGGCGGGGGCAGCGCTGGAGGGCCGAGAGGCGGCGACAACGGGGAGGGGGGGCGGCGGGTGGAGAGAGCCTAGGGTTTAGGCTCTGATACCATATTGGAATAATAAGAGTTGTTGTTTATTCCAGAGAACCCTAGGGTCTCTTATATAGAGAAAACCCATGGGTAAATTACATAAGACGGAACATAGAAGAATAAAAAGGCACAAACGGTACACAAACTACGTAATTCTTTCGACAGATTCACTTGAAGATGAGCGAGAGTTGTCGATTAGCGAGGCTGAGGAGAGGTTCAGATGTTTGAAACAAGTGCAACTAAAAGACATGAAGGAGATCGAATGAGGACACAAATCGATGCAGATGTGGTTAAGGGAGGGGACAACAACACACAATTTTCTACTCCATGGCTAGTGATAGAAGGCACATAAAATATATTCAGAGCACCAAGGTTGGTGGGGTGCAAACACGAGGGGACGCAGAGGTTGGCTTGGCATGTAGATAACATTTCCACAGCTTCTCTAGAATGACTTCTCGTGCGAGGCGCAAATGACGTGGTAGAGGTGTATTTTCTCACATTAAGTTGGCAAGCTGGTGGCACCTTTCTCGAAGGAGGAGGTTAGATGAGCTTTGTAGTAGCTTAACACGGATGAGGAACTTGTCTTGGTCTGCTTTTTGGTGTGCTTCTTCAAGTTCTAGGAATGTGTGAAGGAGGACGTGGTTGCGGTACTACATGAGTTTTGAGAAGGTAACCGTGTATTCGAGCGGTGGGGAGGTTAGGCAGGAGAATGCCTGGGACTACAGAATTATTCGGGCCAAAGCAGAATTCCTATGCGGATCAAGGTTTTCCTGTGGTTGGCAAGACGCGGGTGGTTGCTTTCCAAGGCACACATGGCGAGACTTCTGGGCAGCGGGTAGATTCTATGTGACAGATGCGGCGTTGAGCAGGAGGACCATGAGCATCTCTTCTTTGGTTGCTGATCATTGACCATGGTATGGGGGCGTGCGACGGTGCCGTGGCTGCGCTCGGTGGACAACACGACGTACTGGAGTTCGATTAGGTGGCTTGTGGGAGTTCTCAGGAGGACGCGACTGGCCCTTTTGTAATCCTCTGGGCCATTTGGTGTGCAAGAAATGAGAATTTTTAAAGGGCTTCATTTCATCTGTGAGAGGGTGTTGGGCCACTATAGGGCTCTGATATCGTTATGGATTAACATGTAATTTCGGTGTGTGGTGTTGTAAAAGGGCGTCAACACGGTTGGGAGAGAGGAGGGTGGGCCGCTAACAGGCATTGATGGCATGGTGGTCCAACTTGTTGTATTCTTGTGTGGGGCTGGTTGACGTTTTCTTTTCTTTTTCTGTTTTCGTTTGCTAATGGAATAAATATGCAGTGAGCGCCATTCTTGGGGCTATACGCTTAGCACAGAAATTGCATTGTACGTAAAGATAACCTTTTCCCTCCATTTCGACTGGAACACAATATTTCCATCCGGGGTCACTTCGACCTCCTTCAGAATCTTTTGCGCCCTTCTTGTTAGCTCTCGGCATTTCTGAAATCATATTCAAAACATTCAAGTTGAAACTTTAATTATCAATGACTGAGAACTTTAATTATTGACAGGGCCGACTATGAAACAGTTGCATTCGAAAGTAGAACTCTATGAAGCAGTTGGTCTAGGAGATATTATAAAACTATATATCCATGCATATAGTTTAATTGACTCCAAATCCGGTCTATTTAGTACACAAAAACCACTGTATAACCATTGCAATAAACCATAAGACAGTTTATATTGCAACCTGTAACTGTTCAATTGCTGAATATATTAACTTATGACAAACTGTAGCCATTTCAATAGGAGATTCAACTCCTGCTCAGACTTGCTGAAGTTGTGGATTCTTCTTAATCCTCCTATGATAAGGAATTCACAAAATGTAATTAACACATGAGATGATTCAATAACTATATAATATATATATTAAAAGATTTTGTTTTATTTCTATCAACAACACTTTCAATTGAAACAAATAATTATTAAATACAACAACAATACCACTGGTTGCACTAATAAAGAACTGGTATATTTTAGTACTCAGGAAACAGTGAGGATCAAATCCATAAATTCCAAGCTCGGGGAATGAAATCGAATAGAAAACAAGATGATTTCGAGCCCGGCGAAGGTGGAGGTGATGGCGGCGCATAGAAATCGAATAAGGGAATGAAATGATACCTACGATGGCGGCGCAAGATGTGCAGGCGGAGGTGGCGTCTGGCGCACGATGGAGAGGGAAGTCAGGGAGGTAGCGGCGTTGGCGCACGATGCAGAGGAGGAGGCGGAGACTCCGGTGATGATTTCGAGCCCGGCGATGCGAGGGAGGAGGCGGCGGTGGCGCACGATGATGTGGAGGAGGAGGCGGAAGCCAGAGATGAAGTTAGGTTTTTTTTTTGGTTTCGACAGAGCAGAGGAGGATCTGGGGCATCGGCGAAAATACATATTAAGTGGGTCACGTGCGATGCACGTGACCCACTTATAATTGAAAACGCCCCAATTTGCGCCTCGGACCGCCTCAAGGCGTCTACGCCTCAGGGCGTTTTTGCCCAACGAGGCGACCGCCTCACGCAGGAAAGCCGAGGCGTACGCCTCAGAACCCAAATCGACCGCCTCACCTCGAGGCGTACGCCTCGGGCGCCTCGAGGCGCGATTTTTAATTCCATGGTTACAGGTGGCATTGCAAGACTCAAGCACCACCTTGCAAAAACTGGGAAGAATGTTAAAGCTTGTCTAAAAGTCCCAGTTGAAGTATCAAATGAAATGAAGTGTTTACTCGCAAGGCTTGATGAGAGAAATAGAAGAGCAGTGGAAGAGATGGAAGAACTTTGCAAAGTGGGTGCTTATGAAACGGAAACACCTCATGGGAGCAATGAACATCAAACAATGACAGGTGGATCCAGCAGTGTGAAGCAAGTGAGGGGTCCTATGGACTTATTTGTTGGTGCATCCGATTTGGGAGGTCCCACTAGCAACATAAATGAGAAGCAACTTCAGACAACACTGAATGCATCATGGAAGAAAGAAGAGAGAACTCGTGTTTGCCGTGATATTGGAAGATTTTTTTTTGAAAATGGATTGGCATTTAATTGTGCAAATAGTCCATCATTTCAAACAATGCTCCATTCTGTGGGAGCATTTGGGAGGGGATTGAAGCCTCCAACCGCATACGAGTTGAGATCTTGGATACTGAGGGAGGAAGTGAATAACATTGGCAATTTGATGAAAGCGGCAAAAGCTTCTTGGGCGGAGACGGGTTGTAGCATCATGTCTGATGGTTGGACAGACACAAAAGGTCGTTCACTTATCAATTTTTTGGTGAACAATCCAAGTGGGACTTGGTTCTTGAAGTCCATAGATGCATCTGACAAAACAAAGAGTGCACATTTACTTTTTTCCCTGCTCGATGATGTAGTTGAGGAGGTCGGTGAGAGCAATGTCGTGCAAGTTATTACTGACAATGCCTCAAACTACAAGGCAGCTGGAAAATTGTTGATGGAGAAAAGAAAACATTTGTATTGGACCCCTTGTGCTGCTCACTGCATTGATTTGATGTTAGAAGATATTTTGAAAATGCCTTTGCATGCCTCTGTTTTCAAAAGAGCAAAAAAAGTTAACTACATTTATGCTCATGGTTGGATTTTGGCCATGATCAGATCAAAGATTGGGGGAGATTTGGTCCGTCCTGCTATTACACGTTTTGCTACGGCTTTCCTTACATTGCAGAGATTGATTGCTGTAAGGGACTCTCTCGAGTCTTTTTTTACTTCCTATGCATGGAAGAGGAGTCCATATTCCACCAAGCCCCAAGGGCAAAGTGCATGCAACACAATTTTGAGACGGAAATCCTTTTGGCCGGGTGTTGCCTTTGTGATTAACACAACTAAGCCATTGGTCATGGTCTTACGAATGGTTGATTCAGAAAAATATCCCCCAATGGGATTCATTTATGAAGCCATGGATAGGGCCAAGGAACAAATTGCACTTGCATTGAGCAATGATGAAGAAAAATACAAGCCATTTTGGGACATTGTGGATGCTAGATGGGATCGCCAACTTCATACTCATTTGCATGCTGCAGCCTACTTTCTCAATCCCCAATATCAATACGATTCCTCATTTTCCACACACACCGAGATAAAGATTGGATTGTATGCATGCATGGAGAGGTTGATAAGCGATCCCTTGGAGAGGGAGAAAGTGGATCTACAGATAGATGCTTTCAGGAGTGCACAAGGTTTGTTTGGATATTCTAATGCTATAAATACACGCAAGAAGAGGAGTCCTGGTAATTCATTCCTCTAGAGTCTCAATATATTATTCTTTGCTTTTCATTATTAAATCTAACCATATCATGAATTTACGACCATCATCAGCTGATTGGTGGAGGGCATTTGGAGATGATACTCCTGAGCTGACCAAGTTTGCCAAAAAAGTTTTGAGTTTGACATGTAGTGCATCTGGTTGTGAACGCAATTGGAGTTCATTTAATCAGGTAGTATTTTGACTTGAGTAGATCATAAACCTATTCTCTAATTATATATATTTGAAGCTTGTCCATGTATATTGGGTAGGTACATACGAAGAGGAGAAATCGTCTTACACAAGCAAAACTCAATGATTTGGTTTGTGTGATGTTCAACTTGAAGTTGAAGCAGAGGGAGGTCAAGAAAAAGACTGTGGAGGATCCCCTGTGCTTGGAAGATGCGGATTCTGGTGATGAGTGGATTTCAGAGCTTCAAACATGTGAACAAGATGCATATCATGAGCTTGATGCAAATACTCCTCTGGAGGTGGATGCTGCGGAAGCTGAGGAAGAACAAGATGATTCTCATAGGAAGAAGAGAAAGAAAGGTAAATGTGATGTTAAACTTATTTCATTAGAATAAAAAAACAATATACTAACAAAGTAACAAATAACAATGGTATTGTATAATACAGGTAAAGCTGTGGTTGATATTGATGAGGACGAGGTTCATACTGGAGATGATGTTAGCGATGGAGATGATGATGAAGAAAATCTAAACTACATGGATGATTCATTGGATGATCCAATGAGCAGTAGTGAATCAGAGGATGATAGTCTTGCTGCCGCTGTTGGAGTTCACGACAATGATTAGAAGCTCTCTAAAAGTCTAGAAGACGACCATGAATCGACATTCTACTTTTTGAATTAGAAATAGGATTTGAAATCTACAAGTTGGAACTTATTATGTTTTGTACTCTCTATTTTGTCTTGCATTTAATTCTAACATTTGGTACACTACAAGTTTACGAGTCTAAGACAACGATGGATTGCATTTGAATTCCTCTACTTGCTTGATATACTTCAAGATATGTGTTATTGTATTGCTTTCTTAATATTTATACAATAAAAGATGTTAGATTAGTAAATTTTTTGGGGAAAACTGAGGCTTACGCCTCGACCGCCTCGAGGCTACGCCTCGCCTCGATTCTGGCGGGACCGCCTCGTTCCGCCTTTCGTTCTTTCAAACCTTGGCTATACCCTTTTTTCTCTAAAGAAACCGGGGATTCGAGCTGCTTAATGAAGCTTTGTTGTTTTTTCTCCCCCAAAGAGAGGGTGCCACACACGTGGAAGACTACATGCTTATTGTGCTGTCTAATGCGGTTTACCCCATCATTGCCAAGGTCTTGGCGAACTGATTGCGGGGAGTCCTGAGAGACATCATATGATTTGTCTGCTTTGTCCTTGGGAGACGCATGGCAGACACCTGAGTTCTTGCGTCACAGATGGTGCTTAATTGGAGGAGGTCTCAAAAAAAGGGAGTTCTGTGGAAGGTGGACTTTTCCAAGGCATACGATAATGTGGACTGGCGGTTCCTTTCGTGTTCTCTTCAGAAGAAAGGCTTCCCTGACCTCTGGATTGTTTGGGTCAAGAGATGTATCACGACATCATCTTATTTGGTGCTACTGAATGGCCAACCGAAGGGAGCTTTCTTTCATCCTCAACGAGAGGTGCGTCAGGGATGCCCACTTGCACCCCTCCTTTTGTGATTATGGCGGATGCTTTGGATGTGATGATGAGATTGACCACCAACAATGGTCTTTGTGCAGATTACACAAGGGATGAAATCTCCATTCCTATCCTACAATACACTGATGGCACAATTATTTTCTTTGATGGGGATTGTTAGAAAATCGGAAGCGGAAGCATAAACATGGAAAAGATAAATAACAAGAACAACAAGCGGGATTTACGTGGAACCCTACTCCGTGAGGAGCGGGATGAAACCACGGGAGAAGCCCTCACAGGGGCGTAATATGCATTGCACTTTCTCAATGAGTACAGGAGGTCTGGGGCTCTTTATATAGCCTCTCCAGAGCCTCCAAGTCCCACCGTTAGACGATGTGGGACTAAACGCTGAATAGGGTAAATGGATCTCCTCCAGGATCCATTTACCCTGTTACAACACAATAGGCGCTCATTACAAATACTCCAACACTCCCCCTCAAGCTGGAGCATGCAATGCTCAGCTTGGACAAACAGACAGAAAGAGCCTCAACTCAACGCTACAGGACACTACGGACAATATCAACCCAACGCGCACATGCTGCAGTCGAGGACGTTGCTTCTCATGCCGTGCAGGTGAGGAGAACAAACGGGCTGGAGTGTGAGTCAACTGAAGACTCGTAACCTGACCATCGAGTCTGAACTTGCGCCTGAAGTCTCCTCGTCGGAGAACTGGGTCTCTCTCATCTGGCTCAGAGAATGGTGCACTGCTCTGGTGTACCTATGATACCACATGAAAACCCTTGCCCTCAAGGGAATGGTCCTCTGCTCTGGAGTCCCTATGGCTCACATGAAAACTCTGGCCTGACAACTAGAAAAATGATGGGGACCTCTGACAATGATGGCAACTTATGCTCATACGACAATGACCGCACACTTGTGCGTGTCTGAAACTGGAGACTCGGAAGACAATCGTCGAGTCTGAACCTGGAACTGAACCGTAGAGTCTGGAATCTGATCGGTCTGGAAATCTAAATCTGCATCTGTAATACAAGACCTGTCTGAATCTGCATCTGTAATACAAGACCTGTGACTCTACATATATACTCCCCCTTTCTCCCATACTTGTCGGAAAATTGACATCGACTAAGTTGGGAGAAGACAAGATAGATGGGAAAAAAAAACATACTCAAAGAATTTCTTGCGGCTTTTCGTATTTTCTTTTTTTTTTTTAAAGCCGCCATTTTTTTTTTAAACATTTTTTTTTGAAAGCCGTCTCAATCATTTACGGCTTTGCTTTCTTTTTTTTTGTTTTTTTTTTGCAAAATATTTTTTTTCTCTACGGCCTTATCATCAATTTTTCCTTGGCCTCCCTTTTTTTCTTTTCAAAAATTCCTCTTTCTCTCTCCTCCTTTTTTTTTAACTTGTTTCATCCCACCTGGGCTTACAAGCAAATAACAACATTTTTTTTTCAAAGGCCGTAGCCCAGATTTGACCTCTTTTCTCGCCCCCGCCCTTTTTTTCACTGGGCCAAACCATACGTTTCCCCTATTAGGGTTCCCGCTTGGGAACCTTTTTGGCAAAGACACGTCGCCTATATCTGGAGGGGGCGATGGTGCCGCCGCTCGGGCTGGAAGAGTGGGGCACGCCGCCAACGCTGCACTTGAAGAAGTCTCTTGCGCCGCTCGAAGGTCTTGGAGGGGATCAGGGCGAGATCGACTAAGGGGCAAGATCTGCACGCTGGCTTGGGGGCTGCGCGTCTGTGCGCACGGAGCGAGGAGAGGGTTCGCGCGTCTTGGGGTTTGCGAAGAGGAGCGGGGGGTCGGGGCGGCACCGCGCTGCTTGGAGTTGCGTGGGGTCAGCCGCCGCCTTGAAGATCTGGATGAAGACATGTGATGCGCCTTGAAGATCTGGATGAAGATCTGGGTCAGCCGCCGCCTTGAAGACATGTGATGCTCTGGAGCCTGGAGGGTGCGCCAGGGTCTCGCGCACAGGGAAGTAGCGGCGATGGGAGGCCGCACAGAGGTGCCTCCTACCGCCTGGGTCAGGCTGCTGCGCCTGGAGCACGAGCCCCTCCTGCCGTGGGCTCGGGAGGAACTGGTGCCTGGATCGGGCTCGCCTGTGAGTGGTCTTGCCGGGGAAGAGAACAACGCGGTATCGCTGCTGGAAGCGATTGAAGCGCTTGGACTGGAGAGGATGCAAGTGGCACAGATCCAGATGTAGGGTTCCAAAGAACCTAAAAAAAAAACTCTCCAACATAATATGAACTTTGAACAGTACAAAAAATTTCATCGACATCGAATCTCGAAAACTAAACATGAAAACCTCGAGAATCGACCCGCTCTGATACCATGTTAGAAAATCGGAAGCGGAAGCATAAACATGGAAAAGATAAATAACAAGAACAACAAGCGGGATTTACGTGGAACCCTACTCCGTGAGGAGCGGGATGAAACCACGGGAGAAGCCCTCACAGGGGCGTAATATGCATTGCACTTTCTCAATGAGTACAGGAGGTCTGGGGCTCTTTATATAGCCTCTCCAGAGCCTCCAAGTCCCACCGTTAAACGATGTGGGACTAAACGCTGAATGGGGTAAATGGATCTCCTCCAGGATCCATTTACCCTGTTACAACACAATAGGCGCTCATTACAAATACTCCAACAGGGATCTTCAACATATGACACGTGCATCTAGTGTTGTGGACATTTTTGGGGATATCTCGGGACTTCGGAGCAACAGAGAGAAATTCATCGTTTTTCCATTTGGCCTGTAGCAGGTGGAGGTTCAAGAAATATGCCACACTCTCCGCTGCCCAGGGGGTTCTCTTTCTGCCAATTACTTGGGCTCCCCTTGGTAGTTGGTCGTCTGCGCGCATTGGACTGGAAGGTTGTGCTTGACAGATTGGAGAGCAAGATGGCTGTGTGAAAGTTGAGAACGCACTCTAAGGGAGGGAAACTGGTGCTCCTTAAGCATTCACTGTCTGTTATTCTACTGTTTTTTTGCTCCATTGGATTGCTTCCTTCAGGAGTGCGGTCAAGATCGTAGGGCCGGATGGGGTGTTTCTTTTGGTCAGATGGCCCACAAGAGGGTGGGGGAGTACACTTGGTGGATTGGGATATTACTAGAGCAAAAAGAGAGGTGCGCTAGGGATTTGCAAGTTGAAGTATATGAACAAAGCACTCTTGGCGAATTGGGCACTCAGACTATGGAGAGGTTTTGAAGATCTGGTAAGGGTATTACGGAGTATTTATGGTGTTCGTCGATCACTGAGGACATAATCTATACGCCTTCCCTCATCTCTTTGGCTGAGCATTACCGGGATTCTACCAGAGATGGGGGACCTTGTATGGCTAGTTGTGGGCAACGACCAGGTCTTTAGCTTCTAGAAAGATAATTAGACCAGTCTGGGTCCACTGAAAGAAATGAATCCACACCTTTTCGCCCTTTCTGATGACCCGAATGCCTTGCTGTATCAGGTCTGGTCGGTTGGCATATGGAGTCCCTCTTTCTCTCCAGCCTTCTCCAAGCAATTTATGGCACTGTTGGGGGACCCGCCAGATGTTGACGGTATTGCAGAGGGCAGGGACAACTTCGTTTGGAAAGATAGTAAATTCTCGGTAAAGAAGGCTTACCTAATCTTTGTTAGTGCGCCGGCTACCACGAAGGATGAACTCAATTGGGACTACTGTATTATTTGGGTTAGTAAAATTTCGATGCAGATCGAAGTTTTTCTTTGGTTAGCAAGACACAATCGTCTATTATCAAAGGTTCGCAGAGACGTTGTTGCACACTGGGAAGACAATGCGTGATAGATGCGGGTTGGAACAGGAGGATATGAACCACCTCTTCTTTGGCTGCTGACCTTGTCTGCTGTATGGGATGGAGTGGATATCTTGTGGCTTTAGTATAAGGACAACTCATCTTTATGGAGTTCTGTTAGATCATCATGTGCCGTGTGGTAGTTCTTAGGAGGACGCTTTCGAGGCCTTTGCTATCCTTTGGTTAATTTAGTGTGCTAGGAATGAGTCAATCTTTCGGGGCCAAGCCTTCTATCCAGAAAATGTTATGGATCACTTAAGGGCACTTGTGAGTTTCTGGAACAATGTCTAATGTTTGGAACAATATATATCTGCTTCGAAATTAATATATTTATGTGGTGGGTTCTAGCTTGGGACTACACCCTCTTCGTCCTTAAAAAAAGGAGTAGCTAGAAAATCTCAACAAATCAACTTTTAAAGCTTATAGAGTAAAAAACTATCTTCCAAGCTCTTTGCTTATAAAACAAGCGACACGATACCGATGATATAACTTGAAACGATGGAAAGTTTGCTTTAAGTACTTAAAATTTCATCAATATTGTAGACTTATATTATGATATTATATACCGTTTATTAATTTCTGTTTTATTTATGGACTTCTATGTATTTTACCCATGGGGTCTCTCTATATAAGAGAGCCTAGGGTTCCTTGGAATAATAGATCATTCTCTTTTCCCAACATGGTATCAGAGCCAAGGGTTCAACCCTAACCCTAGGCTTCCACCGCCGCCTCTCCCCTCCTCCATCTCCCTTCCGCCGCCCCCTCCCACCTCACCGTTTCTCCCGCCGCCGCTGGGATCCCACCTCCCTCCTCCTCGCCGTTCCTCTCGCCGTTCTCCGCCGTCACTCTCGCCGTAGGGCTCCTTCTTCTCATAGCCGGGCCCCTCCTTCTCACAGTCGGGCCCGTCCTTCTCACAGCCTGGCCCCTCGGCCCTCCTTGCCGCCGTAGAGCCCCTCCTTGCCACCGTAGGGCCCCCCTTGCCGCCGTAGGGCCCTCCCTTGCCGCCGGGCCCCTCCTTGCCGCCAGGACTCTTCTCGCTGCCGTAGGGCCCTCTTCCAGTCGTAGGGCCTACTCCTCGTAGGACGTTCTATCTCCATGGATTTGAGTGCGTAACGTCTACATATGCACTCAAATCCAATCAAGTCTCTGTAGACACTTGTTATTGGTCTACACCCCTAGTTCTTCATCTATGGCGACATGTCAGAGAACAAAGTTGATATGCCCTCCATAGGCGCCTTCAAAGGTCCTGCGCCAATAGTCAAGATGGACGGGACAAACTATGAGCTCCGGGCGATGCAGTTCATGAGTCTCATGAAGTCAAACGGTAAGAAGCATATACTTACCGAGGATGAGCTGGAAGAGAAGACTGGGATCTATGCCTCTTGGGAGGCTGATGATTTTTAAGCCAAAGTTCGGCTGTCAGGCACACTATCGATGGAGATTGCCAATGATGTCCTTCATCAGCCCACTGCCAAGGCAATGTGGGATATTCTGGCTGCAAGAAGTACACCCACCATGGTAGCATTCCGAAATGTCTTCTGTTGCTCTGGAGTCGCTTTGAGTCGTATGGTACTATATAGTTTCTCGAACATCCCTCTCAGGGACGTATACAAGGAGTGAAGTGGCCGACCATTCATCGTGAATATATCATGCTGGAGCTGTAACATCTTGTTCTCATTCCGCACTTGGGAATACATTTCGGAATGCTACCATGGTGGGTGTACTTCTTGCAGCCCTCGATCCTGAGTACGAGGCAACCCGCTCTAAGATATTGGCCAATGCAGTCATTTCTCCAATGGAGGATGTTTACCTGAGGCTCAGTCGCATTTTAGTTTCTCCCAGCACATCTACTCCACCCCCATCGGCGATGACAATATCGCATGGGAGAGGTGGTCAGTCTTCTGGTCGTGGACGTGGACCCCGTGGACGGGGAGGTCGCTTTTGTCAGTCATATTCGTTCTGCAATCGCACAAGTCACTCCGAGGATACATGCTACTCTAAGCATGGATTTCCAGCATCAGCACGTGTAGCCGAGCATGTACTGCCCCAGTCAGCATCCACTGCAGATAACCGATTTGAAGAGCTTGTGGCACGTTTTTGTGATATTATGCCACAATCGTCTAATGATTCTACAGGTGGACCTTCAGATGTTGCTGCAACAGCTTCTGCCAGTTCGTCTACTGCTGTTAGTAGTACCAGAGGTAGTGTTACTGCCTTTACATCTTGTCATGATATATCCTATTGGATTATAGATTCTGGCGCCACCCATCATCTCTGCCGCGATAGAGAGAGACTTGAGTCCTACAGGGGCATTCCACATGGCCGCTCAGTGCTGATAGCATATGGTACTCATTCCCCCCTTGTTGGACAGGGGGAGGTTTCCTTATCACCTTCTATGCATCTACAGAATGTTCTACATGCTCCTGAGTTCTCCATGAATTTGTTATCTATTAGTCAGATTACGAAGGATTTGCACTGTCGTGCTATATTTGACCCCTCATCTCTTATTTTTCAGGACATATTAACGGGCAGGGTGATTGGCTGTGGCTCTGAGCAGAATAGTCTCTATTGGCTAGTCCGGAACACTTATGCTGGCGTCTCTTCTCATTCCGTTGGACCACTATCTTCGTACATCTGGCATCTTCGCTTTGGCCATCTCCCGCTCCAGAAAATGCGACATCTCTTGCCTTAGATCTCTCCCAGTTCATCATTTCATTGTGAAGCGTGTCAGTTGGGAAAGCATCATCGGTCTAGCTTTCCTAGTCGTCAGAATCAGAGCAGTAGCTCCATGTTTGAGTTATTTCACATTGATATTTGGGGTCCGAGTCGTGTACCTGATCATCAGGGACACATGTTTTATCTAGTTGTGGTGGATGATTTTTCTCGTGTATCTTGGGTCTTTCTTTTAAAGAATAAATCTGAAGCAGGGGATGTTATTAAAAATTTGATTAATGAAGTGCAGAATGTTTTTTATTCTACTGTCAAATATATTCGTACAGATAATGCATTGGAGTTCTGCACCCGGTCTCTCTCTCAGTTTCTCTCGTCTAAGGGTATTATTCACCAAACTACCTGTGCTTACACATTCCAGCAGAATGGCATGGCAGAAAGAAAGCATCGTCACCTTCTTGACATCACTCGAACTTTTCTTATTCAGAGTTGTGCTCCTATCACTTTCTGGGGGGATGCTGTTCTTACAGCCTATTACCTGGTCAATCGTATGCCATCATCCGTCCTTGGTGAGAAAATTCCTCTTTCTATCATTTTTTCTGATAAGGAATTATTCTCACTTACTCCTCGTGTCTTTGGTACTGTTGCATTTGTTCATCTCCTGTTTCCTGGACTTGACAAACTCTCTCCTAGAGCTGTCAAGTGTGTCTTTGTAGGTTATTCTCAGACTCAAAAGGTCTATCGTTGTTATGAACCCATAAACAAGAAATATTTTGTCAGTGTTGATGTCACATTTTTTGAGTCCGTTATGTACTTTTCCCCTGCAGGTGACAGGTTGGTCTCGTCCACTACCAATGATGATGTCTGTTGAAATCGGAGAAGCGGAAGCGGAATCGATAAAACAAGAAACATAAACATGGAGAACAAAGAGATTTACGTGGAACCCTACTCCCTAAGGAGCGGGATGAAACCACGGGAGAAGCCCTCAACGGGGTGGATATTCTATTGGAATATATCAATGAGTACAGGGGGTGTGGGGATCCTTATATAGGTGCTCAAGGGAGAATATTCTATAGAATATTCTCTATAGAATATTCTTTTAACAAATAGCCACACAGAATATTCTCTAACACTCCCCCTCAAGCTGGAGCTGAGAAAGATGCAGCTTGCAACAAAAAGAAAGTATACAACACATCTTCACACGATACATCACAAGAAGAATACAAGTCCGCTGTTGGTAGAAGACCTCGCACGAGGACAGGTCTGCGGCTTTCAGGTCATCGGAACGTATCTCTGTCATGCCTGTAGAACCGCTGCGATATCAGGTCACCGGAACATATCTCTGTCGTGCCTGGAGAAGAATCGTTGCAGAAGAAGTCCAGCGCGGGGAATTGATCGGGTCGTAAAAGAAGAAGTATACGCCTCGACGAAGAAGTTGATGCTCGGTGAAGACGGATGATCTGTAGAAAGCTGGAGTGTTGATTTGTCAGTCGTAGACGTGCATAAGTCCTGAAGAATGTCATTTCTGACTCCCCCTTTCTCCCATACTTGATAGAATAAAGAACAGATAGCATCAAGTTGAGAGAAACAAGTGAATAACATGCATTTTCATTTTCTTCATTTTTTAAGCTGTTCAACTCTTTTTTTAATCGACTTTTCAAATCATTTTTTTTTAAATTTGCGTATGACTTTTTTTTCGTGTACGTGCCTTTTTTTGAATAGAACTCTCGGCCCAAACTAATCCCAGAAAAACAATTCTTTTTTTTTAACTCTGGGCTGCCCTCATTTTTTTAAGCCCACGCTTGGGATCAACTCTCTCTCTTTTTTTTGACCTGGGCCTCTATTTCCCATCACCCTCTTTTAAAAAAATAGGTTGGGCCCCTTAGGTTGAGGCCCTACCCGCTTGATCAACGCCATGCCATGGGCTCAGAGGCCCACACCCCGAAGGAAACCACGCCGGCCCAGCCTTCCGCCCGAGGGTTGGACGACCGCCCAACGCCGCACAGGAGCTGCAGTGATACCCGATACGCCCGCAAGAAAAGCATTTGGGAGGAAGAGCGCAAGCAGACGCCAGACGACCCCGCTCACCGTACCTAAAACACCTCCGCTCTGGCTTCCTGTGAGAAACGATCGTCCAGACCGCCTCTTCCCCTCCTCCCTCGATCGAGCGTAACCAAGCCTCATTCTTCCTCCTCCACTCACGCTCGCCACTTTGAATCTCCCTCCGAAAGCTCTCTCCCCTGCATCGCTCTCCCCTACGTCGCTCCATGTCAACCTTCAGGTTGCGAAGGAAGGGGAGTGTCTGCCAATATGTCGGGTGTTTTTATTAATTATGGGTCAATTGCGTGTGTTACATGGAATGGACTCGATTTCACATCTAATATGCTCTCTTTGTGCTCTCTTGATTATGTAGTATCTCCTTTTGCATGTAAAAGAATGTACACGAATTTTTGTCAAGCTCCATCAATTAAATTTTTTTGTCCAATTGGTCAAGAAAAATTAATATTTGGCTTCTGGATTTATCATTACTGCTAGGATGTAGCCGTAATCTAGAATTACTCGTGTTCTTCAATCATCCCCTAAATAAATCACAAGATGGTAATACTCTATACCTTCATTCAAATAGTTAATAACAATTTCTGATCAGAACTGATGAGCTTTAGGTTCAACATTTCAATATATATTAAAAAAATGTGTGTGTTCAGTTATCGTCAGACCCTTTGATTTGAAACACTACTGTCTTGATACATCTCTGATACTGCAAATATATATAATATGTGCACATGTTCAGTAGGATGCTTCTGCATTTTAGTGATTTGTGATTGCATTGAGTTAGGGTGTACAATGGAATAGATTTTCCATATTCAATGCTTTACTTATCTGATCTAAGAGATGATGGGTGTGAATTTATTAATCCTGATTCTCTGCCAGCTGAACAAATATCAGATAGATCGCGCAAATAACTTTTCTCCCGAGCTGTGCCATCATATCCAAGAAGAGATTATAGCCTTCAAGATTATACTCAATGAGAGGATCTAGTTGAGTATAACCCCTAAGCCCACTGCTTGCTGGACTAATTTTATTACCTGCAAATGTTCTTTCCATAATCTATTATTGTTACTCATCTTCTTTCATTAGTTCGTATGCTTTCTTCTCCACTATTTACTGTTAATAGTTAGTATGAGAGAATATGTTCTCATTATAAGCTATAAAAAACCAGTTACAAGGAGAAATAACGGGCAATTGGATGTGAAAATTTAGAATGGTTTTAAGAAAGATGCTTTAAAAATAACATGTTCCATCTAAGCCACTTAAGGCATTGATAGCAAACCATATCTGGCCAAACTAGACAAGGCTCGCCATTTTCTGCAAGTATGCTTCACGGCTACATTATATATATTAAAAAAATTGTGTGTTCAATTATCATCAGACCCTTTGGTTTGAAACACTACTATCTAGATATGGCTTTGATACCATACTATGAACCTTCGAGGATCCGAGTACCCGTTTACGCGGCATTCACATTACATTCGTTAAACGATCGTATTAAAGTGTTGAAATTTGAGGTGAAAATTTCCGCGTTTCTGTAATGACACTTAACATCAATATAACAACCACAAAACCAACAACAACAAGTGCCACCAATATTTCATTTCATTAATTTTCATATATTTATACAACATGTACAAAAGGGGTTGATAGTACGTACATGTATCCCAAAAATGTATAGAAGAGAAAGAAGTCATTTACATTATGAACTGAACAAAAACTGTGTACCATCTGGTGTAGCAACGAATGTCACAGTAATCATCAACAGTTACTGAGTCACATGCTGCTTACCTGCCAAAACATGCAAGGAACAACATACGTCAGCGAGCGCTGGTACATCCCGAAACTTATAGAAACAAGTAGGCAATTTAAGGTGATTGCAAAAGAAACAAGTATTAAGGCATAAACAACTAAAATTTACAACTACTTGTTATGAAAAAGATTTTCTAGCTATCCTGAAGAAATGCCCCAAGTTTACCAATTACCTTTCATATGTCATATTCTTATATCATTGGTTAATGATAGAGATATTCAATATGGATTTTGATAATGTGGAACATGAGGTTTTGAACTGATTCCTGATTTTATCTAAATTCTTAAGTTTAGTGGATAGTATGTGGTCTTGGTATATGTGTGACCTCACACTATGACTCTAAGGCGTGAAAAGTGCCTTAGGGTTGGAGTGCCTCCGTAGGCATGCGATGAGGTACAGACTTATAGTGCATCCTAACTAAGTTCCCAACATGTCCACTAACTTAGCATATTTTCATGGTAGTAATCCAAAGATTTGACAATTAATGGTTGATAATGATTAATGATTGTATGCTAGGTTTGATTGCAATCAACTCTAATCAGTACTATCATAATTGATCTCAACTCTTAGTCATATTCTACTGTAACTCATTTCAATCTCAATTTGTAACTCTAAATTTTCAACTATAATTGATTCAATGTAACCCTAGATGGTTCAGATGTAGCCATAGATGATTCGGATGTAGCATCACCGATCCTGTTGGCGGAAGTAACCAAAACTCAAGCGGTGAGGAAGTCTCCTAAGAGACTCTTTCGTCTCGCCCTCTAATTGGAAATGCAGTCCAATTGAGTGATAGATCTACTCCAAAACTACGCCACTATGACAGAGAGAGACTCTTCGGAAAAGTTACCCTAGACAGACCCGATCGGTACAGGTAGATGGGCTCGTACGGAAAACTAAAACCGAGGATCCTCCGCATGGGTATCCTAAAGCAGAGGGTCAACGGAGCTGGTCAAAAGTAGGGATCCCAACGAGTTGAAGTGGGATAGTATTTCTATGGATTTTATCACAGGATTGCCGAAGACAACAGATGGTCATGATTCTATTTGGGTTGTTGACATGTTGACCAAGTCAGCCCATTTCATACCTGTCAGTATGGCCTATACTCCATCCAGATTGGCTAGGTTATATGCGTAAAATATCATCAGACTTCATGGTATACCACGTGAGGTGGTGTCTGGCAGAGACTCGAGGTTTACATCGCACTATTGGCAGCAGTTCATGTCACCACACAGATAGAGCTGAAGATGAGTTCTGCATACCATCCGCAGACTGACGGACTGAGTGAACGCACTATTCAAATGCTTGAGGATTTACTACGCGAATGCATCTTGGAGTGGAAGGGGTCCTGGAAGGTCCATCTACCATTAGTAGAATTCACGTACAACAACAAATATCATTCCAATATCGGCATAACACCATTCGAAGCCCTATATGGGCGTAGATGCCTCACACCTCTCAGTTGGCGTGAGGTAGGTGATCATGCTCTCTACCCCGTAGATCTCTTGGAGGAGACTGCGAGAGCTATTGATCTTGTGAGACAGAAGCTTCTGACGGCACAGAACCGTCGAAAAAGCTGTAAACATATATATTAGTTTCCTTTGTATCTCTCTGTTATTTTTATTTTCAGCTGTATGCTTTATATAATTTACCCATAGGCTACTCTCCTATATAAGAGAGTCTAGGGCTGATGGAATAAACATCTCTTCCATTTTTCCCAACATGGTATCAGAGCGACGGTCCTAGACCGGAGTTCTCGAAACCCTAACCCTATCCCTACCCCACCCGCGTGCCTCTCTCTCTCACCACCGCCGGCGCATACTCGCGCCCCCTGCGTCTCCGCCGCGCGTGCGCCTGTGCGCTCCGCGCCTCAGCGCCTGCGCACCTGCGCGCTCGCCCTCGCGCGCCTGCGTGCTTGCCCTCGCGCGCCTGCGCATCTGCGTGCTCTCGCGCTCTCGTGCCCTCGCGCGCCTGCGCGCCCCTGTGCTCTCGCGATTGCACGCTCCAGCGCCTGCGTTCCTGCGTGCTCCAGCTGGCACCTTAGAGCCCTAAGCGTGAAATCTTGAATCAGCCCTAAAGCGCACATCGTCAACAAAATGGGTTTGGTTGCTTGAGGTCTACACATGCAACTAAACCTGTCTATGTCTGTGTAGACGAATCTTATCTTCAGTCAATCGCTCTAGTCTTCGATTTCCAGTATGTCAGAAAGCAAGGCGGATATTCCATCTATTGGCGCCTTTCGTGGTCCAGCGCCTATTGTAAAGATGGATGGTACGAACTATGAACTGTGGACGATGCAGTTCATGAGTATGATGAAGTCAACTGGTATGAAGCACATTCTTACCGAAGAAGAGCCTGCTGAGAAGACTGGAGCCAATGCCTCATGGGAGGCCGATGACGCATACGCCAAAGTCTGGTTATCTGGAACGTTGGCGATCGAGATTGCTAATGATATTCTACATCAGCCCACGGCCAAAGACATGTGGGATATTCTGGCGGCCACATACTCTCAGGCGAAGAATGAGACAAAGATTCTGCAACTCCTGCATGATATATTCACTATAAAGCAGAATGGTCGCCCTATACATTCACTCTACACATCCCTGCAAGGGATGTTCGAGAAGCTATACAGCTTCATGCCCCTGACAGCCACGTCAGAGAAACAGAAGACATATCAGAATGCGACTATGGTGGGCGTTTTCCTTGCTGCACTTGATCCAGAGTATGAGGCGGCACGATCCCAGATCTTGGCCGATTCTACTATTCCACCCATGGTGGAAGCCTTTCATAGACTGAGCCGCATCACAGTCCCTTCTACGGCCACGAATCAGAATGCTTCAGCCATGGCCACCAACAGGGGTCGTGGATTTCATCATCAGACCCGTGGACGTGGACCTCATGGCAGAGGAGGCCGCACTCGGCCAACATGTACCTACTGCCATCGCGTCGGACACAATGAAGACACATGCTACTCTAAGCATGGATTTCCTGCATCTGCACGAGTCGCTGAGCAGATAGAGCCTCCATCTGCTGCCACTTTGGATCAGCGGTTCGATGATCTAGTTGCCCGTCTAAGGGGCATTATTCCCCTTCTGGCCCAACACCCACTACTGAGAGCTGCTGCATCTGCCTCTGCGTCTACCCGTGCATCAGGTAGCATACTTGCATTTACCAGTAGTAGATCAGATACATTACCTTGGATTATGGACTTGGGCGCTACACATCATCTATGTGACGATCAGAGTTTACTTACAGGATATTCTCAGATTCGTCCAGTCCGAACAGTGGTCATTGCCAATGGTACACATTCCCCAATTACTGGTCAGGGGGAGATTAGGCTGACATCTTCTATGCAGCTCAAGAATGTGTTACATGCGCCTGATTTTTCAATGAATTTATTATCAATCAGTCAGATTACAAAGGATTTACAATGTCGGGCAATTTTTGATCCATCTTCTCTTATTTTTCAGGACATCCTTACGGGCAACGTGATTGGTCGTGGCTATGAGCAAGGAGGCCTCTATCGCCTCAATCAGACTCCTTTTGCTGGAACCTCATCCCTACCTACTGGACCCGTATCTCCTCTGCTGTGGCATCTGCGCTTTGGACATCTACTGCTTCAGAAGTTGCGTCGTGTGTTACCCCAGGGTCTGCCTCACACATCCATCCAATGTGAGGCTGTCAATTGGGAAAGCATCACCGCTCTACCTTTCCCAGTCGTCCGGGTCGGAGTAGTACCTCCAAGTTTGAGTTATTTCATATTGATATCTGGGGTCCGAGTCGTGTACCTGATCATCAGGGACACAGATTTTATATAGTTATTGTGGATGACTTCTCTCGTGTGTCATGGGTATTTTTGTTGAAAAATAAATCTGAAGCAGGGAATATTATTATCCATTTTCTTAATGAAATTTGTAATGTTTTCTCCACATCTGTTAAAATTGTGAGAAGTGATAATGCCCTGCAATTGTGTACTCATGTCCTAGCCAATTACTACTCATCCCAAGGGATTATCCATCAAACATCATGTGCTTATACCTCTCAACAAAATGGGATCGCTGAAAGGAAACATCGCCACCTACTAGATGTCACAAGATCACTTCTTATACAGAGTCATGCTCCTTATTCTTACTGGGGTGACGCGGTTCTCACAGCATGCTACCTAATTAATCATATGCCGTCCTCTGTTCTAGGTGAACAGATTCCTTTCTCCATTATCTTTCCTGGTAAGGATCTATTTTCCCTTACTCCTCGTGTGTTTGGCTCAGTTGCCTTTGTCCACCAGTTGTCTCCCGGTACTGACAAGCTCTCTCCTAGGGCTGTCAAGTGTGTGTTTGTTGGGTACTCCAGAACTCAAAAGGGGTACACGTGCTTTGATCCATTGCGGAGGCAGTATATTGTTAGTGCAGATGTTACATTTTTTGAATCCGTAATGTATTTTTCATCCTCAGGTGATCAGCAGCTACCTCCAGTTACTACCGATGCCATCTATATGACACTACCACCACCAGTACCATCACCACCACCACCACCACCAGCATCTCCTTTACCATCATCCGCACCTCCGAGTACTATCCCTGTTTCACCACTACTATTTCATTATACCTGCAGGCCTACTCCAGCTCATGGTCATGACTCATCTCCTAGCCCGCCTAAGGTATGTACTGAAGATATTACTCTTGATGGATCTAATGATATTTCTGAGTAGGATATGTTGCAAAGGCCAGATGAGGACACAACCGATTTAGATGTTCCTATTACTATACACAAATCGAGGAGGAGCTGCGCCACATATCCTTTAGCAACTTTTGTGTCATTTGAGCGACTATCTGAGGATTTCAGGAACTTTGTGGTTGCCTTGTCAGCTGTAGATATTTCACGGAATTATCAAGATGCTCTGAAGGATAGTAGACGGCGTCTAGCAATGGAGGAAGAAATGGCATCACTTCAATCTAGGGGAACTTGGAGTCTAGTTCCTTTACCTGCAGATGTGACCCCAGTGAGCTGCAAGTGGGTATTTACAGTCAAGCAGAATGCAGATGGCAGTATTGACAGATACAAGGCCCGCCTTGTTGCACGTGGCTTTACACAGACATACGGGGTGGATTATCTTGATACGTTCTCGCCAGTAGCCCGTCATTCTACCCTACGGATCTTGCTGTCAGTTGCGGTTACTCGAGAGTGGCCGCTATATCAGTTGGATGTGAAGAATGCATTCTTATATGGAGACTTACAGGAGGAAGTCTACATGCAACAGCCACCCGATTTTGCTGTTAAGGGGGAGTGTTCTAAGGTGTGCAGACTTCATAAGGCTATCTTTGGCCTTAAGCAGAGCCCCAGAGCATTGTTTCAGAAGCTCTCAGACCTCTTTGAAAAATAGGGATACAAACGCTTTAATGCTGATCATTTCTTGTTTGTACAGAAGACTTCAAGAGGTATTATTGCAATCATGGTTTATGCAGATGACATCTTGATTACAGGAGATGATGAACAAGGAATAAAGAAGGCGAAAGAAAAGCTAGGTAGCGAATGTGTCACTAAGGACCTTGGAGTCCTTAGATATTTTCTGGGTCTGGAATTCGCCAGAAATCCGTATGGGCTAGTATTGTCGCAGAGAAAATATGTTACGGACCTGTTGAGTGAAACAGGGATGCTTGGGTGCCAGCCTGCTACAACACCAATGGATCCTAACATGAAGCTATATGATGATGATACAGAGGAGGTGGACAGGAGAAGATACAGAGAACTGGTAGGCAAACTGTTGTATCTCACGATCACTAGGCCCGATATATCCTTTGCAGTGAGTCGTGTGAGCCAGTTCATGGAGCAACCACGTCAGGTCCATATGGATGCTATACATATGATACTCAGGTACCTCAAATCATCTCCAGTTGTAGGTTTGCTAATCAAGAAAGGCAAGGGGATTTCTATCTCAGCATGTGCAGATGCAGACTATGCAGGTTGTCCCAAGGACAGGAAGTCCACCTCTGTGTTTGCAGTCTATGTTGGAGATTCTCTAATCTCATGGAAGAACAAGAAACAAACGGTGGTAGCCAGGTCTAGTGCTGAATTTGAATATAGGGTTATGGCCCATGCTAGCACAGAAATGATGTGGGTAAAGGCTGTGCTTACAGATCTATGTATAGACATACCACTTCCTATGAACTTAGAATGTGACAATCAGGCAGCCTTGTTCATTGCAAACAATCCAGCATTCCGTGAGCGAACCAATCACATTGAGGTTGACTGTCACTTCATACGTGACATGATTCAGAAGGGATTCATTGCTACATTTCATGTTACATCAGAAAATCAAACTGCAGATATATTCACCAAGGCATTACTACGAGGCCCATTCCAGAAGTGTGCGTCCAAGCTGAGCATGATTGATATCTATGCTCCATCTTGAGGGGAGTGTAAACATATATATTAGTTTTCTTTGTATCTCTCTGTTATTTTTATTTTCAGTCGTATGCTTTATGTAATTTATCTATAGGCTACTCTCCTATATAAGAGAGCCTAGGGCTGATGGAATAAACATCTCTTCCATTTTTCCCAACAAAAGCTATGCAGACAGTCGGAGGAGAGATTTGAGTTTCAGGTATCCAATCCTCTTCTCTTACTCCTTTTGCAAATATGACTTAATCTGAACACATTTCTGTAATTGCAGGTGGGAGACTGGGTATTTCTCCGTGTATCTTCCATGAAGGGGATACGAAGATTTGGCATTTGTGGCAAGTTGACGTTATGATATGTTGGTTCATTCGAGATTCTAGGTAGAGTGGGGAAAGTGGCCTACCGAGTAGTTCTTCCTCCACATCTTTCTGCTATCCACGATGTATTTCTCATATCCCACTTGAGGAAGTATATGCACGACCCTCGACACATCATCAACTACGAGAATCTTGACGTGGAGCCAGATTTGACATATGAAGAGAAGTTAGTGCAGATACTATACATCGTTGTAAAGAAGCTTCGCATTAAGGAGATTCCATTGGTCAAAGTGTTGTGGCACCGATATGGCGTCGAAGAGGCGATATGGGAGACCGAAGCAGACATGCAGGCACGATACCCGCAACTCTTCTCATGTAATCATTAAAACAAACTCTTATAATTTACATGATAAAAGAATATGGCTTGTTTTCCCTTTGAGGTTTTTATTGTTTAAAACCCTTTGAGGTTTTTATGGCCATATGAAATCCAAACAAGACATGTAGGAACCTTAACCCGAGTCTTAAGGACGAGAATCCCTTTGAGGTTTTATATTTGTAACATCCGGATCTGCACAAAGCCGAACCCGGCCCGATTAGGGTCTGTATAATTCAATAAAGTTATCAATCAACATTAATTGATCTAATGCGATCAATTGGTCGCCAATCAAAATCGTTCGGGAAAAATTGACCAAAAATCAATCGCATCGTAATGCATGCCACAGAAAAGTCGCGACGCAAATTCGAAAATCGGGAAACAAACCGAGACCGTCATAAAGTCCGATTCGATGAAATAAGACCAATGGAATCGGTCGTTTGTCAATCGGAGATTGTTTGATAGTTGTAAATCGCAAAATTTAACCCCAAACAAAAGCCGTATCTCAAAAATTTTGGGGATGCAAAACCGATCTAAAGTATATCAATATTACACTCATATTGATCGTCGTTCAGAGACGGTTAAATTGAGATATTGTACATCGAAATCGGAGACTCGAGATGCGAATGGTCTCATTTAAGTATGTTAAATAAATAAGAGATTTTGGTTTAAAACAACGACAACAACGCCTTTTCCCACAATTAAGTCATTTTGGTTTAAAAAAATAAAAATAAAAATTAAATTTCTACTACAACAGACTGTGGCGGATGGTTTTGTTAAAATAAATAAATAAAATTTATATAATTACATCAACATGCTAACATTTAGCATGCTGACATCAGCATGCTGATGTCACTAATGATTTTATCATGAATGAGGTCACTTAGTGTGACAAAGGAAGCTTCCTCCCCTATTTCCCCTATCTCTTTTCTCATATATTCTTTCTCCATTTTTCTCTTCCCTTTCTCTATGATAATTCCAATGAGAGAAGAGCCCTCTTCTTCTTCTCATTTGCTGCTGGAAGATTCCTACAGTTGCTGCAGCTCTTTCTCCATGCCAAGTTGCTGCTTCTTCCCTTTTTAAACTGTTGCATGCTTCCAATAAAACCATTTGCTACTCCAGAAATTCCTTGATAATCAATTGGACTCCTGCATGTTGTCTTGATCTCAAATCTTGGAGATCAAAAGAGGTACAAATCCATTTTCCTCCGCTTGCTTCTACGCATGCACTTTTAAGTTCTATTGTTGTTTGGGTGTTTTTATTAATTATGGGTCTAGTCACTATTTATGAACAGTTGCGCGTGTTACTTGGAATGGACTCAGATTTCGCAGCTAATATGCTCTCTATGTGCTCTCTTGATTATGTAGTATCTCCTTTTGCATGAAAAAGAATGTACACGAGTCATTGTTGGGCTCTATCAATTAAAAATTTATGTCCAAATGGTCAAGAAAAATAAATATTTGGCTTCTAGTTTTATCATATCTGCTAGGATGTAGTCGTAATCTAAAATTACGCGTGTTCTTCAATCATCTCCTAAATAAATCACAAGATGGTAATACTTTATACCTTCATTCAAATAGTTAATACAATTTCTGATCAAAACTGATGAGCTTCAGTTTCAAAATTTCAAGTATATATATATATTAAAAAAATGTGTGTTCAGTCATCATTAGACCCATTGGTTTGATACACTACTGTCTAGATATATTTTGATACTGCAGATATAATTATGAGCACATGTTTAGTAGGATGCTTCTGCATTTTAGTGACTTGTGATTGCATTGAGTTAGGGTGTACAATGGAATAAATTTTCCATATTCAGTGCTTTACTCATCTAATTTAAGAGACGATGAGTGTGAATTTATTTATCCTGGTCCTCTGCTTGCTGAACAAATATCGGATAGATCGCCAAAATAGCTTTTCTCTCGAGCCGTGCCATCATATCCAAGAACAGATTATAGCCTTCAAGATTATACTCAATCAGAGGATCTAGTTGAGTATAACCCCTTAAGCCCAGTACTTGCTGGACTAATTTTATTACCTGCAAACGTTCTTTCCATAATCTATCATTGTTACTCATCTTCTTTCATTAGTCTGGATGCTTGCTTCTCCACTATTTACTGTTAGTAGTTACTATGAGAGAATATATTCTCATTATAAACCATAAAAACCAGTTATAAGGAGAAATAACATGCAATTGAATGTGAAAATTTAGAAAGGTTTTGAGAATGATGCTTTAAAAATAATATGTTCCATGAAAGCCATTTAAGGCACTGATAGCAAAACATGGCCAAACTAGACAAGACTCACCATTTTTGCAAGTATGCTTCATGGTTACATCAACACATATTGCATCTATTAGTCTAACCAAAATGACATCCCATTATATGAGAGTCGCACCTGTGCTTGAAAATAAAAGCCACTTCCCATCTTCGTTAAAGTAAAAGTCAGTCATGCGGTCCAAGTACCATCGTATTTTTGATCCATTCTGTTATTCAGTTCATAATCGGGGATGACTTATAATCAACCGATCATGGTGACCGCTATACCTGACTGCATGAGGGAGCAGTAACCCTCAGTTGGGTCGGAGAAAGGAAGCCCAGTAAGGGTAGTGGCCGCAAGTGCGCGGGTCTAGGATTCCAGTCCTTATTACGGTTTTTACGCGAGCTCACAGTGTTTTTACGCCTCGTTGGGATCCCGACTTTTGACCAGCTCCGCTGACCCTCTGTTTTAGGATACCCATGCGGGGGATCCTTGATTTTAGTTTTTCGTATGAGATCATCTACTCGTACTGGTCGGGACCGTCTAGAGTGACTTTTCTGGAGAGTCTCTCTCTCTCTCTCCAGTCTTAGTGGCGTAGTTTTGGAGTAGACCTATCCTTTTATTGTACCACACTTCCAATTAGAGGGTGCGACGGAAGAGTCTCTTAGGAGACTTCCTCACCGCTTGAGTTTTGGTTACTTTCTGCTAACAGGATCGACGATGCTACATCTGAATCATCTATGGCTACATCTGAACCATCTAGGGTTACATTGAATCAGTTACAGTTGAAAATTTGGAAGAGTTACAAATTGAGATTGAAATAAGTTACAGTAAAATATGGCTAAGAGTTGAGATCAATTATGATGTTAGAGTTGACTGCAATCAAACCTAGCATACAATTATTAATCATTATCAACCATTAATTGTCAGATCTTTCGATTACTACCATGAAAATATGCTAAGTTAGTGGACGTGTTGTGAACTTAGTTACGATGCACTGTACCCCATCGCTTGCCTACGAGGCACCCCAACCCTAAGGCACTCTTCACTCCTAGAGTTATAACGTGAGGTCACACACAGACCATGACCACATACTATCCACTAAATTTGAGAATTTAGATAAAATCATGAATCAGTTCAAAACCTCATCTTCCCATTATCAAAGTAAATATTTAAGATATCTAAATAACAAGAGATTGATATATATATATATAAGTCACTAACGAACGATATAAGAGTATGGCATATGAAAGGTGTGGAAAGGCATGAAAAGAAAAGTTGTATTCCACATAATCCTAGAGACCTCTTATATACGAGAAAGGCTCTAAGGAGAAAGTACATAAAGAAGACGGAAAAATTAGAGAGATATAAATAAAGACAAAGATATAGAATTCTCTCAACACTCCCCCTCAAGCTGGAGCATATATGTCTATCGTGCTTAGCTTGGAACAACAACGGTGAAAAGGACCCCTCGCGAGAGCCTTGGTAAACATGTCTGCAATCTGATCGTGTGAAGCAACATAAGAAGTGGAAATCAGCCCCTTTTGGATCAAGTCACATGTATAATGACAATCAACTTCGATGTGCTTTGTTCTCTCACGGAAGGCTGGATTATCAGCTATGAATAAAGCTGCTTGGTTATCACATTTGAGGTGCATTGGGAGAGGCACCTCAATTGCAAGGTCAGTCAGAACGGACTTGACCTACATCATTTCCGTGTTCCCTTAGGCCATTGCCCTATATTCTGATTCAGCGTTAGATCGAGCAACTACTGTCTGTTTCTTACTCTTCCATGAAACCAACGAGCTGCCAACAAACACAGTGAAGCATGAAGCGGACTTCCTATCCTTGGGACATCCAGCATAATCTGCATCTGCACATCCAGTAACTGAGAGTTACGTATTTCTTCTGAAAAGTAGACCTACACCTGGAGAAGATTTCAAATATCTTAAGATCATACAAACTGCATCCATATGAACCTGTATAGGCTGCTCAATGAACTGGCTAACTCTGCTCACAACAAATGATATGTCAAGCCTGGTAATAGTAACATATAGCAACTAAGGTTGCAAAAATCGGTAGTTAGTACTTAGTCGGCGGGGTCACTGACCAAGGACTAATCGACAGTCGGACGATTAATCAGATTTAGTCGGTAATTAATCGATTTTGATTTTTTTAATTATTTTATATATATAAATCATTTCTATACATATATTCTTATATATTTGCGTAGATTTGTACATTTTTCTTTTTTTGAAAGAATATTTGTACACTTTCTATACTATCATAATGAAACAAATGAAGTAATTGACTTTAAATATAACATTAAACATAATAGAATAAGTTAATTAAGAAAAAAGCAAAAAAATAAAAAAAGACTCTATGTAAAAGTCGGCCGAGTAGTCGACCGACTAGGTCGACTAGTCAGCCCGATTAGTCGAGTTGACTGACTAATGGCCGACTAGGCCTAATCGAGTCGGCCACCCCCCGACTCGACTAGTCGGACCGACTAATCGGCCTAATCAGCCGACTTTTACAATGGTGATAACAACTTTCCTACCTGCTCCCTATGCCATCTCCTATCTATCTCCTCAGAGTCATCATCATAGAGTCTTGCATTAGGATCCATTTGTGTAGTGGCAGTTCTGCATCTTGCCATACCTGTCTCAGCTAGAAGATCAGTAATATATTTCCTTTGCATCATAATCATACCCTGCTGACTGCGTGCAAACTCCAAGCCAAGAAAATAACATATCTTGCTAAGGTCCTTGGTCACAAACTGTTATCCAAGGAAATCCTTAGCTGCCTGAATAGCCTGTCCATCGCTACCAATAACAACTACGTCATCAACTTAAACCAGAACAACAACCGTACCTCTCTGAGTTCTCTTAACAAAAAGAGAATGATCTGCAGTAGATCTTACAAATCTATTTTGTTCAATCAACTCTGAGAGCTTCTGAAACCAGGCCCTTGGACTCTGCTTGAGGCCATATATGGCCTTGTGAAGTCGGCACACCATACTAGACTCCTCAACAACAAACACTGGTGGCTGCTGCATGTAAACTTCCTCCTGCAGATCCCCATACAAGAAAGCATTTTTGATATCTAACTGGAAAAGCGTCCAGTCACGTACAACAACAACAACTGCAATTAGAATCCGCAATGTAGAGTGACGAGCAACTGGTGAAAAAGTTTCCTGATAGTCCACCTCATACGTTTGGGTGAACCCATGAGCAATCAATCTGGCCTTATATCTATCAACTGTACCATCAACACGGTGTTTCACACTGAACACCCACTTGCTTCCAACAACAGATGCACTTGGAGGAGCCTGCACAACACTCCACGTACCTCGAGACTGTAAAGTGACCATTTCCTCTTACATAGCTAGATGCCATTGACTACTCGTCAGTGCCTCTTGATAAGAACGTGGTATCTCCACTGCTAACAACCCCATAACGAACTTCTGAAAATCCTCGGAAAGGCGGTCCAATGACACATGGGAAGCAAGAGGATGCATAGTGCATGCAGGTTTCTACTTCCGTAGAGCAATAGGCACATCCACATCTTAAGTGCTCACATAAGATGTATTATTGTGGACATCCTGCACCTCAAGCTGTACATGCAAATCACCATTACCATTAAAAGAACTCAAATGCTCAGAATACACCTTGGGCGTGCTGGATGATTGACGATGCACATGAGCACGAGGTCGACGCTGATAAACCTGGGGAAAGAATGTAGGTGGAGGAGGTAGCGGCGGTGTGGTGGAGTAGGTGGTGGAGGAGGTGGTGGAGGAGGAGGTGATGGAGGAGGAGGTGGTGCTGATTATGGTAGAGTAGAGATCGGAGGTAGAGGCATATAAACCTTTTCCCCATCTTCTGAAGAAATGAGCTTGTCACCTGTAGGAGAGAAGTACATAATAGACTCAAAAAAGGTGACATCTGCACTAGCATAGTACCTTCGTCGAACAAGGTCGAAGCAACAATATCCCTTTTGGGTCTTGGAGTACCCAACAAACACACATTTGACAACTCTAGGAGAGAGTTTGTCAAGACCAGGAGACATCTTATGAACGAAAGCCACTGAACCAAATACTCGAGGTGTGAGAGAGAAAAGATCCGTCTCGGGAAACACAATCAATAATGAGATCTTTTCTCCCAGAACTGAAGAGGGCATACAATTAACTGGGTAACAAGCAGTTAGAACTGCATTCCCCCGTACGAATGATGAGCACGACTCTGAATCAAAAGAGTCCTTGTAACATCTAGAGGTGGCGGTGTTTTCTGTCAGCTATCCCATTCTGTTGGGAAGTATACGCACAAGGCGTTTGATGCACAATACCATGGGACGCAAGAAATGTGGCAAGCTGGTTAGTACAAAATTCCGAGGCATTGTCAGAGTGTATATACTTGACTTTTGCTGAAAAAATGTTCTTTGTTTCATTAATGAAGGACTGAATAACAGTACCAGCATCGGACTTGTTTTTAAGAAGAAAAAATCATGACAATCTTGAAAACTCATCAACAACAGCGAGATAAAATCTACACCCCTGATGATCCGGGACACGATTGGGACCCCAAATATCAAAATGAATTAACTTCAACAGACCATGACTACTTCGACCCTGACGACTCTAGAACGTGGACCGATGATGCTTCCCAAGCTGGCAGGCTTCGCACTGAAAGGTAGAGCGAGGGGAAATCTGTAGAAGAACGTGACACAACTTTTGTAGGGGAAGATGACCAAAATGAAGATGCCACATATAAGGTGACGCAAACCCAATGCGAATGGAAGAAGCACCTGCATAAGAGGATTGCACTAGTCTGTAGAGACCTCCTTACTTACGGCTAGAACCAATCACCCTGCCAGTTAGAATGTCCTGAAACACAAAAGCAGACAGATAAAAATGATACGACAATGTAAGTCCTTGGCGATTTGTCTAATTGATAGTAAATTACAAACTCAGGAGCATAAATAACATTCTAAAGTCTCATTGCAAGAGTTAGCTGCACCTCTCCTTGACCAGTCATGGGATAATGTGTTCCATCTGCTGTTACAACAGATCGTCCAGGCTGGGTTGGACTGAAAGCACTAAACTGATTTCTATCACCACAGAGATGATGGGATGCACCTGAGTCCATAATCCATTCTGACAATTATGCCCTGTAACTGTTAGAAAATCGGAAGCGGAAGCGGAAACGATAATCAGAGCATAGAAATAAAGATAAACATGAAGAACACAAAAGATTTTTTACGTGGAACCCTACTCCGTGAGGAGCGGGATGAAACCACGGGAGAAGCCCTCAACGGGGCGTGTTTGTCTATTGACTTTCTCATCTGTTACAGGAGGCCTGGGGCTCCTTATATAGCTTCCACAGGGCCTCCAAGTCCCACCATCAGGCGGTATGGGACTAAACTCAGTGGTGGGGTAAATGGATCTTGGAGGGATCCATTTACCCACCTATTACATAAGTGACGCATGCTCCAAATACTCTAACACTCCCCCTCAAGCTGGAGCATGCAATGCTCAGCTTGGACAAACAGAAAGAAACTCAACTCATAATACATGACACTACAGACAATATCAACCCAACGCGCACAACTGCTGCAGTCGAGGACGTTGCTTCTCATGGCGTGTATGTGAGGAGGACGAACGGGGCTGGAGTGTCTATCTGGCTCAGAGAATGGTACTCTACTGTTGAGTCCCTATGATACCACATGAAAACCCTTGCCCTTAATGGCATAGGGAATAGTCCTCTGCTCTGGAGTCCTTATGGTTCACATGAAAGCTCTGGCCGACCAACAAGAATGACTGGCATGCGTCATCGTCGAGTCTGAAATTTGTAGAGTCTGAACATCTGACCGGTCTGGAAAAATCTGATATCTGAATCTTAGAACAAGACCTGTGACTCTACATATACTCCCCCTTTCTCCCATACTGGTCGGAACGACATTATATGACCACGTTGGGAGAAGATAAAATAATACATAAACATGGGGATGAATAAAACATCACTTAGCCGATAATTATTATTAATTTAGCGGACAAGATAAATAGGGGAAAACAAACATCCAAAAAATTTCTCGCGGCTTTTTTTTTAAGCCGTCACATTTTTTTTTTGAAACATTTTTTAGGCCGTTGACATTTTTTTTACGGCTCTCTTCCTTCTTTTTTTTATGCGTACGGCTTTTCCAATGTACGTGTCTTTTTCACAATTTTTTTTTGAAGAAACTTTGCGGACTCCCCTCCTTTTTTTTTTCTTTTCATCGGTCCACTGGGCCCACTCTCTTTTGAATACATGGCCCATCATGCCAAACTGCAGTACACACCCCCAATTTTTTTAACAAAAAAAAATACACATCAGACCCCCCCTTTTTTAATACGGGCCTTTCATCTTTTCTCTCCCCATTTTTGTTAACGGGCCGTTTCCACTTGGGATTTGACAAAACAATATTTTTTTTTGAACGTGGGGGGCTTTTAGGGTTCCCAACGGGGAAACCTTTCTCTGGAAAACGCCGCCGCCAGAGATGGAGGATCTGGGGTTTCGGGTGCTGGCTGCTGATTCGCGAGAGGGGGAGCGCGACGCGCCGCCGAGATATGGTGCGGAGATGCGCGATGGAGGGTAACCGCCGAAGGGAGTTTTCGCTTGGGGGCTGTGGTGCACGCGAGGATGGCGCCGCCGAAGAAGGGGCGGGCGGCGCTGCTGTGGGGTCGCCTGGGTCTCGCGTATCTGGGGTTGCAGCGCCTGGTGGAGCAGCGCGCTGGATCTGCTGCGCGACGCGGCAAGCCAAATGGGGAGAGCTCCGCGTGATGGAGCGCCACCCCTGGGGTTCCTGATGGGTGTGGTTGTGGCTGGTGCACCGCCAGCAGCGATTTCGCGCGGGCTTCGGGCTCGGAGGAGGCCGCCTAGAGGTTCGACGCGGCAGAAGGTAACGCCACTGCTGGTGCGAGGTAGGAGTCGCGATTGACAAGGGGGTGGGGTTGCTACGGCCGCCTGGGAGGTTCGTGCGGGCCGCCTGGTTGATCGCGCAGCGATCTGGAGCACCTGGGTTCTCGCCGCCCAAAGGAAGTGGGGCTCTGGTAGCAGTGGCGATGCCGCCGCTTGACTGGACAGAAGGGGCTGCGATGGCAGCCTGGAACAGGGTTGCACGGTGGAGTTTCTTCAGGACGGTCCCTTCACGCGTGGAAAGGGCTCAAATCTGCTGAAGATGGAGCCCGAGGAACAGATGTTGCTCGGAGATAACATACGGTGCAGGAATAGAAACCCTTGACGTATAAACGATGATACCAAATATTTTAGGGTTTCGAGAAACCCGAACTTGAACATGATCTTAACAAATCTTCACGAATAAAATATGAATCGAATCTCGAATATAAAACTGAATCTTCGAAAATGAATCCGCGAGAATCGAACCCGCTCTGATACCATGTTAGAAAATCGGAAGCGGAAGCGGAAACGATAATCAGAGCATAGAAATAAAGATAAACATGAAGAACACAAAAGATTTTTTACGTGGAACCCTACTCCGTGAGGAGCGGGATGAAACCACGGGAGAAGCCCTCAACGGGGCGTGTTTGTCTATTGACTTTCTCATCTGTTACAGGAGGCCTGGGGCTCCTTATATAGCTTCCACAGGGCCTCCAAGTCCCACCATCAGGCGGTATGGGACTAAACTCAGTGGTGGGGTAAATGGATCTTGGAGGGATCCATTTACCCACCTATTACATAAGTGACGCATGCTCCAAATACTCTAACAGTAACAACTAGTAAATGCATATAGTATACCTGATGAAGATGCAACACCAGAGGTAGCTACCTCTGAGGATCTTGAGGGAGAGCTGGTTGATCCAGGAGTAGGCATATTCTCTGTGAGTCTGTCCACAAGTTCGTCAAATCTCTGATCAACAACATCAGATGGACTCCCAACCTGTTGAGTATGTTCTGCAACTCTAGCGGAAGCAGGAAACTCATGCTTAGAATAGCATGTTTCCTCAAAGCGTCCTGTCCTGTGGTAATAGGTGCACAGCTGACGGGGTCGGCCACCCCCTCCTCTGCCACGGTTAGGTCCTCTCCTACTACGCTACGGAGTAGGGTTTCCCCTACCACGAGATGCAGCATTGGCTGAGGATGTCTGAGACTGCACATTACCACCAGAGGATATAGATAGCTTACTTAGTCTGCGATATACCTCCTCCATTGGAGTTATGATAGCATCAGTAAGAATCTGGGTGCGAGCTTAGTCATATTCAGGATCGAGTGCCGCTAGAAAGACCCCAATCATCGCAAAGTCTCTGTATGCCTTGAGCTGCTCTGGCATAGCAGTCAAGGGAATGTAGCCGCGTAGCTTCTCAAACATGCCCCTTAAAAAAGTGTAGATGGTATGGAGGGGTCGACCATTTTGATTCATGTAAAGATATCATGCTAAAGTTGCAATATCTTCGACTCATTCTTCGCTAGAGAGTATGTAGCAGCGAGAATGTCCCACATAGCCTTTGCAGTAGGCTGGCTCAGTATATCATTTGCTATATCTGTAGACACAGTCCTAGATAGCCCCACACGTGTATAAGCATCGTCTGCCTCCCATGAGGCATTTACCCCAATCTCGTCACTTGGCTCCTCCAACGTGAGGATGTGCTTCTTGCTATTACACTGCATCAGACTCATGAACTGCATGACCCACAAGTCATAGTTTGTTCCATCCATCTTGAGGATGGGGGATGGACCTTTGAAGGCCCCCAGGGATGGAACATCAGCTTTGTTGTCATCCGTGATGATAACTATCACCAAGACTGGGACTGCAACAAATATGACCTGTGTCTACAGTAACATGTGGGAAGATGGTTGTGGGTATAGACTCATACCACAACCTCTCCCATTCTTGGAAGGTGCCTTTTGATGACTAGGGTATTTTAGATGATCAAGTCACACCCTAGAGGCCTAAGAGCGGGCCTAAACAAAGATAGGTGGATAAGACAAGGGCAGGAGAGAGAGCAACAGCGGGCCCGTGTGCCTGCGAGCGGCAGCCGCTATGGCAACCTGCGGCTGGGCGACGACCTGTGTGCGGCGGCACCTGCGAAGGGGGCGGTGGCCCGCGATGGGGGTGGAGGCTCGTGTGGCCACCCACAATAGAGGAGCGGCAATTGCCCGCAAAGGGGGCGACGACCTACGAAGGGGGGGGGGAGGCCCGTGCGACTACCCGCGAGAGGTACGACGACCTCAAGTGGCGTGGCTAAGGGTGACACAGGTTTTGGTGGGGAGGGCTAGGGTTAGGGCATAGGCTCCGGTCTAGGACCGTCGCTCTGATACCATGTGGAAATGTGTGAAAAGAAAAATTGTATTCCATGTAACCTTAGAGCCCTCTTATATATATAGGAGAAAGCTCTAGGGAGAAATTACATAAAGAAGACGGAAAAACTAGAGAGATAAATAAAGACAAAGATATAGAATTCTTCAACAAAAGGTAATGTGTAAAACTTGGGGCATTTCTTCAGGGTAGCATGAAAACCTTTTTCATAGCAAGTAGTTGTAAATTTTAGTTGTTTATTCCTTACTACTTATTTCTTTTACAATCACCTTAAAATACCTGCTTGTTTTTATAAGTTTTCGGGATGTACCTGTGCTCGCTGATGTCTCTTGATTGTTCCTTGCATGTTTTGGTAGGCAAGCAGTCTGTGACTCAATAACTGGTTGATGATTCCTGACATTCGTTGCTACACCTGATGGTACAATTATAGTTGTTATAGTTTTTGTTCAGTTCATAATGTAAAGGCTTTCTTTCTCTTCTGTACATTTTTGAGATACATGTATGTACTATCAGTCCCTTTTGTACATGTTGTATAAATATATGAAAATTAATGAAATTAAATGTTGGTGGCACTTGTTGTTGGTTTTGTGATTGTTATATTGATGTTAAATGTCATTGCAGAAACGTGAAAAATTTGAACACTTTAATGTGATCGTTTAACGAATGTAATGCTGCGAATACGGCGTAACCTTGATACCCGGATCCTCAGGGGTTCACAAATATCAAACTTTAGACTATTCTAATGAGAGAAGGTGAAAAGAAAAGAAATAGAAATGTGTGTGTATCTATAATTAGAATAAATGTTCATTCAGTTTTTTGTTATCTAACTCTTTTTCATCTTTTGAAAAATCTAGAATTAATAATGATTCATTTTTTCGAAAAAGTATAATTATAATATATTTTTTATATCCGTTCAGATGAGGATAAGGAATAATATCGGAATAAGCGATAAGTGATGTTTATACTTATTTTGTTGATTTGAGGTTAAAACAAATAAAAGTACTAGACACATAGATGATGGATGCTGCAATTACGATGTGACTATTTACTTTGAGATAGTTTATACCAAGATAAAACGTACTTATCTCGTAAATATTCACTTATCTTCAGACAAAGTCCACTTATCCTGGGAAAAAAAATCTACTTATCTCAAACTAAAGTCTACTTATGAGGATAAGGATTTGTAAATATGTATATATATGTGCATGTGTTTATCGAGCTTTTAACGAATCGAACATGACAGAACCTATGATTTTTAGGTTCGGTTTTTTATTTAATCGATCCTAAACTTGTGTTCAGGTTTGGTTCGTTTATTTTCAAATCAAATCTGAATCGAAGTTTTAGCGAGCTGAATCTGAGCGAATACCGAACTTTAGAATTTTTTAACACCCATAGATGGGACCAATTTACGAGCTATGGTTCACACCGATTATGACATTGATGTAGTGCAATAACAAGGAGCACATGCTGACAAAGCTAGAGCCAGTCAATAAGACTGAGGCGAATACTTCATGGAAGCAGGATGACACATACGCATATGTTTGTTTCTTTGGATCTCTCACCGCGGAGATAACCATTGGTATTTTACATCAGACCAACGCCAAGGCATCGTGGTATATCCTTGCTACCACCTACGGTTGGACGAAGAATGAGATCAAGATTCCTAAGTTACAGTTTGATATCTTCACGTCCTGAAAGAATGGTTGTTTTCTGCACATCTTCTATTCTTCACTTTGAGGCATGTTTGAGAACCTACACAACTTCATGCCAATGACTACATCTAGTGAGTAGATGATATACATGAACACCGCGATGATTGGAGTTTTTCTGTCATCCTTAGACCCTGAGTTTGATGAAACAACTATACCTCTGATGGAGGGAGCTTACAACTGTCTTAGTAGGATAACGGTACCATCCACTACCACTATAAATACCACTCAACAATGGCCGCATCTGTGGTAGAGGAGGTACATCTCATTTCTGAGGATGTGGTGCCAGTGGCGGATGAGGTAGATGCCAACGTGGTCCTTACACTTACTATCACCAGCTTGGTCATCCGAAGGAGGCCTACTACTTGAAGCATGCTCGTGTTGTCGAGCAGGTTGAGCCTACTGCCACTTCCGCTCCTAATACTAAACAGAATTGGATGATATTGTCTCTCGTTCGAGGGAGATCATGACTTTTGCTACAGAACGATTAGTGCTCTTACATGTCATTTCGTTGTTGTCACCACTGCCATAGCCTCTTCTAGCATTGCAGGTATAGTCTATGCCTTTCCAATTGTCACAATGCAGATATGACAAATTGAATCATGTATTCTGGTGCATCTCATCATTTGTGTGGAGACATGGCTCGGTTCTCTTCGTACAGATCCGTTTCTCCAGACAGGTTGGTTTTCTTTGCAAATGAGACTTATTCCCCTATTAGAGGATAGGGGGAGATCTGTTTAACGTCGTCTATGCGTCTGCGGAATGTGTTTCATGCAATGGATTTTTCGATGAGTTTATTGTCCATTAGTCAAATCACTAAGGATTTACATTGTCGTGCCATTTTTGATCCCTCTTTTCTTGTGTTTCAGGACATGCTCACGGACAGGGTGATTGGATGTGGCCGCGAGCAAGGGGGCCTCTACAGACTGGTCTGATCTCCATTGAAGGCAAGATGTTAGCCTCGTGCATCACAGAAGTGTGGAGTTCTCAAATCCAATCTAGGTCAAATATTCGTACTAGTTTGCACGACAACGGAAATAACATTTTTTTTAAGATGAAACCACACAACACCAGAACCTTTCCCATGTCGTTTCATCAAGATCACACGAGTTTAGGCTTACCTCTTGAAGCATGGTTGTGATCCTCAAAGCTTTTAAAGTAAGAAGCCTCCTGACTCAAGTCCGATCCAACGAGAGTGCAAGTAAGGAACCTGAGCAATGGTCCAAGTAAGAACCTCTTGATTTCGTCTCATGAAATCACTTGATTTCTTCACAAGCACGATGCACGGAAGAGGACGGAGTTCTTGGAGCAACCGATTCGGTAACATGACGACAACACATAAACGATCGCGATCTCCACCAACCTTGGACAGGGGGGACAACCTAGAGTTGTGCATAAAGAGAGAGAGAGAGTTTGGACGTGTAGAGAGAATGAGAGAGAGATAATTTAGTTTATGCAACAATTGCATATACCTTATGTAAAGAAGGTTAGGGTTAGCCTCTATTTTATAGCATTTTGGAAGTCCATGGATCCCAAACCCATGTGCTCTCACTAATCAATGGTTTAGATTGATTTGTGTTTCTTTTTAGTTTACAATAAAGACAAAAGAAAACACAAAGAGATAATATGAAAACACACTCCAAATTATATTGATAAACAATTAATTGATAAATGGATTTAATTAAAAGTGGATATATGGTGGATGTCCACCATTATTTAACAACCCATGGATGTCCACTTTAAGTAATGGAACAAGTCAAAATTAATTTATCCATTATATTAATTAATTGAATAATTGAATTATCACAAAATAATTACAAATTATTTGTGATAATTGTACTTATACCATTGACTATTGAGAATTAAATTCTTCCATCTAATATTTAATGTAAATCATATTTACATTAAATTATGCAATGTGATCTAATTCACATTAACATATAAATTGTGAATCACATTCACAATTAACTCTCTCTAAAATATTGTGGATCATATCCACCTTATACATGATTATTGTGAATAGTGTTATCCATATTAATCCTATCCATGATAATTAAATCCAATTTAATTATCCTGGTTATCTCTATCTATATTAATTGTGATAATTAAATCCTATTTAATTATCCAATTTTCCAATGCTTAGATGAAATTGCTCATGAAACACTCAAACTCTTTCAAAAATTATGTGCCTTCTCCCCAGATACTTGGAGATAAGGTCAGGGCGATTGTATATGCCATGTATAGTGACTTGGATAGTGAGATCCAATCTCATATCCAGATCTAAAAGACAACTCAAAGATGTCTGATCATGTCAGACATGATATCCCATCTTCTCATTGCATATAAATCATATTCGGATCAATGTCCAACAATTGGATAAAGATCGGATACTAAGTCTACTGAGAGGAGTCACTGAAATCCAAACATGTTTCATCACCCTCTCAGAATGGAAGCATCATGGTATGTACACATTTAAGATCACATCACCCTCGAATATTCCTAGTACCCATACATCCTGCATACTGGAAGACCATGATTAGACCCCAAGTTATGATCTCATTTTGGATTGTCTCTTTTAGGGTTTTATCGTTAAGTTTCTTATTTGATCATTGGGAGTCGATAATGATCATATGCTTTTCAAAAACATATATCATACTCATAAATCCTATGTTGCTTCCATAACGAGACGACCATCAATGGAATTTGTCATGATCCCGAATTTCGGGTCGTCGGTTCCTTTCATATACGGATCTGATTACTCATTAATAATCTATTCAACAATCACAATGAACATTCAGAAACAAACTGCAATTAAAAATACTGAGAAGAAATAATTCAATGTTTTTCCATTCACAAAATAAAGTTTACATGGTAGTGTCCCATTATGACCATTTACATGTACATCAACTGGAAAGAAAATGTGCAAAAAGATTACCAACTACCTAATGGAGTAATGGTATTGTGGTTGGCTGGATGGCTACTGTGCCTGTGATGACTCTCCGATGACTGTTGGGTTTTCAGAAAAAATAGGAATGAAATGAGCAAATACTCAATAACGAAGGAAAGAAAAATAGACCAAGGATCATATTTAAATGATTCAACAAGCTAAACTATACAATCGTTGCTTTATTCTATTTTTATTTTAGTTCTTATCCATTCTAATCCACGCCAGGGATTGGTCCTTTTCCCTCAATGGACCCAGTAGCTATGGACACTCTGGAATTAGGGATTATGTTGATACTGATGAGCTTCGGCTGCCGCCTGTCGCCTCAACCAATCTTCAAATCTATCCTTGACAATATCTCTTTTATTAGTAATCCTGGGTCCTTAGACCCTACCGCTTGTTCAACATAGATGCATACCGTCCTCGAAGACCTGGTTGCCTAAAACCATGCGCCATTTTCACCTGAATCTTTTTACCAGCGGTTTATTTCAAGTGTTGTCGTAACCCAACCGCTAATCATACCACCACATGCCTCCACAAGGCACGATCACATCTTCCATCGTTCAACCTGAAGATATTGTCACCCGGTACCATGCGTTGCAAATCATTCATTTATTTCGTGCGTACTTATCATAACAGGGCAACCGTGTACCACTTAGGTAGGACCATGCTAATACGGGTTCCTTCCGACAAACCTAAATGTTGCATATCCGACGTCATTCTTATTGTAACACACGATCTTTTTTAGGATCCATTTCAATACATATCAATTCCCATGATGTAATTCCTCCGTTAAGCTTTTGATTTGTTTGTTCATCAACATTGAGTATAAACTTACATATATAATAATTTCTATATATATACACACACACACACACTCATATTTATACTTATTTTAACTCCTAATCCCTAACTTTCCAGGCCACTGCATCAATTCGATGCTTAGCCATTATTTTAGTGGGAATCACAAAGCAACTTTTCATATTTTCTCAAAAATAGCCAAATTAGGGTTCTTCATAGCGAAGAAAATAAAATGAGGAATTTGAACGATTTCATATGAAAACCCAACAACAAAAGTTAGGATTTCATTGCCTAGTTGAGCTCTCTCTTGCGTATGCATCGCTTTATCGGGATTCATTTTCAAAAAGGATGTGATCTACGACTCCTGAAACGATTGAATTTACTTTCGTATCAAGAACATGAAGAACACGCCAAGAACGCGAGGAACGAACAAAGACCACGAAAAACGTGAAAAATATATTTTCTCTCGTAATTTCAGTAGAGCTTTCCCTTATACGGGGTGATATTTTTAGGAAAATTTCAGCAGAGTTTCCCCTTATATCGGGGCATATTTCTATGAAATTTTTGACAAAGTTTTCCCTTATATTGGGATGTATTTCTAAAGAAAAAAGGAAAGAGCTTCCTATATAAAATCATCGAGAGGAAAAATAGCAATGAAACCGAATGAATGTAACATAACTGCAAGCGATGGAGGATCGGTAGACACCACACTTCTTAGTTGAGTGAAGCGTGTGATGAATTACAAGGTTCACTGATAGCCTAGTCGTCCGTACCTAAGTAGCGCATTACACAGATTCCTCAATCAAAACAACTATACAATCGATAAAAATTGTAGAATTGACAAGTCTCTTGTCAAGAGTGAGCAAGTCATACAAAAAACACGTATGCTCACTGACGGCTGAGCCGCCCGCACTCGAGCAGGACTATGCTCAAAATTTTACTTGAACCACAACACTAAATGAATTAGAAGAGGGCTAGGGTTGGCCTCTCTTTTATAGCATTGGAAGTTCATGGATCCCAACTCATGTACTCTCACTAATCAATGATTGAGAATGATTTGTGTTTTTTAGCTTACAATAAATACAAAAGAAAATACAAAGAGATAATTTGAAAATAATTTCCAAATTATATTGAAAAAATAATTAATTCATAAATGGATTTAGTTAAAAGAGGCTCCATTTATTTGCTAAAAATAGGGTGGACGTCCACCATTATTTAAAAACCCATGGATATCCACTCTAAGTAATGGAATAGGTCAAAATTAATTTATCCATTATATTAATTAATTAGTAATTGAATTATCACAAAATAATTCCAAATTATTTGTGATAATTGCAATTATGCCATTGACTATTGAGAATTAAATTCTTCCATCCAATATTTAATGTAAATCATATTTACATTAAATTCTGTAATGTGAATTGGACTCACATTAACATATAAATTGTGAATCACATTCACAATTAACTCTCTCCAAGATATTCTGGATTATATCCACATTATACATGATTATTATGAATAGTGTTGTCTACATTAATCCTATCCATGATAATTAAATCCATTTATATATCCTGAGTATTTCTATCCACATTAATTGTGATAATTAAATTCTATTTAAAATTTCAATTTTCCAATGCTTAGATAAATTTGCACACGAAACAATTCTCGAACTCTTTCAAGAATTGTGTGCATTCTCCTCAGATACTTGGAGCGATTGTATATGTCATGTGTTAGAAACTACGGATGCGGAAGCTAATATCGGAGAAATAGAAATAAAGATCAAAGAACATCGGGATTTTACGTGGAATCCTGCTCCCTAAGGAGCAGGATGAAACCACAGGAGAATTCCTCGAAGTGCTGACTTGTCTATTGACTTTTTCATATGATACATGAAGTTTGGGGCTTTATAGCCTCTACATACCCTCCAAGTCTCACCACTGGTAAATGAGTGACTAAACACTGGATGTGGTAAATGGATCATGGATAAATCCATTTACCCATCTACATAAGTGTGATGTAAAAATTCCAACACTCCCTCTAAAGCTGGAGCATGCAATGCTCAACTTGGACAAACAAAAACGATCTCAAACTCACACTATAAGACACTATGGACATTATCAACTCAACGCAAACACAACTGTCGGCTACTGTCGAGGACGTTGCTTCTCATGCCGTGCAGGTGAGGAGGAACAAACGGGCTGGAGTGCGAGTCAAACTGAATCTCCTCGTCGGAGTGTATGTGCTCTGTTCTGTGCCTGCCAGAGTCACTGAAACTGGAAATGAGTCTCTACATGGAGAACTCTATCCCACCACATCATGTGGACAACTACTCCATCTCTAATATGGTCGAACTAAAAAAGTCGTGGAGACATCCTCGTCGGAGTCCGCAGTCGCTGAAGAATGGAGTCTGAAAAGTGTCATCGTTGGAGAACTGGGTCTTTCCCATACTGGCTCAGAGAATGAGATCTCTATATTGGAGTCCCTATCAAACCACATGAAAACCCTAGCCCACATGACATGCAATGGGATCTCTACTCTGGAGTTCCTATGGAACACATGGAAACTCTTTGACCAAAAAAGAAAAGATGGGGAGCGCACAAATAATGATCGAACACATATGCGTCTGAAAATGAGTCTCTCTTTGGAGAACTCGAAGAAAAATGTGTCACTCAAATATGGAGTGCCTTGAACTTGGACCCTTAATCAATCCACAGAGTCTGAAACTGAACTGTAGAGTCTGAAAATCTGTCTGTCCTGGAATCTGGCATTTGAATTTGGAGAATCTGACAATCTAGCCTGTAAGTCTGTAACTCTACAAAATACTCAATACTCTCCCTTTCTCTCATACTTCTCGGAACAAAATGACATCAATAAAGTTGGAGAAGACAAGAAAATAGGGAAATAAGAAACCAATAAGCCGATCTCATTTTTTTCGGCTATTTTTTTCATTTTTTAAATCATTTTTTCGTAGGGATCCTTTTTTGTATGATTCCCTTTTTTCGGCTATTTCTTTTTTTCTTTTTTAAGTAACCGAACAATTATTTTTAAAACTGTATCATCATCATCATTTTTTTATTTTTTCCGTGTACTTTTTTATGTATGCACCTTTTTCCTCTCTTTCTTTTTGTGAAACAAAATCTCTTGACCCAAATAGTGGACCCAAAATTTAGGCCCAAAAACACGCCCCCTTTTTTCAAACACTCGGCCGAATTAGGCTATGGGCCCCCTTTTTTCTGCATAGAGCAACCCACTTTGGCTCTTATTTAGGGTTCCCACTTGTAACCCTTTCTCAAAGACTCACCACTCTCGATGGGGCACTTGCTCTTGCCGCTGCCTGGAGAATAAGGTGGCACCGCCTTCACGCCACTTGGATTGCATCATCGATGCTTGGAGAAGATTTGTCATCGCTGCTTGCTGGAAATTGAAGAGAGTAGGAGGGTTGCCGCCGCCTCTAGGGATCCTCCTAGATCGAGGATGCTTCCGCCGATGGAGGTCGTCGATGGAGGCCCGGGCTTGGGGATAGGAGTGTGCGGTGACACCATCATGCGCGGGGGGAAGGTGCAGCGACGTTCTTGCTGCTCATGAGACATCACGATTGCATGGCTGCATCTCTTGTAACAGTACGAAAGGGTGGAGATGCCCCACAATAAAGGAACGAATCTGGAAGTGTTGTTGCTGGATTTTGGTGCCGTATTGTGACGAGATGTTGAAGGCTAGAGTCGCTCTTCTTGGCGGAGAGACTTATAGAGTTCAATAACGGTGGACATAGCTCCTATTTTCTCGAGATGAGAGGCCGTCATTCGCAGATGCCTGTCCTGGAGATGCTGCTCTCCAACGCGACAATGCCTACATGCAACGATGCTTGTAGATGTAGATCTGGGCGAAATGCTCATACAATGCGCATGATCTACTTCCGCAGAGCCTGGAAATGAGTTGGGATCGGTTGAAGATAGGGATGAACCAGTTTCCCTTGAACTGTCTAGAACTAGGGTTCCAGTTTCCCTTTAACTCAATAGAGTTAGGGTTCTTCAGAAACCCTACACGAAAGAATCATTGAATATGAACCAATCAGAACTTGCGCTTGATGTAGAATTAGGGTTTCAAGAACCAACCCCTAGAACTGTCCTCTTGATGTTGAACAAACAATAATAATCTTCAAGAATGAATCTTCAAGAACAATCACGAACCGAATCTCGAAATCAAAAATATAAAATAATTCCTCGAGAATTGAACCCACTCTGATACCATGTTAGAAACTGCGAATGCGGAAGTTAATACCTGAGAAATAGAAATAAACATTGAAGAACATTGGGATTTTACGTGGAACCCTACTCTCTAAGGAGCGGGATGAAACCACGGGAGAACACCTCAATTGGCTGATTTGTCTATTGACTTTCTCATCTGATACATGAGGTCTAGGGCTTCTTATTTAACCTCCACAGACCCTCCAAATCCCACCACTGGTAGAGTGGTGAATGGATCATTGAGAGATCCATATACCCATCTACATAAGTGTGACACATATACTTCAATACCATGTATAGTGAGTTGGATAGTGAGATCCCATATCATATCCAGATTTAGAAGACCACTCAGAGATGTCTGATCATGTCAGACATGATATCCTATCTTCTCATTGCATCCAAATCATATTGGGTCAATGTTTAACAATTGGATTAAGATTTGATATCTAGTCTACTGAGAGGAGTCACTAAAACTCAAACCTGATTCATCACTCCGTCGAAATGGAAGCGTCATGGTATACAATCGTTTAAGATCACATCACCCTTGAGTATTCTTAATACCTCTACATTCTGCATACTGGAAGGCCATGGGTAAATCCAAAGTTCTGATCTCATTTTGGACTGTCTCCTTTAGGATTTTATCGTTATGTTTCTCATTCGATTATTTGGAGTTGGTATCGATCATAGCTTTCCAAAAGCATATATCATACCCACAAATTCTATCGTACTTCCAAAGCGAGGCGACCATGGGTGGAATTTGGTTGGTCCAAATATCTCACGGGTGAATTCATGTTTTTCGGTTCGGTGGCGAACCTATATGATTCCTTTGAGGTATTGTATAATTCATATGCCCTTGTATGCACGCCAGCTCGTTGGTCTATAGACCTTGATCAGGTCGTCAACCTAATTATCTGCTTAATGTACATACTCAAATATATAGTAATACATCTGTCTCCGGTCAGATGATGCGTGCCTATATCATGACAGAATACGGCATATGTCTTAGCTATCTCGATCTCGCTAAGTCAACTCTTTGACTTAACACATTCGACACCTCCAAATCTCTATTCCTATGTAAAGGACCTGCATCAAGAGGTCAACCTAATATCAACCTTTGGAAGAAGGATTGTCGGCCTCTATGATCCAACCATTAGATTAACAATTATATGATTATCAAGATGGACATGGTACATAATCCTAATTGTACGAAGTGACCTTATAATTTTATGCCTTCATTAATTTGATACAGGGAGTGAAAATCAATAAATTTTATACACCCGGCTTCTTGTGCATGCACTTCCCACTAGAATGGTGTTGTTGAACGCAGACATCACCATTTACTTGATGTGACCATTTTCCTCATTCAGAGCTGTGCTCGTCACTCTTTCTGGGATGATGCGGTTCTCATAGCTTGTTACTTTGTGAGTCATATGTCGTGCTTTGTGTTAGGAGAGGAGTCCTTTCTGTATCCCTTCCCGAGAAGGATCTTTTCTCTCTTACACCCCGTGCCTTTGGCTTTATGGCATTCGTTTATCACCTAATTCCTGATTGAGGGTGGTAAGTAACAGAACCCGTGGATCGAATACATGCAGGGGGGGTCGAGTATGGCGAGAGATAAGAATCAGGCCAGGTCAGGTCGAGCTTAGAATAGCCCAGCCCGAGCCAGGCCATGTTCACAGGCGCTACAGGCCAGGCTTGGGCCTGGTCCCCAAGCCCAGACCCACAAGGGAATGCGCCGGGCCAGGGTCGGGCTTCCCCGGTCTATTATATATTTTTCCCTAATTAATGCTTAACTAAACATGCAGTCTGTTTATAGCCATTTTTAACTGCATTCCTCATGTGATGTATAGCAGGCGCCAGTGCAGGTGCTCTGCACAATCCATTGCCAACTCGATAGTTCAATGATGGAATCTCTTAGTATGGGAAATGAATTAGTCAAAGGGAAATCGAGAAATCTTGATGCTTGAGGCATTATGTAAATTTCATTCATGAGGGCAGCAAGTAGAAACTAAATAGAAGGCTTCACCATCGTAATGTCCCTAATTGTTGTAACAATCATAAAGCTTGAGCCAGTGTAGACAGTGAAGCAGCTGCAGATTTCAGCATGTTCAGTCCAATTTGAGGTCTGATTTGGGTGGACAGTCCAAGCTACAACAACAAGTCAATCATTCTACTTACCAATATCATTCATCATCACCACGAAACCACCACCACAACAACACTTGAGAAATCAATCATTGATCGACACTTTCCATAACAAAAGGTCATAGAGGGCAATTCCCTTGACCACCAAACTAAAATTCTATACCTACAAGCTACAAGCATGGCCCCAAATTTCGGCGAAATTCGACTGGGTCGAATTCAGTTTCGCTAGGTTACCTAAATTCGACTGAAATGGTCTAAATGATCGAAATATGGGGGGCTCTAGTATAAAAGTGACCGAAATAATCGAAAATTCGGTCCAATTTTGATTGAAATTTGACCGAAATTCTGTTTCGGTCGGTCACCGACTTGGTGGTCGAAACTGACATTTCACGCCTTGGCTACATGAAACATCTATAAAGCAAATGTCGGCGCACCTACGATGGAGGAGATGGCTCAGACGGGGTCGTTAGGACAGTGACATGATGAAAGGAGGTGGGCCGATTATTCAAGGGCGATGACCGGGCCACAATTGATGGATGATTGAGGGGGTCACCGTTCGGGTAGGGGAGACTAGAGAGGGAGAGGGCTGAGGGTGCGAGTCGATCGAGATTCAAGAGGTCAAAGGTCGTGTTTTGCATGCGATTGGGGAGTATGGGGCTGGGCCAAGGGCGATTAGGGTTAGAAATTAGAATTAGCAGGTTGATGATGTTGGGCCCAGGTCGGGCCATAACCGGGCAGTGGGTCGGGTAGGAAAGCGGTCCGGGCAACCATGCTTTATGGTCAGGCTAAATAAAGCCTGAGCTCGGCCTGATATCTAAAATGCCCATTGCAAGTTCGGGCTCGAGCCTCAGTCGGGTATTATCGGGCCATGCATCGGGTTGGGTCAGACCGGCCCTACCCAATGCTCAACTCTAGTATGGTTGATCAAAAATTTTTTCGCGGAAACAGAAGACAAGCAATCAAATCCAGTCATAGACAACAATCCAACAATCACAATGGACACTATGTTAACATGGAAGCCCAAGCGGGTGAAAACCACGATCCAAGCCTTCCTAACTTAAGATTTCCGATTAACTGAGCCGAAGGTTGCAGAAAGCGGTAGTCGGTACTCGGTCGGCGGGGTCACTGACTAAGGATTAATCGACAGTCAGGCGATTAATTGGATTTAGTCGGCCATTAGTTGGTTTTGAATTTTTTAATTATTTTAATATATAAATCAAATTTTATACGCATATTCTTATATATTTACATTGATTTGCACATTTTCTATACTATCATAATGAAATAAAAGAAGTGATTGTCTTTAAATATAACATTAAGCATATTAGAATACTTTTGCTTTTAAAAAATCGAAAAACCAAAATTTTAAAAAATCTCTATGTATAAGACGGCCGACTAGTCGAGCCGATTAGTTGGGTTGACCAACTAATGTCCAACTAGGCCTAGTCAAGTCGGCTACACCCCCTCCCCTACTCGACTTGTCGGGGTCGGCCGACTACAACAATGGCTGAGCCAACCAAATTTTCCACTATATCCTTGGATATTTAGACGGATATCTCAACCAATTACAAAAATAAAGCTTACAACCCAACCTTGGGTTACACACCAACATCACAACTTTGGATCAAATACCAAAGTCACCGTTGGAACTAAACATGCTACAATGTTGATTGATGCGTCACCTCTAACTACCTGTAGAAAGAACTTTAAGAGTATCTACAAAACGATATTAGCTGAACATGATAAAGCAATTATTTGTGCTGACAAAATAACATTAAATAAAATAGTCAGTTCACAATAATCAGATTCACAGAGACAACATATCAACAAGATATACAAATACTTGATTCAAACAGATATATCTCTAAATCAAGGGAAATCTATATAATAAAAAAAAGAAAATTCGTAACTAGCTTCAAAATGATCTCTGACTATACACAAAGAGTTTGAGGAGATTGCTACAGATCGGGATTAGCTTTCAGCTTATAAATATTCTCTTGAAAATAAGAACACTTAAGAATGAGAAAGAGAGAGAGGAATACTCAAATGAGTTGTCTATCGAAATGAGGTTGTAGGTACCTTTTTTCTATAGTGTTTCAACTATGTAACTGTCGGAAGCCAAAAATAGTAACTTTCAATTTTGGAATGATCGATCAACAAATGACATTGATCGATCAATTGCTCATATGATCGATCGATCAAAGCCCCATGATCGATCATAGGGTTGGTTATAGAATTCAAAATTCAAATAAATGATCGACAATCGAAAGTGACTTATTGATCAATAAATTAAATGGTCAAAGGTAGACAACGTTCAAAAAAATGATCGATCAAGAAAAAAGAATAAGTGATCATATCACTTATTGATCATACAATAAATAATCGATCGAATGTCTTATTCAACAGGCTACATAATGATTGATCAGATCTAGTTAATGAGTGATCAATGAATAATCGATTAATTGCTGGTTTGACTCGAAGTTGACTTTGCTGCATGAGCTTGACTTGACCAGTTGCAATATTGAGTCTTTGTGTACATCATCAGAGGTATACGAATTGAATACTATTTAGAGTATATTTGGTGATTACACCATAAGCGTAAGTCAAATCACTTAACAACAACATATAATATAAAAGGAAACTTCCGAATAGCTTCTGTTGATGTCACGAACCTTGTCTGAAGATCCTGCAAAATCAATACACTGATGCAAGTAGATCTAATTTGTGTCAGCTTTAATACAAGAGAAACCAAGCATCAAACAATCTCCCCTTTTTTAGAGATGACAAAATAACACTCTTTAAATTTGAATTTTTTTTACAGTTATACTTTAAAACAATTAAACTATAATAAAACTATCTGAATAATTCTACAATTAATTTTAAATCTCTCCCTAAGGCTAAGATCCCAAAAACTTAGACTATTTTTCAAACTTTTAAACTCTTATCTTTTATTTTCTACCCCTTTTTGTAATTATTAAAAAGATCATAAATAAACCCAAGTAAACAAACTTTGAAAGAAACTTCACACTTTATTCGTGAGAAAGTACCAGTACATAACATAGTTGAAAATAGAAAAACGAAACATAGTGCCCTAACTCATAGAAATGAGAGAAACAAAAAACAATTAAGCATCCGAGTCATACTGAATACACTAAGCAGAGTAACTTTAGGGGACTGTCAACAACCATCCTGTAATATACTAATATCGCCTCCTTTTATCATAGGGGGGACGTTCGTCAAAGCATCCTCGATAATTCCATGTCATTTGACCATAAGAGACACAAAACTGAAGCGTCCCCTCTTTACAGTCAGAGGGGACGGTACTTGTAACCATCCCTTCCTCTCATAATAGAGGGGACGGTCAATGGGCATCCCCGACGATATTCTCGTAGGAGACGGTCGTAGACCATCTCTTTGGGTGTTTATAAGGGACGATCGTAGACCGTCTGTTCTGGTCTTTATAGGGGACGGTCACGACCGTCCCCTCCAGTTCTCCCCAGGCATTGGTGCTTCTTGAGACGGGCACAGAAGCACGAAGGGGACGATCTAAACCGCCCCCTCAGGTACCCGAAGCCCAAAAAAGGCACTGGTAAGCACATGATGATCGAAGGGGACAACCACGATCATCCCCTCCAGTTCTCCCCAACACCGGTGCTTCTTGAGATGGCACAAAAGCATGAAGGGGACGGTCTAAACCGGCTTTTCTGGTCCCCGAAGCCCAGAAAAATGCACCAGTAAGCCCATGATGATCGGAGAGGACGGTCATGACCGTCCCCTCCTAAGCTTATAAGGGATGGTCACGACCATCCCCTCCAGTTCTCCCCAAGCACCATGCTTCTTGAGACATGCACAAAAGCGCGATGGGGACGGTCTAAACTATCCCCTTCTGTACCCGAAGCTCAAAAAAGGCACCAGTAAGCCCAATGTGATCGGAGGGGACGGTCACGACCGTCCCCTCATAAGCTTATATGGGACGGTGTCTATCGTCCCCTCCAGTTCTCCCCAAGCAGCGCGCTTCTTGAGACAGGCACAAAAGCGCGAAGGGGACGGTCGAAACCGTCCCCTCCGGTCTCCGAAGCCCAAGAAAGGTACCAATATGCCTAAGGTGATTGGAGGGGACGGTCACAACCGTCCCCTTTGAGCTTTATAACCAAAAAATTTTGCTACAATGGTTTCGATACCCTATTGCTGCAATGCACTTCCTGCATAAATCAAATATCAACCAAATATCTAATCTCAAGTAAATATCAAAGCACTTCATGGATAAATTTAAAGATATTCTATAGACTTTTTACACTACAAACTTTAGATGTTCAAGTTAAGTTTAAATTCAAACATACATTCTAAATCCTAATATGCTCAGTATCTTCGCTCTCGTCGTTCTCCTCGCTGTCCTCATCGTCGCCGAGCTATACAGGTTCTGTCAGTGGATTGGCCTTGCCCTGGAGACGGTTAATGTATGCCAATACATTCTCCTTGTTAGAACGCATCTTGGCCATCTTCTCATCCTGTGCGTTCATCTTCGCCTTGACGTCGTGCATCTCTCTCTCCATCTCTCTCTGACTCCCTTGCGACGATGACAGACCCACTAGCACCCGTTGTGTACCATGTACAGATCGTCATTCCACGTCCCCCGCAGCATATAAGTCCATTGTGTTCCGGATCTATGGCTTGGACGAAGTCCTCATCGACAGATGTAGGTAACGTGCTCGTTCCCGTGCTATCTAAATTTGAATTTTCCTTCCAATATAAAATGCAGTTGTTTGGACATGCATCACTTTTTTCATAATTTAATCCAAGAGAGAAATCTTGATTTAGCATCTTTCCAGTCCTTTGACAATCGTTCAGGATTATTTAATATCCTCCTAATTAAATGCAACACATCCGTCATCATAATCTCTATACAACGATTTTTCACTTTCGTCTTAAACATCTCTAATAGAAATCGTAAACGAGACATTTCAATTCTTGTAGATAGAGGAGATTCGGTATCTTTTATATTTTCATGTAAAGTATCCCGAATCGATTCAGTCCTTTCATCTGAAAAAGGCCGTCGAATATTGTCTAACATTTCAAACATATTACCACGATCACCTGTCTCTAATATAACCAACTGATTCGAAATATTGCAAATTCCTTCACCATGATACGTCTAATTCGTATAATGAAGCCAAATACCAATTAATATTAGATGCTCATAAACTACAGTTCGATTGTTAGTCAGAGTGTTTTTGCATTTAACACATGGACAATGAGTCTTATGTCCTTCACCTCTTACTATATGATATAGTGGCTTGCACCGAAATGGCCAATTTAAAAATTCGATAACATCTTAGTTATATGTCCGATAATCATCAAATCTTTTGTTCACCAAAATTTTGGCCCTTTCCTAAAACTAGAGCATTTAAACCAAAATCATCAAACTAAAGATCATCAAGTATATTCAAATACTATAAGCATTATATACTCTAAGTATTATACACTCTAAGCATTATAATTTTTAAGCATTATAACTATAATTCTAAGGATTATATACTCTATAGACTCTAAGCATTATAACCATATGCAAACACTCTAAGCATTATACACTTTAACCTTTATATTCTAGACATTTTTTATTTAGAACTAACAACTAAATAACTAGAACATTTAAATCAAAATCATGAAATTAAAGATCATCAACTATATTCGAACACTCTAAGCATTATATACTCTAAGCATTTTCTATCTAGAACTAACAACTAAATAACTAGAGCATTTAAACCAAAATCATCAAACTAAAGATCATCAACTACATTCAAACTCTCTATGCATATATACTCTAAGCATTATATACTATTCTTGATCAACTGAAACAAAAACAACTCTAAGCATCCTATACTCAAAAAGATCATCAACAATATATTTCCCTTTCACCAAACATCTAATCCAAGCAATAAAAAATGCAATAATATACCAAATACAGTACCAACTATTACAAAAAAACGATTCATTGTGCCTTAGGTAACAGATTAGCGCAACACAAATCTAGACAGGGCAGATTCGTGCGGTATAATAGTATGCAATAATGTACTAAATGCAATAACAACTATTGTTTTTTTTGGACTCAAAAAAAACAAAGGAGAGGGGTTCGACGGATAACATTTGGAGAAGACGATGGAGAGCGTTGCCATACGAGATCTAGAAAGTTGGCAGCGTCGCCGAAGGCGATGCCGAGGGCTAGGAGTGAGGGAAGGGCGCCGTTCTCTCGAGAGGGAAGCAAAGGGCGTCGTGAGCGATGGAATAGGAAGGAAGGCACCACAATACCATGTATAAGACCATTATGGACGATCGTAAACCGTCCCCTATATATATGATCGAGGACGATCTTTAGTGAACCGACCACTCCGAGCTCGAAATTTCCCCAGCAATGGAGATGGTCTATAACCGTGCCCTAAGGGTCACACCTTTTATTACTTATTACATCAACGCAAGTAGGGACGAGCTCGAGGGGACGATCGGCAACTTTCTCCTCGAGTGACAGACGGGACAATCCCAAAAGAGACCATTTCCAATGGCTTTAGAGGAGTGGAGGATTGAATTTGACCGTCTCTTATGTTCATTATGTGGGACGGGCAAAAACTGCTCGCCCCCTTTGGATGTAAAGGGGACAGTTCAGGTTAGACCGTTCCCTTTAGGCGTCCCCAAAGACTTGTCTATTTGTAGTGATATCTTCATCATCTGTGTCAGACTCAGTCTTAGCTTCTTCTTCTTCTTCATCAGGGATGTCTTCGATGTTGATCCTCTTTCAACAACGAGATAATGAAGCAGGAGTCGAGGGCCTGGTGCGAGGAGAGGTAGGAGTAGGTGTTGGTGCTCTAGCATGAGGAGGAGGTGGAGAAGGATCCACCCTGGATGGTCTACGAGAAGAGGGCTTCTTGGAGACTTCGAGCTTCTACATTCTATCATTGAGATGATAAAGGAGCTCGACCTGCTTGTTCCAGAATGCTGCGAAATCATGGGCATAACGAGCCATGTTGATGTTATGCAACATCATATGTTCCGCACTCTCACATTGGCGTTTCAGGAGGAACGAGATCCCATCAACTACTTCTTGATGGGCAAGAACTTGAACCAGTTTTGGTATTCCCAAGAGTATTCGAAGGCGAATGACACAAGACAGCAAGGATGGGGTACATACCCATGGAAGTGAGGTGCCGGTGTCGGGAGGAGGAGATTTGGTTGGGAAGTAGGGGGATGAGGACGACGATTATCATTGACGGTTCGTGAAAACTTCATGGAATCTTCTCCAAAGGGTTGAACATGCCTAATCTTCCTAGTAAGTCATAACGTGGCAAACCAAGATACAAAGGGGTAGGTAATTGGTTGGTGGTGTGGCAAGGATGGAAATAAAGAAATGACTCCAATTACGACGAAGTTCATTTACATAGATGTAAATGGGAGTTTGCATATCATTGGAGACATACTCAAAGTTCGTTTGCTTATTCTTGATGGTCTAAGAAAAGACGCGATTAAGAAAGCAAGGAAGATGGCGAAGGAAGGGGACGAGGATAGGACAGTCCTCTTCAAAAGCTTTTGTAGTGAGGAGATACTCTCGAATGGTTTCACGTGGTATCTGCATGTCCCGTACAAAGTAATGGTTCAATGTGGGTCCTTCGCATGAGCAATTAATAATAGTCGCGATTACATTTCCTTCGATACAAAATGACCTATTGTGAATGCAAGAATGAAGGTGGTAGTTGCGTGAGTCATCTGTCACCTTCAGATTCGCATAGAACTGGGCAACGACATGGAAGAGATACATGTAATATGTGATTTCTCGAATCCGTGGTAGAAGGATTGGTCGAAGAAGTTGTGGAGGTCGTTGCACACGAAGATGTCGCTCTTCATCGAGAAGCAGTTTGCGAAGATGCGTCAGAGGATCGGTTAGCATGAAGTGACGTAAAGGAGAGTGAAGGTGGCGAGAAGGTCACGTTCTTCGATCAAGGGGGTGGAACGTCTTGAGTAAGACGATTAAACGACATATCACTACGTGAGTGCCATCTTGCTGGAAGCAAGAACGATGAGGAATCAATATATAGTTGTCAATAATAAAAAAGATTGAAACAAGTTCGTGATAATCAGTATGATTGATATCAGATAGTTGGTTTTGATCGATCGAAGGATGAACGATCAATCAAAGCACCAAAGTTTGAAAAACTCGAACTTTTTTGAGTGGGGCACTCATCTTTGGTGTGAGAAGTGAATGCGAGTGGTCTCCTTAAATAGAAATGCGAGGATGTGCCAAAAGAGGGAAACCTAAATTTTAGAAATTCAAAAATTGAAGTTGGAAGAGATAAATGTGATTTGAAGTGTTCCAGGCATCAATAATCACGGGTGGCGATTGAGAGGATCAATGTGGCGTAGTGGGGAGATATGGATCAAAACAAAATATCTCGTGCACGGATTGATCGATCGGGTCGATTATGTATAATCGATCCTACTAATTCCAAAGGATCGATAAATTGAATTTTCTCAACAAGAAGACTGAATTAAATCAGATCTTTTAAAGTACAAAGACACAATTCTCCTATGAGTTGTTCAAATCAAGCAATAGCTAAGGATTTAATGAATATGCCATCTAATTGCTTATCTATTGAGATATAATTCAAACAAACTTCTCCCTTTAAGACATGCTAACGGAGAAAGTGATGACGAACATTTATATGCGTGGTCGTAGAGTGATTGGCATGGTTTTTGGCAAGATTGATAGAACTGGTATTATCACGAAATATTTGACTTTTTTAGAATTGATAAACCAAAGCTAGAAAGAGTTTCTCATCCATAGTAATCGAGAATAAGCTAACGTTGCCGCAATATACTCAACTTCAGCTTCAATTGTTGAAAGTGCAACATAGTTTTATTTTTTTTTGGAAAATCAAGATACTAAAGCATTTCCCATAAACTGACAAATGCCACTAGTACTTTTTCTATATGTACGATTAGCAATGTAGTCTGCATTGTTATATGCGAAGAGGTCCGTGTTTCTTATCCTAGGATACAAAAGTCCAAAACTTTCAGTAGCAGCCAAATAACGAAAAATTCTTTTAACGGCTTTCAAGTGACTTCCTTTGGGGAGGAATGAAATCATTTAGTTAAACAATTGCTGAAAAGTATATTAGGTTTACTTGTTGTTAGATAGAGCACGGATCCAATCATACCTCGGTACTCTTTTGTGTCGACGGGATTACCTCCTTCATCTACATCCAAAGAACAAGGCGAAGCTAGTGGAGTAGGCTTCCTAGAACACGAAGCGAACCCGAACTTCTTTAGTAGTTCCTTGATGAACTTTGATGCGAGAAGAAAGTCCCGTGCTCTAGATGAGATATTTGAAGACCTAAGTAAAACTTAAACTCTCCAACTAAACTCATCTCGAACGTATCTTGCATAAGATGAGAGAATTCTTTCCATAGAAACGCGTTAGTAGAGCCAAACACAATATCGTCAGCATAAACTTGAACAAGAAATAAATCACTACATAGACTTAACAAACAAAATGCATTTTACTTTGCCTACTTCAAAGCCCGATGCGATAAGGTAGACTCTTAACCCTAGATCCATAGTTCCAGTCACAGCAAAATCTCCTATCTCCAGGCGCATATGAATGTCGAGCATGTGGCTCTGCCCGCGCAGGTTCGATTCTCGAAGAGTTGTTCTTGAAGCTATTTTTGATTTGTTTTTAGAGATTCGATTATCAAGTTGTTCTTGAAGATTTCGATTCAAAGATTATTTTGTATCATCCACATTCAAATGTCGGATTTGGATTGTTACTAAAGATCTATTCGTAAAGAATAGTTGCGTGGCAGTGCATCTTCAGCCGCAGGAGCAGCATTGAGGTTCCAACTGGGAACCCTAGGCGGCGATGATCTCCATTCTAGCCGCATCCAAGCACCATCATCAGGCCATCTTCAAGTTTCTCGTGAAGAAGCTACCGTGAGGCCATATTCGAGTGCATCAAGATCCCAACGGCGTAGATCAAAGCTTGGTCGCCTCTCCAGACGCGCTTCTCCAGATGTTGCATAAAAAAAAATTTAGATGCGTTGTAGGCCCTTCAGGCGAAGCCCTCCAGGCGGTCCTTCTTCTCCATTAACAAGCGAGGCCAAGTTCTAGGCCCCTCACCTGCATCACGAGACCTCCTTCAAAGTCTCACAGCTTCTCACGCAGGCGCCTCTCCAGGCGGTGTCCCCTCTTCCGCCGCAGCTTCAGGCTCGGTTGTGCGTAGGCGGCGCGCAACATACTCAAAGCAGCAGGCCTTCTGCAAAGCGCGTAGGCCTCTCGAGGTCCCTATTGACCCTCCGATCCCAGGCGACTCCCCCTTCTCTGGATCACGCAAGATTAGCGCCGCATCTCGTCGGCGCCCAGTCGAGCGCCCCCTCTCTTTCTCCCTCGCGCGTAGCAGCGCCGGCGCACAGGCGGAGGCGCGTGCACCTCTCTGGTCCCCCGCGCGCGCCCCCATCGCATCCTGCTCCAAGCACCGCAACCCCAGGTGCTCCATGCAGATGATGCACCACACAGATGCTCCACGAAAAAAAATTGGAGGCGGCGCAGGAAGACAAGGGGTCCCAATCAATGGGAACCCTAACAAGACCCTTGCGTCTTTTTTTAAAAAACAAAATTGGGGGGGGGGACTGTTTGAGAGAGCCTATGATTAGAATTACAAAAAAAAGGAATCTCAATTGTGGGCTGGAAAAGGAATCTCAATTGTGGGCCAGAGTTATTAAAAAATATATTGAGAAAAAAATGTGTGAAAAAAAGGAGGAGAGAGTGCCCAAAGTTGGGCAGAAAAAAAGGGACTTTGTTATTGGAGGCCCAACGAAAAAAAAGAGGGCTTGTTAGTTACAAAAAAAAAGAAAAAAAAAGAGAAAAGAGGCGCGTACAAGAAAAAAGCCGTACGCATATGCTAACAAAAAAATTGAAAAAAAGGAAAAAAAAGTCGCGTACAAGGAAAAAAAGTCGCACGCATAAAAAAATGTGATTCATGTTTGCTTCTCCCAACTTGTCTATTATTTTCATTATTCTCACAAGTTTGAGAGAAAGGGGGAGTAAAAGCCATATGCATCCTACATCGTTGATTGACAGATCAAACACTCCGGATTTCACAGAATATCAAGCCATCTTCACTGTGCATCGATCTTCGTCGTGATGTCTCTATCCTCGACATCGACTCCGCACTGGATTTGTTTTCTTCAAGGCACGACGGAGACAAAGTCCGGTGACCCGCAGGCACGACTGAGACAGAGATCCGGTGACCATGCAGGCACGACAGAGACAGTCCGATGACCTTCCAGGCACGACAGAGATACGTTCCGGCGACCTGATATACCCGTCAGCAAGCGGGTTTGTCTACCAGTTGCAGATACATACGTTTATTGTAGTGATTTCAAGTGAAGATGTAATGATGTATATTTTTTCTTTATTATTGCAAGTTGCAGCTGTCCCAGCTACCAACTTGAGGGGGAGTGTTGGAAAAGAAAAGAGCCCACCCATGTGTTTAGTACCACATGGGGGAGCGGTCACTATTGGGTCTGTCCGTGGGGCTATATAAGGAGCCCCACACCCCTTGTACTCATTGAGAACTTTAATAGAAGAAATGCCCAATTCAGGGGATTCTCCCGTGGTTTCATCCCGCTCTTCTGGAGTAGGGTTCCACGTTAAATCTCGACGTCCCCTAATGTTTTCTTTATCTTTATTTTCTGATACGCTTCTGCATTCTGTTTTTCTACAGGTAGATTGTGAGAACTCGCATTCTCAGGTATAATAGACGGATCTGTGAACCCGTCTCATCCTCATTTTCCAAATCCTATGATTGAGAGATTTTTTTTAAAGAAGGGTGGTATCCCAAGATGGGATCCACTGCCAAACTTCACTATAAAAACATTAGATTACAACAGACCAAGCCCATATGAGGGCCTTACAGTGCTCCACAACATTTTCGGATTAGAAAATGTGGTTGAGAGATGTGACTCAAGTTCTCTTCAAAAGAAACATTAATGGCTTCAACAACTATCATAGTTTTCTTGATGACGATCATGTAAGCTTTGCTGCGTGAAGAGTATTTTATGAAAATACATTCTTCACTTTTCGGATCAAACTTGTCGAGATTATCCTTTGTGTTAACAAAACACTTGCACCCGAAGATTCTTAAGTAGCCTATCCTTGGAGAGCGTTCATAATACAACTCGAAGGATGCCTTCTTTAATCCTGGTCGAATTAAGTTATGTTTAAGTCATAACAAACAATATTTACAGCTTCTGTCAATAAATAACGAGGCAAATTAGATTCACAGAGTATAGTGTGGGCATATTCCTAAAATATGTGATTCTTCTGCTTTACGACTCCATTCTGATATGCTATTTCTTGGAGCTGAGAATTTATGCTTGATTGCAATCTTTGAATATCATTCTGAGAAATTCATTCTCAAACTCACCACCATGATCACTTCTTAACTTTTTTTTTTGAAACTCCAAAAAGGGGGAGACACTCGTTGGTGTTCGCCCCAGTATTATATATAACTAATGGTATAGAAAGAGATACTTACAGGGTTAAGGGGGGAAGAAGGTGGGAAGAGGGAAAACCAAGTTAACAACATACAAACACGACAACCGGACCCCGTAGCCCAACTAAATACACCAATCTGAACTTAAACCGATGGCCGCGGATGTCACATTCTCCTTGTAGAAACGCGTCCCAGAGAAGATAGTCTCATTGCGAGCCCTCCAGATAGACCAAAGGCGCGCAATGGGACCCAGCAGATCGGAACGGGGTCGCTTTCTGTTGACCCAAAGGATATCGCAGAAGTCCTCAGTATTGGCCGCACGAGCCCAGGCAACATCGTCCCAAATCCGAGTCACCGACAAACACTGAAAGAAGAGGTGGTCGGCCGACTCATCCGACACCCCGCAGAGCTGGCATTGGACGTTGGGGGTGGGAAGGAAAGAGGCACACCGGTCTCGAGTCATCAGCCGCCGATGGCGAAAGACCCAAAAGAAGAAGGTGATCCGAGCGGGCAAGCGCAGCCCCCATACGAAGGCGCAATCACGAACCAAGGGAGCAGCCAAGGGAGGGGGAGGAGGAAACAGAGCACAGAAGGCCTTGCGAGAGGAGAAGGGACCGTCCTTCCAAGCCCAATGGTCCCTCCCACTAGTAGGGGAAACGGAAGAGGAAAGAGCCTCCAGCAGGGAGGCTAGGTCGTTGGCGCGTTGGGTCGAGAGAATGCCCGAGAAAGAAGGGCACCAGCCGTCGATGATCCAGTAGTCGGCAACAGAGGCCAACCGATTAGCCGCCAGAGCGAATAGCCGCGGGAAACGATGCTGAAGGGCGCCACCCCCCGACCAGTCGTCCTGCCAGAACTTGAAGACGGAACCCGACCCCAGCACCGGAGAGAACAAAGAGCAGTTCCTTTGATAAGCCTCAAAGACGTACCGCCAAAAGAGAGAGGAGTGCACAGGGCAGCTCCCGCGCATGAAGGTATTCCAGGCCTCGCCCAAGATCGCACGTAGCACGTTGACAAAAAAGGAATCATCCTTGCCCCAAATCTTATGCACCCATTTCAGGAGAAGGGCCTCATTGACGCGAGCCAAGTGACGGACGCCAAGACCGCCTAACCTCTTAGGCCGGGTCACCACATCCCAAGCAATCAAGTGTATCCCGCGGCCACTGCCGTCCGCGCGTCCCCACAAAAAACGTCACATGCATTTTTCCAAACGAACGCGAACACCCACCGGCATCTTTCGAACCGAAAGGAAGTAGATGGGGATAGCAGAGAGAACCGAATTAAGAAGGACAAGACGTCCGCCTCGGGACAACATAGAAGCCTTCCAACCCGCCAAGCGCGACTCCATCCGATCCAGAATAGTCCTCCAGTCATTAGAGCGGTTCCGACCAATCGAAAGAGGGACACCAAGATACGGGAGAGGAAGCTCCCCAATGTGAGATCCAAGTATACGGCTGCACTCGACTTCCTCCGCCGCCGACAAGCCAAAGGGCACCATACAGCATTTATCAACATTATTCGTCATTCCCGAAAGCTCACAGAAAATAGAGAGAGTCTGCGCCATCCCAGCCACCGCGTCGGAGCCCCCCTCAATGAAGCAAATAGTGTCGTCCGCGTACTGAATAATAGGCACGCATAAACCGCCCTTCATAAAACCCGAAGTGAGGCCGGCATCAATGACGCCGTGCACCATCCGAGACAAGACATCCGAGGCAAGAACGAAGAGCAAAGGGGCCAAAGGGCAGCCTTGACGAACCCCCCTGCGCGGCTGAAAGGACCCGCCAACCGGACGGCCGTTGATGAGCACAGAAAGAGAGACCGTGGAGATACATCTGCGCATCCAAGAAATCCAAACATTCGGGAATCCCCGCCGATGTAGAGCAGACCAAAGAAAGCGCCAATCAATCGAATCGTAAGCTTTAGCAAAGTCGATTTTCTATAAAATTCCTTTTTTTTTCTCCCTCTTCCAATCAGCCACAATCTCCGACGCCACAAGAATACAATCCGCAATATGTCTACCTTTAATAAACGCACCTTGGACCGGAGAGATGAGGCCGTCTAAGATCAGCGATAAACGGTTGGCCAAGGTTTTAGCAACAATGAGATAAATAGCGTTGGAGACGGCAATAGGGCGGAAGTCGTCGAGGCGAAGGGTGGGGGACTTCTTCGGAATAAGCACGATGTGAGCCCTGTTGATACGATCAAAGCCAAGGTTGCCAGAGCAAAAGTCGGAGACCACCGCGAGCACGTCCCCCGAGACCACTTCCCAGAAATCCTTGTAAAAGGAAATGGGAAAACCATCCGGACCCGGGGAGGAATCACTATTCAGGCCCCACACAGCAGTCTTAAGTTCCGCCAAGGAAATAGGGCGAGTGAGAGAAAAGGAGTCCGCATCCGAAACCCGTGCCCCCCCCCCCCAGAAGAGCGTCTGAAATGGTCAGTGATGGCAGTACCCATCGCCTGATCGCCCGAGAACATTTCATCATTGGTGGAGATAGATCGGATATAATTAATGCGCCTCCGGTTGCTAGCCGCCCGATGGAAGAAGGACGTGTTGGCGTCGCCTTCTTTGATCCATTTTTCCTTAGACCTTTGACGCCATTCAATACAACGCTTTTTATCCTCGGCCTGAACCCGCGCAATAGCATCAGAGCGCTCATGAAGCTCGACCATAGAAAGGTCACGATCGTTTTCCGTGGAGTCAAGGAGCACAATAAGATTCTCCGCATCGGTACGAGTAGCCTTACGCGAATGTCTAGTGGTAGCTTTGAAATCAACCAGAACCCGACGCAAAGAGGAGAGCTTCTGAGAGAGTTTAACCGCATGATCACTTCTTAACTTAGTGATAGTAATTCCTCGTTCATTTTGAATTCGTTTAGCTAGCTTTTTGAATTCTGTAATAATGCACTTTCGCAGCAGTATAGGCATGCTAATCCACCATTCTTGACAAAAGAGAGCTATGCCCTTTGCATTCTTGTGGACTTTGCCGTAAGCCATGAATGAGATTGTTTTTCGGAATGAGGTTTTCTATGTGGAAAATAGTGCATCATATGTTTTGTTGCTTTTGGAGTCCTATAACTTTTATCCTTAGTTTTGAGGTAATATAGATTACGGGGTAATACTTTCCAAGGGCCCTACACAATTCGAAATATGGTTGAGAAATTGAGATTTATGCTTAGCTGGGGTTGACGGATTGGAATGAGATGTTTCTAACATTTTACAGCCTAGCAGTTTTAAATACAAGTTGGCCATCAAACACAGTGGGAGTTCGAATCTTGGAAGAAAGAGGACGAACAAATTAATGTCTAGATTATTGCACCTATTTGGTAAACATATTCCTGTGCATCTAAGTGCATTCTTGTGTGCGTTTCTGCTCTTCTATGTGCGAATACATGTGCTTCTGATGTGCATATTGCCACCGCTTTTGGTGTTGCTATCTCATGGCTCATTTTTCATCATGGTTTGCTTTATGCTATCCACGTAACATAGCATATCTAACGTAACATAGCATATGCTATCCACTGCATGTTTTGCTTCTTAAATCACTCTCTTTGTAAAAGAGCCTTATCCTAACTGAGGATCCGGTTCTTTACTTTTGGCTCCCGATGAGTATGCTGTGAACAGTAGTGGAATTTAAATGAACAAATATATCCTTTTGTGATGTTGGCTATGGAATGATGACTGGTTTTAACATTGAAGGTATGCAGTTTCGTCAGTTCAAGTGAATATAATTTGGCGTTAAATTAAATAGGTTTATGCTATTTTATATATTTAACCACTTGGAAATAGGTACTTCTCCTTACAGATGCTACATGCACACTTTTTATTGGATTGAACTTTCACCAGCTACCTTGGTGTTTTTTCTGTCACTGGCAATTCGTGTGGTTGCATGGCACTCTGCTTGAATTGTACCAAGATTGATTTCTAATCAATTGTATTATTGCAGGCTGGTCATTCCCGTGGTTGTGTCTCCTACGATTGCTGCTGTATGGCTTTCCTTTTTCAGTTATGACTTTACTCAACTTGCAACATGTATTGAAATGGGGATTGTGCAAATAATTCTTGTTATTATTTTTTCACTTGTGAGTACAGATTGCTGTGCACCATACCCTTATTAAAGTTAATTTTCCAGTATGCGTTATAAAGATCAATATGACTATCCAATATCCCCTTTCCTTGCAGTATCTTCGTAAAATATCATTATTCGGCCATCGCGTGTTCTTAATCTATGCGGTAAAGTTGCTCACTGAATTGGTTTTTCTTTTTTGGAATTATGTTTTTTTCATCCCAATGCTGCAATCAACTAAGATAACATGTTTTCTCTTGTAATGTACACAGGTTCCTCTGGGGCTGGGAATCACATGGATGATTGCTTTTATTCTTATGAAAACTGGGACTTATAACTACAGAGGATGTGGTGCAAACTTATCTCCATCTAATATGATATCCGATTATTGCGGGGAACATGAATCTAGGATGAAACATTGCCGTGTTGATTCGTATTATGCTCTGAACTCCTCCCCCTGGTTAAGAGTTCCTCACCCACTCCAATGGGGCATGCCGATTTTTAACTGGATGTTGGCGATTGTCATGTGCACAGCTTCACTAGTTGCATCAGTTGACTCAGTGAGTTATTAATGCATGATGGCACTGTAGTTGGTCTCATATCAAACATTAGAAATGTATTCCAATGGGTCTGAAAAGAAAGGAGAAAAGAGAAAAACATCTTAACTATTCGGGGATCTGATTTTTTTTTTGAGAAAAATGAAGGATGGACTCCCAAGCTGGGATCCACCATAGAGACCATGTGTGTGTGTGTGTGTGTGTATATAGGTATGTATTACATCAAACTACATTTGGCAAGATAAGCAGAGTGCCCTACAATGCTCCATTACATTTTCGGCATAAAAACGGCGCACCAAATTGACCACAGCAAAGCAAAGGGGTACGAGATGTTTTCATGACTAAAGCTGCAAATCGATTTAATATCTCTCTAGAAAGATGGGCAGTCATGCCACGAAAGCCACACGATGCCGGCTCTGTTCCACACCTCAACTGAGAGCGAACAAGAGAAAAATAAATGATCTGCATCCTCCACCTCCAATCCGCATCTAGCATACGACACATCCTCCGTGCCCAGTAGCTGCCTCCGACGACCATTGGTGAGAATCCTCCCAAGCCTAGACAACCAAAGGAAAACCTTAACCCGATTTGTCACCTTACATCTCCAAATCAGGCTCATGCCAACCCTGACCTCTTCGTCCACCTCTTCTCCGTCCACCAAGAAACGTTATGCCTTCTTTACCGTAAACCTGTCATCTTTCAAACATAATGATCCCTACCACGAGACGGCCCCCCGCTCTGCATCTGTTCTGCCTGCATAGCCAGGAACCTGTCCACCCTCTGGTCTGATAAGGCAGAAGTGAAGATCGGAGACCACGATCCCACACCTGTTGCACCCGCACTTCGCAGTACATCGCCAAGCCCAAGAGCCGCAGGTAGCGCTCCCCATCTGTCACATTCCTCGTTCAATCATCCAACCAAAAGCAAAATCATGTTCCGTCCCCAAGCACCGGTCGCATCTTCATAGCTAACCCCAGTAAAACGTCAGTAATCCCCTTCCACAAGGAAGATGGCAACCGTCCAGGGACAACCTCCAGCGACAAAGAAATACCATAAATCTTCCTTCGAAGACGGCACACAGGGTCCTTCGATTTCCCGCATAGGCGAACCACCCATTTTGCCAAAAAAGCCTTCTTCATCTCCTCCATCCGCATCACGCCCATACCACCCCTTTTCTTTGCATATGTCTCCCTAGCCCAGTCCACAAGGGTGAAGCTCTTCTTTACCTGACGCACATCCGACCAGAAAAATCTCCTCATCACGACCTCATTCTTAGCTCGCACCCCTGCAGGCATCAACCTCGTGGAGCAGAAGATCGGGATGGCTGAGAGAACTTGCTTCAGAAGCACCAAATTCCCACCCTTATAAAGCATTGTCGCCTTCCAACCCGCCAATCTTCCCTCTAATCTCCCCAGCAATGCCCTCCAATCATCTGATTTCAGCCTCCCTGCCACCAAGGGGAGTCCCAAGTACGTAATCGGCAGTACAACCACAAGGCAACCCAATACCGATGTCACGTTCCACAGCTCCTGCTCTGTGAGACTAAATGGAACCACCATCGATTTTTCCCTATTAATCCAAAGGCCCGAAACATCTCCAAAGATTTCCATAATAATTGAAGCTCGACGAATCTTGTCCGTGTCCGACCCCAGAAACATAACAGTGTCATTCACATACTGCAAGAGTGGGATGGAAATTTCCTCCCTTATGTATCCTGAACACCAGCCATCCCCGACCGCTAACCTCACCATCACTACAAGCGTATCGACCACAATCACAAATAAAAGCGGTGCCAGCAGGCACCCCTACCTGATACCTCTCTGCGATCAGAAGAAACCCCCTTTCGGCTTTCTATTGACAAGCACAACATGGGATACAGTTGTGACGCACCGCTTGATCCAAGCAATCTACTGCTTCGGGAAACCCCGCCTCTCCAATGATATCCACAAGAACCTCCAATCAACACAATTATATACCTTTGAAAAGTCAACCTTCCATAACAGCCCTTTAGTCTTACTTCTCTTCCATTCCGTGACTACCTCTGATGCCATCACTAACCCATTTGCCATATCTCTACAAGGAACAAAAGCAGTCTGCTCTAGCGAAATTATCCGATGTAACACCCCCCTCAAACGGATCACAAGATCTTCGAAATCGAGAGATAGATAGCATTCGACAATGCTATCGGCCTGTAATCCTCTACAGTGATCGGGATCCCTTTCTAGGTAGCCAAAAAATATGGACGTTGTTCAATCTCTCAAATCCCTTGTTTCCATGATGAAACTCCTCCATCACCTCCATCACGTCTCACTTGACAACCTCCTAGAATTCCCTATAGAAATACACCGGAAACCCATCTGGGCTCGGTGCCCGGTTTGCGTTCAGCTGAAAGAGCGCCCTCCTTGCTTCAGCCTCTGTAAACCCCCCCTTCATTGACACCGCCTCCGCCTCAGATATCTGCGCAACACTTCTCCCCTGCCAACCCCAACCAAACCTAGCATACCGACTGCCGAAAGTTTGATAGTGCGACCGTAATGCCATTCCCACGTCCCGGTCCCCCTCGGCCACTACACCGTCAACTGAGACCGAATATATCAAATTTATGTGTCTTCGCCCACTGGCCATAGCATGAAAGAATCTCGTATTCACATCCCCCTCCTTCAATCATCGCTGCCTCGATCTTTGTCTCCAAGCCACCTCTACCTTTTTGTCCTCCAGAAGAAGCGCATCTAGGTGATTGACCCTCTCCTCCCACTCCTCCGCCATCAACTACCTCTCATCTTCCAGCCTGTCTAGCATGCTTACATCCTCCTGGGCCGCAACCCTCCTAGATTTACGCTGCAACCAGTTTGCTTTGTGAAACTCCATCAAATATTTCCTGAGCGAGACCAGCATGCTTGCTGCGCGTTGCCGACCCATCAGGTCTGTATCTCTCCCAGAACTCCGCAACAGCCTCACGGAAGCCATCCTCCTATAGCCATGCCCTCTCAAAGAGAAAGAATGTCTGAGGACGGATGTCCTCCCCCGAATACCACAAAATTGGTGTGTGGTCCGAATGCACCCTCGGCAGTGCTCGGGCCCCGGCCAAGGGGTGCAACCCCAACACCTCATGTTATGCCAAAAATCTGTCAATACGTGATCGAGATCTCGAGCTCCGCCATATATACGTATATCCCACGGCATCCAAACCTGAAGCCCAAGGTCTCGCACCATCCCTGCCAAATTCGAGATCTAAAAATATATGCCGTGGCATTATTAAATGGAGTTGATGATCATATTTCTATCATATCTTCTTGAAAAGTTAGATATATAATGATAAATATTATGAATAAAATGAAAATCACCTTCTTAAAGAAATGAATATGGATGTTACACAAGATGGTAATACATGACCGAATATGTTATTACATCTTTGAGTATTCATATCGGCGAACAGCCATATATGTCAATGGAAAACATATTCTGTGGTAAACAAAATAGGACATCAAGTTATTTCACCCCCAAAACTTTCCGGAATAAGTTGTAGTAGTTAATGCCTGTCAATGGAGGGTCACATTCCTATGTGTTAAGAGCTTATATTTAAGTATTAATCAATTAGTCTTTGGCATTTTCAGTTTAGTTCCACATCCTTTTGGATCCGAATTGGTGAGCTACTGGATAATATATATCCTTATTTATTTGTTAAAATTTCAACCTTTTTCTTTTCACCAAATAATGTAATGTTCTTGATCTTCCTCCTTGAACTTCCCCTCCAATATTGTATGAGTAACTTCAATGGGTCATCCCATGTTTTTGGTGTTCTAACAAAGAGGAGCCTCTTGCCCTCTTTATTTCTTCAAATTACATCTGTTACACCTTTTGAAAGCTTGCTCGACATTATGTATTAACAATTGTTATTCACATGTGGTCATTTTCCTTTTTGTTTTAGATCTTATCATGTAAAGGGTATTTCTGGAGCATTTGGTTCAAATCTCTACATATACGTGGATGGGGTGACCCTCTCAGTAATTAAAGGAAGTCATTTCCCAAAATATAACATGGCATCAGAGCCCTTTGCGACGTAACGTTCAACTTTCAATAGAGAGAGAGAGAGCAACCATTCTCATGCTCCCCCCATCTCCACATCTCCATGGCACATTGCCTCCAGCTCGCGACGTTGCCCATTCTTCATCGCCTTCTGCACTTGATGTCGCCCCTTCTTTATCGATAAATGTCGACATCATTACCCGTTATGGTTGTCGTCACCTAATTGCCAGTGCCTCCAATGCCCCCCACTCATACTCGTCCTCATGACCACCAACCACACATCAAATAGTGTTGCCAATGCTCTCAGCTTCCATTGCCAACTCCAATGCTCACATCGTCATCGCTTCTAGTAGTTAACCCTCTCTTGGTCGCCAAAAACTTTGCCTCCAACAACTAACCTTACCTCTAGGAGGCACGTTGCAACCTTCACTTCTAGCGCACAACACTCATCATCGCCATCTGAAGCACGTTGCAGTCGCATCCATTGACGACGCTCGTATCATCTCATGACATCTCTTTCATTGATAACAATCCTAACCATTCAGCTTGTAGCACTTAGTGATCTCACCCTTTGAGGTACTTTACTTTTCCAGGTTTGGTGTCGTGGATGAAGTCACTATTTAATTGATTCCTTTCGTGCGCAAGTAGCCGATACACTTTCTTCACTGAGAATCTCCCAGCCACCCATTTGAAGTGGTCTATCCCTAGTAATTAACCCTTCCAAAGTATTCAACTCTTGTTGCAGTCTCAAAAATTCCTCCATACGTTGCTCTGAAAGTTCTGCAGTGAAATTTTCTGCCCATATATCATGAGACCGAGATTGTCGGACGAGGATATCCCGATCATCTGCAAGTGCAAGAAGCCATGGAAAATGCTCCCTAAGAGCACCATCATCCATTCAATCATCTAACCAGAAGCATTGCTGTCTCCATCGAGGATTATCACCCCATTGCTGTCTTAAACGATCTATATCTTGTCACGGCCAAGGTTTTGGCGAGGATGTTGGTTGGCGTCCTTGGGAGCTTGATATCCCCTGTGCAGTCCGCTTTCGTTCCTGGCCGTCAGATTTCTGATTGCCCGATGATTGCTTCCGAGATCATTGCTGATTGGCGGAGGAGGGGCACGAGTGGTATTTTGTGGAAGGTGGATTTTGCCAAGGCTTACGATAGCCTTGATTGGAGATTTCTGTGGTCAGTTTTGAGGAGATTATGTTTCCCGGATCGGTGGATATCTTGGATGAGGCGTTGTATCACCACGGCGTCTTTTTCGGTTCTGATCAACGGTGGGGGTGGATTCAACCCTGCAAGGGGGTGCGGCAAGGGTGCCCCCTCGCTCCTTTGCTTTTCATCATTGCGGCTGATGTTCTGGCTGACATGGCGGCGTGCGTGGTCAGCCATGGTCTTTCTAGAGGTTACTTGAGGGGCGAGGTGCGGGTGCCATCTTACAATACGCGGACGACACTCTGTTCCTTATTGAGGGAGGGGTCGAGGAGGCCAACGCCATGGCTACGACTTTGGAGATCTTTTCGGAGCTATCTGGATTAAAGAAAAAGGACTGTAAGTCTTGTTTTGTCCCTTTCGGGCATGCAGAATTTGTTACTGATGGGTTGGCGGTTTGTTTGGCTTCTTCGCGCGCCTCGCTCCCAATGGAGTATCTCGGCATAACTCTGGGTATGGGGAGAGAGAGGCTTCGTGACTGGTTGAGGGTGGTGGAGAAGGTGGATGTACGTTTGGCTGGGTGGAAGGCCTCTATTCTTTCGAGGGGAGGCAAGTTGTTTTTGATCAAGGCGGTGTTGTCGTCCATTCCAATTTACTTTCTTTCTTGCCGCAAGCTACCTAAGGGGATCCACGCGAGGCTGGAGAGGAAGATGCACGCTTTTTTATGGGGCAACGTTACTAGTGGGCACGGTGGGGTCCATCTAGTTGGTTGGGAGGATGTCGTACGGAGAAAGGATTGGGGGGGTTGGGGTTAAGATCTCTTGAACAGGTGAATGAGGTGCTTTTGCTTAAATGGGCTAGTAGGGTTTGGGGTTCGGATGATGATCTTGTTTGCTTGGTGGTTCGGAGCATCTACGGGGTGAAGGGCGCGCCCCAGTCGCAACTGCTCAACCTTGCGGCAATGACGTCTTTCTGGAGAGGCGTGGTGAAGACGTTTGTAAAAAATATTAATCTCTTCAGGCCGGTTCTTGGAAGGGGGGACACCTTTGCTTTTTGGGGCGATGATTAGTCGGGGACGGGAGCTCTTTGCTTTCGTTATCCGCGGTTATTTGCATTGGCAGATGATAAGCTCTGTTCGGTGGCAGACTGCTGGCTTGATGGGTCTTGGTGGCCTGCTTTCTCCGCTAACTTCTCGGATAGGAGATTTGAGGATTTCTTGGCGCTGCTTGACGACGTGGGGAAGGTGGGTGCCCCTATTGGGGGTAGAGATCACTGGCGCTGGAAGGAGGGGACCTTCTCGGTTAAGGGCGCCTATGGTGCCATCTCCAGACCGCCGCCGGCGACCTCGGAGGTGCTAAACAGGGACTGTGCTTGTATTTGGGCCCTTAATCTTCCTGAGCGTGTTGGGATTTTCCTATGGCTCCTTAGGCGCTAGAGGCTGATGACGCGTGATCGATGCGTAAAGCTCTTGGGTATCATCGCGGACATGTGCTTAATATGTGACAATGCAATCGAATCGGTGGAACACCTTTTTTTACATGCCCTGTGATATCGCAAATACGGCAGGAGGCGGAGATTCTTTGGTGCGAACCGATGAGTTCCAGGTTTTGGAATTCAGTATGAGAATAGGGTGAGATCAAGAAGGGAGCGGCTCTTCCCCATGGCTATTCTGTGGGCGGTTTAGCATGACAGAAATGATTTGATTTTCTCACGCCAGAGATTTTACAAAGAAAATGTCGAGTGCTTTACAAGGAGGCTAGTAGATGAGTGGATGATGTAATGATCTTTTTTTTGTTTTGTGTTTTGGGGTGCTGTTACCGTGTGATGTAACCTTTTGCCTTTTTAAATATATTTTTTGATGGGGGCGGGCACCACTGAGTGCTTCCCCCTACCTTGCAGACTTCAAAAAAATCTAACCAGAAGCAGACCCCCCCCCCCCCCGACCAAGCACATATTGCATCATATATGATAACTCAGGTAGAACTTTCCTAATCCCAAGACACAAAGATGATTGGAGACGTGTCATAGAGGTTGTCAACGATCTACCAATACCATAATTTTTTCTCATCCGGCGGTACACTAGATCAACCGAGTTGCCCCAAATATGGACCACCCACTTCGCAATCAGAGCCTTGTTCATGCACTCCACTCCAAGCATCCCCATCCTGCCTCCCGTCTTTGATGTGGTGAGCGTATCCCAATTAATCAGATGGAACAACTTTTTTCATGCTTACCATTTGCCCAAAAAAAATCTGTGCATCAAAGATTCCATCCTCTTGTGAACACCCACATGCAACAAACCAGTAGAATAGAAAAACATGGGGATCACAGATAAAATATGTTTCATCAAAATCAGCTTGCCTCCCATGGATAAAGTCGATTTCCAGCTCGCCATCTTACTCTCCAGTCTGTCCAGAACATGTCTCTATTCAGCCGCCCTAAGCCTGCCTGCCATAAGAGGGAGCCCCAAATAAGTTATAGGCAACTCACCAATGGGACATTGCAACACCTCTCTGACCTCCTGAACTTCCACTGGTGAGAGCCCGAGAGGTACAAGCACCAACTTCTCCCTATTTAATTTTATGCCAAAGATATAACCAAAAATCTCCATAATCTGGGCAACCCTCAAAGCCTATCTTGGCCCACCATCCAGGAAAAGTATAATATCATTCGCATACTACAATAGAGGAATCAAAATGCCATCGTTGTGGTACGCAATGCACCATCTCTTCTTTGTAGTCAATCTCATCATAACAACTAAAGCATCTACACCCATAATAAATAGAAGAGGTGCCAACATGCACCCCCAGCGTACACCCAATTGTGGTTGGAAAAAACCTCCTTCTGAATGACCATTAACAAGTACCGCATATGCTGCCGTAGTAATACACCACTTAATCTAGGAGATCTACTCCTCAGGAAAACTTCGCTTTTGTAATGAAGCCCAAAGAAACTGCCAATCAACACAGTCATACGTCTTAGAGAAATCCACCGTCCATAATAACCCTATCTATGCGTTTCTCTTCCAGTCCAGAACCATCCCGATGCCAAAACGCGACCACCTGCCATATTTCTACGAGGTATGAAAGCAATCTACTCAGGAGAAATAATGTTGCTTACGATGTTGCGAAGGCAATTTGCGAGAACTTTGGCAATAGTAAGGTAAATTGCATTGGATAGCACAATCGGACTGAAGTCATCCACTCTAGCAGTTGTCTCCCTCTTCGGCAATAAGAATAGGAGAGCCTTGTTCAGATGCTCGGAACCATAATTATCTCTACTGAATTCGTGTACCACCGCGAGTAGGTCCTCCTTGAACACATCCCATATCTCCCTAAAGAAGATCGGAAACCCATGAGGATCTGGAGCTCCATCCACATTGAGTCCAAAAATTATCCCTCTAACCTCGGCCTCAAAGAACGACCTAGTCAAATCTCTAGCATGATCTGATGAAATGCTTCTTACCCTTTTCCCCCACCAACCCCACCTCGCACGGTTAGCTCTCCTGTTGGCCCCCAGGAAATGTGACCATAGAACTCGCCCAACATCTCGATCCCCACGTACCTGCATCCCATCCACAGTGATCTCATGGATATAATTCCTCCTATGTCTGTTGCACACCATAACATGGAAGAACCATGTATTGGTGTCACCCTCCCTTAGCCACCGCTGCTGGGAACTTTGCCTCCATTCTATCTCCACCTTCATGTCCTCCAAATACACCTCTTTGAGGAACTTGTCCCTAACTTCGATCTCCGTGGCAAACAGCTCCCGTTCGTCCTCTAATCTATCCAACCTGCAGATTTCCTCCAGGGCTAATAGCTTTTGTTGGGAAAATAGAAGAAGATGTTTATTCCATCATGCCTAGGCTCTCTTATATAGGAGAGCAGCCTATGGGTAAATTACATAAAGTATACGGCATAAGAGAAAATAACAGAGAAGTACAAAAGAAACTAATATATGTTTACACTCCCCCTCAAGATGGAGCATAGATATCAATCATGCTCAGCTTGGACGCACACTTCTGAAATGGGCCTCGTAGTAATGCCTTGGTGAATATATCTGCAGTTTGATTATCTGAACTAACATGGGATGTAGCAATGAATCCCTTCTGAATCATGTCACATATGAAGTGACAGTCAACTTCAATGTGCTTGGTCGCTCATGGAACGCTGGATTGTTTGCAATGAACAAGGCCGCCTGATTGTCACATTCTAAGGTCATAGGAAGTGGGACTTCTATACATAAATCTATAAGAACAGCCTTTACCCACATCATTTCTGTGCTAACCTGAGCCATAGCCCTATATTCAGATTCAACACTAGACCTGGCTACCACAGTTTGTTTCTTGCTCCTCCATGAGATTAGAGAATCTCCAACGTAAACCGCAAACCCAGAAGTGGACTTCCTGTCCTTGGGACACCCTACATAATCTGCATTTGCACATGGTGAGATAGAGATCATCTTGCCTTTCTTGAATAGCAAACCCACACCTGGAGATGATTTGAGGTACCTGAGTATCATATGTATGGCATCCATGTGCACCTGATGTGGTTGCTCCATGAACTGGCTCACTCGACTCACAACAAAGGATATATCGGGCCTAGTAATAGTGACATACAACAGTTTGCCCACCAGTTCTCTGTATCTTCTCCTGTCCACCTCCTCTGTATCATCATCATATAGCTTCATACTGGGGTCCATTGGTGTTGTAGCAGGTCGGCAACCGAGCATTCCTGTTTCACTCAACAGGTTTGTAACATATTTTCTCTGCGACATTACTAACCCATATGGATTTCTGGCAAACTCCAGCCCCAGAAAATATCTAAGGACTCCAAGGTCCTTGGTAACAAATTTGCTACCCAGCATTGCTTTCGCCTTCTTTATTCCTTGTGCATCATATCCTGTAATCAAGATGTCATCTACATAAACCATGATTGCAATAATACCTCTTGAAGTCTTTTGTACAAACAAGGAATGATCAGCATTAGAGCGTTTGTATCCCTTTTTTTCAAAGAGGTCTGAGAGCTTCTGAAACCATGCTCTGGGGCTCTGCTTAAGGCCATAGATAGCCTTATGAAGTCTGCACACCTTGGAACACTCCCCCTCATCAGCAAAACCGGGTAGCTGTTGCATGTAGATTTCCTCCTGTAAGTCACCATATAAGAACACTTTCTTCACATCCAACTGATATAGCGGCCACTCACGAGTAACCGCAACTGACAGCAAGATCCGTAGAGTAGAATGACGGGCTACTGGCGAGAATGTATCAAGATAGTCCACATTGTATGTCTGTGTAAAGCCACGAGCAACAAGGCGAGCCTTGTATCTGTCAATACTGCCATCTGCATTCTGCTTGACTGTAAATACCCACTTACAGCTCACTGGGGACACATCTGCAGGTATAGGAACCAGACTCCAAGTTCCTCTAGATTGAAGTACTGCCATTTCTTCCTCCATTGCTAGACGCCATCTACTATCCTTCAGAGCGTCTTGGTAATTCCGTGGAATATCTACAGCTGACAAAGCGACCACAAAGCTCCTGAAATCCCCAAATAGTCGTTCAAATGACGCAAAAGCTGTTAAAGGATATGAGGCGTAGCTCCGCTTCAATTTGCGTATAGCAATTGGAACATCTAAATCAGCTGTGTCCTCATCTGTCCTCTGTAACACATCCTGCGCAGAAACATCATCAGATCCATCAAGAGTAATATCTTCAGAACATACCTTAGGCGAGCAAGATGATGAGTCATGATCATGAGCTGGTGTAGGCCTGCGGGTATAATGAAATGGTAGAGGTGAAACATGTATAGTAATAGGAGGTGCATATGATGGTAAAGGAGCTGCTGCTGCTGGTGGTGGTACTGGTGGTGGTGGTGGTGGTGTCACATAGATGGCATCGATAGTAACTGGAGGTAGCAACTGATCACCTGAGGATGAAAAATACATTACGGATTCAAAAAATGTAACATCTGCACTAACAAGATACTGCATGCGCAATGGATCATAGCACTTGTACCCCTTCTGAGTTCTGGAGTACCCAACAAACACACACTTGACAGCCCTAGGAGAGAGCTTGTCAGTACCGGGAGACAACTGGTGGACAAAGGCAACTGAACCAAACACACGAGGAGTCAGGGAAAATAGATCTTTATCAGGAAAGATAAGGGAGAAAGGAATCTTTTCACCTAGGACAGATGACGGCATACGATTTATTAGGTAACATGCTGTAAGAACCGCGTCACCCCAGTAAGAATAAGGAGCATGGCTCTGTATAAGAAGTGGCCTGGTGACATCTAGTAAGTGGCGATGTTTCCTTTCAGCGATCCCATTCTGTTGGGAGGTATAGGCACATGATGTCTGGTGGATAATTCCTTGGGATGAGAAATAACTGGCTAGGACATGAGTACATAATTCCAAGGCATTATCACTTCTCACAATTTTAACAGATGTGGAGAAAACATCACGAATCTCATTAAGAAAATTGATAATAATATTCCCTGCTTCAGATTTATTCTTTAACAAAAACATCCATGCCACACGAGAAAAATCATCCACAATAACTATATAAATCCTGTGTCCCTGATGATCAGGAACACGACTCGGACCCCAGATATCAATGTGAAATAACTCAAACTTGGAGGTACTACTCCGACACTGACGACTGGGAAAGGTAAACCGATGATGCTTTCCCAACTGACAAGCCTCACATTGGATAGATGTGTGAGGCATACCCTGGGGTAACACACGACGTAGCTTCTGAAGCGGTAGATGTCCAAAGCGCAGATTCCATAGCAGAGGGGATACAGGTCCAGTAGGTAAGGATGAGGTTCCAGCAAAAGGAGGCTGACTGAGGCGATAGAGGCCTCCTTGCTCATAGCCACGACCAATCACGTTGCCCGTAAGGATGTCCTGAAAAACAAGAGAAGATGGATCAAAAATTGCCCGACATTGTAAATCCTTGGTAATTTGGCCGATAGATAACAAATTCATTGAAAAATCAGGTGTGTGTAACACATTCTTGAGCTGCATAGATGATGTCAGGCTAATATCCCCCTGACCAGTAATTGGGGAATGTGTGCCATTAGCAATGACCACTGTTCGACCTGGAGGGATCTGTCTGTATCCTGTAAGTAGACTTTGATCGCCACATAGATGATGTGTGGCTCCCGAGTTCATAATCCATGCTAAAGTATCTGATCAAAACTACTAGAAAATGCAAGTGTGCTACTTGATGCACTGGTAGAAGCAGAGGCAGATGCAACAGCGTCAGACTGGCTCTCAGTAGTATGTGCTGGGCCGGATGGAGGAATAATGCTCCTTAGACGAGCAACAAGGTCATCAAAGTGCTGATCAAAAGAGGCAGCAGATGGAGGATTTATCTGCTCAACGACTCGTGCAGATGCAAGAAATCCATGCTTAGAGTAACATATGTCTTCAGTATGTCCGGTACGATGGCAGTAGGTACATGTTGGTCGAATGCGGCCTCCTCTGCCGCGAGGACCACGACCACGGGTATGATGGTGACCTCCAAGACCTCTGTTGGCAGCCATGGCGGAAGCAGTCTTTTTAATTGCTGGTGACTCCTACTACTGGCACCACCACCACAGATACTGCAGCCGCAGCCAGAGCCTCTTCGAACTCCTCAGGTATCACCTATGCATTTACTGGTAGTACCGGTGCTGACATGACAGAGTGGATTATGGACTTTTATGCTTTACACCACTTGTGTAGAGACAGATCACAGTTCATGTCCTACATGACCGTACCACCTGGCAGATGGGTTGCCATTCTATTGGCGACCACTTACCAGTTACAAGACAGGGGAGATATATTTGATGGCATCTATACATCTTCAGAATGTTTTATATGTTCTTGATTTTTAGATGAATTTACTTTCCATTAGTCAGATCACTAAGAATCTGCATTGTCGTGCCATTTTTGACCCTTCGTCGCTTGTATTTCAGGACATACTTGCGGGCAGGGTGATTGGATATGGCCGTGAGCAGCGGAGGGTTTACAGACTGGTCCAACCTCCTCATGCTGGTGTTTCTACTATCCATACTGGACCAGTCTCACCATTTCTGTGGCACCGTCATTTTAGCCACCTTCCTTTGTAGACGTTGTGTCATGTTCTCCCTCAGATCTCTATGAGATCCTCTTTCCAATGCGAGGCATGCCAGCTTGGGAAGCATCATCGTTCCTCTTTTCCATCCCGTCTGAGTCGGAGCAGTTCACAGCTTTTTGAGCTTCTACATTTAGATATTTGGGGTCCGAGTCCTATCCCTGATCACCAGGGACACCGTTTTTATCTTGTTGCTGTCGATGGTGATTTTTGTAGACTTTTTTGAGTCTTTTTATTGAAGAATAAGTCTGAGGCTAGATCTGTGATCAAATATTTTATTAATGTGATAAGGAATATCTTTTCTGCAAAAATCAAATATCTTCATTCTGATAATGCTTTAGAGTTCTGTACTTTATAGCTTTCTGAGTTCCTTTGATCTTTGGGCATTATTCATCTGACCTCATGTGCTTATACTTCCCAGCAGAACGATGTTACCGAACGCAAACACCGTCATTTACTTGGTGTGATCAGAACCTTGCTGATACATAGTCGTGCTCCTCATGCTTATTGGGGAGATGCTGTCCTCATTGCATGCTATCTTGTGAGCCCTCGTCTGTGTTGGGAGAGAAGATTCCTTTCTCGATTGCATTTCCCAAGAAGGATCTTTTCTCCCTCACATATTGTGTGTTTAAAATTGTTACATTTGTTCGTGATGTCTCTTCTGGTCGTAACAAGTTCTCTCCCAGAGCTATCAAGTGTATTTTTGTTGGCTACTCTCGTACATAGAAAGGGTATCGTTGCTTTGATCCGCTCAGGCGAAAGTACTTTGTTAGTGCTGACGTCACTTTCTTTGAGTCTGCCCTGTATTTTTCTCCTACAGGTGACAGACTGTCCCCATTTGACTCTGACGGTGAGATCTACATGCCTCCACCGCCTACTGTCACACAACCGCCGCCACCACTACCACATGCTCTCGTGGCTCCACCTTCTACTGTGACTCAGTTTTTGCCACGTGTTTTTACTCACAGGCCTGGCTCTGTTCCCCTTGCTCACAGGTCTTGATCGTCATTCAGCATGCCTCAGGTATGTAATGAGCACATTGTTTCTACTGATGTCACTACTGAGTTGTCTGTGCAGCATGATTCCATACAGAATAAGCAGGTGCCCTCTCAGGAGGGGAACTCACATTTCACAAACTTGGCAGATGATCTTGATGTACCGATTGCTCTACGCAAGCCGAAACGAAAGTGTGCTACTTATCCTCTTGTATCTCAGGTTTCCTTGAGCAGTCTGTCAAAGCATTTCAGGAGGTTTATCTTGGCACTATCTGACGTGGAGATACCACGGACATATCAGGATGCTATTCAAGACAATTAATGGAGGTTAACCATGGAGGAGGAGATGGTTGCGCTATACTCATGTGGTACTCGGAGTATTATTTCTGCTCAATGACGCATCCGTTGTAGGATGCAAATGAATGTTCACTTTGAAACTCTGTACGGATGGCAGTATGGATCGCTATAAGGCAAGACTTGTGGCACGTGGGTTCACACAGATATGGAGTGGACTATCAGGATAATTTCTCCCCAGTTGTCCGACATTTTACTCTGCGTATTCTACTTTCTGTTTTTATGACACGGGATTGGCCCCTTTGCCAGCTTGATGTGAAGAATGCCTTCCTTTATGGTGATCAACACAAGGAGGTCTACATGCAACAACCACCTAGGTTTGCTGTTAGGGAGAGTGTCAGAAGGTTTGCAGGCTACACAAGGCTATCTATGGCCGTAAGCAGAGTCCAAGAGCATCGTTCCAGAAGCTCTTGGATTTGATAGAGCAGCAGGGGATTGTACGATCGGCGACCGGCCACTCTTTGTTTGTGCAAAGGACCCAAAGAGTTACTATTGTCATTCCTATTTATGTTGATGACATTATTCTTACAGGGGATGGCGAGTAGGGCATTCAGGATGCCAAGGACTTCCTAGGCCAACAGTTTGTGACCAAGTACCTTGGTCATCTACGTTACTTCCTTGGACTGGAGTTTGCCAGGAACCAGTGAGGTCTTGTGATGACCCAAAGGAAGTACGTTACAGATCTTCTTTTAGAGACATTCATGGCAGATTGCAGACCTGTCACTACTCCTATTGACCCGAGCATGAAGCTCTATGATGATGATACTAAGGATGTCGACATGAGAAGGTACAAGGAGCTTGTTGGCAAGCTACTACATGTCACTATTACCGGGCTCGACATATCCTTTATCGTGAGCAAAATGAGGAGCAACCCAGACATGCACTTGTGGATGCGTCCATATGATTTTAAGAAATATGAAGACTTCACCTGGTACGGGACTTCTTTTCAGCAGAGGCACATCTCTTTCAGTTACAGCATCTACAGATACAGATTATGATGGGTGTCCAAAAGATAGGAAGTCTATATCAGGCTTTGTTGTGTTCATAGGGAATTCCCTAGTTTCATGGAAGAGCAAGAAGAAGATTGTGGTTGCCAGATCGAGTATTGTGTCAGAATACAGGGCCATCGCGTAAGCTAGCACAGAGATGATGTGGGTAAGATCTGTTCTTACTGACCTGACTATAGAGGTGAATCTTCCCATGTACCTCCAATGTGACAATCAGGTTGCACTTTTTATTGCCAACAATTATGCCTTTCATGAGAGGACGAAGCACATAGAGGTGGACTGTCACTGCACTCGAGACATGATACAAAAGGGTCTTATTGCTACTACGCATGTGAGCTTTGGAGACCAGACAACATATGTTCTTACTAAGGCCCTAGCCAGAGGGCCTTGTCAGAGGTGTTGTTCCAAGCTGAGTCTGATTGATATCTATGCTCCATCTTGAGGGGGAGTGTTGAGATATTTGTTATCTTTAGTATTGCTTTTCTTATTTTTTTATTTATTTTATCTTTGTCCTGTAATTTACCCAATAGGTTCTGTAGAGTTATATTTATGTCTTTGTATTATGTTTCTATTTTTCTGTTCTCCTGTCTATCATATGTAGTTTACCCATATGTCTCTCCTCTATATAAGAGAGCCTAGGGGTTCGAGGAATAAACAACGTTTCTTTCTTTTTCCAACATAGTATCAGAGCGGTGGTCCTAGGCCGGAGCTCTCGTACCCTAACCCTAACCCTACCACACCTGCCGCCCCTCCCTTCTACCCTTTAGGCATCGCTGACCCTCTCTTCTCTCAGCGTCATCGCCTCTCTCTTCTCTCGACACTGCCCCTCTCTCCTCTTGGCGTCATCGCCCCTCTTTCCTCGCCATCGTGCTGCCTCTCCTTTGGGCAGCGGCCACCGTCGCCGCCCTCTCGTTTAAGCCGGCCGCTACCGGCCTTCCGCCACCAGGCCGGATTGCCGCCTCCACCGTCTCTCTCTCGTTCTCCTTTGTGGGATCGACCGCCTCTGCCGCCGGTCTTGATCTCGTCAACGGATCTCCCTACGACTCTCCTTGCTCGTACCGAGGTTTGCTTGTGTTGATGGATTTGATTGCATAAGTCTACACATGTAAACAAATTCCTACATGTCTGTGTAGACACTCATCTATTGGTCTACAAAACCCTAGATTTCTTCACCCAACAGTATGTCAGAGAGCAAGGTCGATATCCCTGCCACGGGCGCCTTCAGAGGTGCAGCGTCGATTGTCAAGATGAACGGGACAAACTACGAGCTTTGGATCATGTAGTTCATGAGCTTGATGAAGTGTACGGGTAAGAAACACATTCTTACCTAAGAAGAGCCGGTTGAGAAAACTGAGGTTAACGCCTTGTGGAGGCGGATGATGCATATGCCAATGTTTGGTTATCAGGACATTGGCGATAGAGATTTCCAATGATGTGTTACACCAGTCTACCGCCAAGGCGATGTGGGATATCTTTGCTGCTACTTATTCACAGGCGGGGAATGAGACAAAGATTCTGCAACTCCAGCACGATATTTTTACTATCAAGCAGAATGGACGGCCCCTTCATTTGTTATATACATCCATGTGTTGGATGTTCGAGAAGCTCCACAGTTTCATGCCCATCACATCTACTCCTGAGCAACAGAAGATTTATAGGAATGTCACCATGATTGGTGTATTCTTGGCAGGCCTTGATCCTGAATATGAGGCTGCTCGTTCCCAGATTCTTGTAGATGCCACTATTCCTCCCATGACAGAAGCTTTCCGCAGGCTCAGTACCCATCCACTACTGCTAGTCAGACTTCTTCAACGATGGCTGCCTCCCGAGGTCGAGAAAGCTCTTCTCAGTTTCGTGGACGCGTAACTCATGGAAGAGGACGTCGTATTCGTTAGCCATGTACTTACTGCATCTTCCTGGACATACAAAGGATACGTGTTATTCTAAGCATGGAGTTCCTGCTTCTGCTCGAGCTGCTGAGCAGATTGAGCCCCTGTTTGCTTCCTCTTTAGATAAGAGATTTGATAACCTTGTAGCACGATTGAGAGGCATTATACCTCCTGACAGTCACATTACTTCTTCATCGATCTCTGGAGTCATTCAGATGTGGCTGCTTCAGCATCTTCTAGTACCTCATGTAGTACTTATGCACTTACTAGCTGTAGTGGATTTGATGTTGTAAAATGGATTATCGACTCCGATGCTACACATCACTTGTGTGGAGACAGAGGTCAACTTACATCATACAGACAGGTTCCTCCAGGACGGACTATGGTTATAGCAGATGGGACTCATTCCTTGATCACTGGACATGGGGAGACACCCTCTATACGTCTACAAAATATGTTGCATGCACCTGACTTTTCTATGAATTTGTTATCTATTAGTCAGATTACGAAGGATCTACATTTTCGAGCTATTTTTGACCCTTCTTCTCTTGTATTTCAGGACGTCCTTACATGCAAGGTGGTTGGGTGTGGTCGTGAGCAGGGCGATCTCTATCGCTTGGTCCGAACCCCTTATGCTGACATTTCCTCTCATTCTGCTGGACTTGTCTCATCCTTTATGTGGCACCTGTGCTTTGCTTATCTTCCGCTCCAAAAAATGTGTCGTGTTCTGCTCAGCTTTCTCCTCACTCGTCCTTTCAATGTGAGGCATGTCAGTTGGGAAAGCATCATCGGTCTGCCTTCCTCTGTCGTCAGAGTCGGAGCAGTAGCTCCATTTTTGAGTTATTTCATACAGTATTTGGGGTCCCAGTCGTGTTCCGATCACCAGGAAAACATATTTTATCTTGTTGTTGTTGATGATTCCTCTCGTTTGTCTTGGGTCTTTTTATTAAAGAATAAATCTAAAGCTGGAGATGTTATCAAGAACTTTATCACTGAAGTGCAGAATGTGTTTTCTTCGTCTATGAAATTTGTGAGAAACTGATAATGCTTTGGAATTCTGTACTCATGCTCTTTCCAGTTACTTTTCAACTCGAGGTATTATTCATCAAACATCATGTGCCTATACTTTCCAGCAAAATGGTGTTGCAGAGAGAAAGCATCGTCGTTTGCTTGATGTTATCATAACTCTTCTCGTTCAGAGTCGTGTTCCGCATTCTTTTTAGGGTGATGTTGTTTTTACGGCATGCTATCTTATTAATCGCATGGCATCGTCGGTCGTGTGTGAGAAAATTCCTTTCTCTCTTACATTTCCTGAGAAAGAATTGTCCTCGCTTACTCCTCATATGTTTGGCTCGATCGCGTTTGTCCGCTAGTTGTCTCCAGGTATTGAGAAGTCTCTCCTAGAGCAATCAAGTGTGTTTGTCGGGTACTCCAGGACACAAAAAGGTATAAGTGTTATGATCCAATGCGCAAGAAGTACTATGTTAATGTTGATGTCAGCTTTTTTGAGTCTGTGATGTACTTTTCTCCTACATGTGATCAATTGACTTCCCCAGACTCCGATGATGAAATCTACATGCCACCACCACCATCATCACCATCTTCACCACCTCCTATACCACCATCGCCGTCATCACAACCACCTTCACCTCCTTCTATATCCTTAGCCCCCATTGTCCTTGTCCCATCGTTGACGCATAACTATACCCACCGGCCTCATGATCACCGCTTATCATTTAGCACGCATGAGGTATGTTCTGAGTACATAGTTCCTAACGATGGGTCTAGTGGTCTGCTTGAGTAGGGTTCGTTACAGGAGACGGACGTGGACGTTGATGATCTGGACTTACCTATTGCGCTTCAGAAGCAGAAACGTAGTTGTGCATCATATTCTTTTGCATCCATGGTCTCCTTTGATTGCTTGACTGGGAAATTCAGGAAATTTGCAGTTGCATTGTCTACCGTGGACATTCCACGGAATTATCAGGAGGCTTTGAAGAATAGTTGGTGGCGATTAGCTATGAAAGAAGAGATGGCTGCCTTACAGTCACGTGGTACCTGGAGCTTGGTTCATGCTCCTGATGGAACTTCTGTCGTCAGTTGCAAGTGGGTGTTTACTATTAAACACCGTGCATATGGGAGTTTGGTTCGGTACAAAGCCAGACTGGTTGCTCGTGGCTTTACTCAAACATATGGAGTGGATTACCTCGACAGATTCTCCCCAGTGGCTCGTCATTCTACTTTACGGATTCTTCTTTTTGTTGATGTGGTACGTGATTGGCCTCTCTTCCAGCTTGATGTTCAAAATGCCTTTTTGTATGGAGCCTACATGAAGAAGTCTACATGCAGCAGCCTCCTGGATTTGTTGTTGAGGTGGAGTATCCGCAAGTTTGCAGACTTCATAAGGTAATATATGGCCTTAAACAGAGTCATAGGGCATGGTTTCATAAGATCTCGTATGTAATTGAGAAGCAGGGATTTAAGAAGTCAAATGCGGATCATTCATTGTTTGTACAGAGAACTCGTAGAGGCACGGTGGTTATTATGGTATATGTTGATGACATATTAGTCATAGGGGATGACGTGCATGGGATAAAAAGGACTAAAGAATTTCTAGGCCGACTGTTTGTTACCAAGGATCTTGGCACCTTACGACAAGCTTGCAAAAATCGGCCGACTAGGCCGACTAGTCGGTCCGATTACTCGAGTCGGCCCACTGACCAACCCGATTTAAGAGAGTCGGCCATTAGTTGGGTGGACCGAGTAGTCGGACTGACTAATCGGTCTAGTCGGCCGATTAGGCGGCCGATTTCTGCAACACAGATCCGAGGACCTGAATCCGGGGATGACCTGAATGATTCAACTTTAGGTTACTTTCCGACAGTAACCTAAAGTCCCAACCCGACCTTTCATCCTCACTTCTCCCTCGCGCGTCCCAGTCCCTCCTCCGCCGCCTGCTCCCGACGCCGCCTCCTCCCGACGCCGCTCGCCGCTTGGTAGTCTCCCACCGGTCCACGGTCCCAGCACGACCACTCCTTCCCCGCCGTTCGGTGATCCCAGCTCTCGTGCTCCTCGCCATCCGATCGCCGGCCCGGTTTGGGTTTATTTTTTTTGCTATTTTTTTTCCAAATTTCTATTTCCAAATATATTATAAATTCAAGTTGTGATATGTGGAAGTTTCATCCCGTAGTTCTTCCCTTGCTTGTGTAGTTTTATCCCCTTTTCGGCTATATATGGAAGTTTTTTTGGTGTGTTTGGATGCTTAAAACATGTTGATATTGAATTGATATGACAATGGCCAATATTGAATTGATTTAGGTGTTGTAGACTTGTAGTTCGTTTGTTCTTAATTAAGTGCAAAATGAAAATGTGTGTTATTAAAGTAATAATTATTAAATTGTTTATATCAAGCTTTAACTTGTGAGTTTTTGGCAATGTAGATGGAAACACCTCCCACGAATGTCGCCTCTGGTGGTGACTCTTCCTTTTATGTGCCACCAGGATCAAGTGATCCTGCATGGCAATTTGGATACCTTTCAAACTGTGCGGATTCGAACACGGTTACTTGTAGGTTGTGCAAGAAGGTGGTGAAAGGATGTATTTTTAGGTTCAAGCAACATCTTGCGCACCGTAAAGGCAACGTGGCTCCATGTCCTAAGGTGGGTGAAGATACGAAGAAGATGATGATCCAGGTCTTGGATGACGTTGCTAGAAAGAAGAGTCAAAAAGCTGTTGACCTTGCTGAGATGAGATTAATATCGGCATCACTGGAGATGCTGTATCTGCGAAAAGGCATCGATCTTCCGAATCTCTGGAACAGACCGTCGCCGTTCAAGGAACACGTTAGATGAGCATAAAAGATGCTTTATCTAAGGACCATCGTGAGAGGGTTGTCTCCTATATATGCAACTGGGCATATACATCGGCGATCCCTTTCAATGCATTGACCACGAAACAATTCAAGCAGATGGTGGAGGCAATTGGAGTATATGGTTCAGGTCTCAAGACTCCTACGAGGTATGAGATTAGCGGCCCATTTTTGTAGAAGGCGGTGAAGAAAATTTCTGATGACTTGCAATGTCATCGAATTACATGGAAGAAGACAAGATGCTCTATAATGACTGATGCATGGACGGGCATGCGAGGACGGAGCACCATAAACTTCTGTGTCAATTGCTCCTTGGGGACTTCATTTTTGAAGTCCATAGATGCTTCTGATGAGACACACAATGCCGAGTACATTTTTCAGCTCGTAGATGAGTGCATAACTGAAGTTGGCGTGGAGAATGTTGTTCAAGTTGTTGCGGATAATGCTTCGGCAAATGTAGCAGCATGGAGATTGCTGCTCACAAAATATCCTCAGATATGGTGGACTTCATGTGCTGCTCATTCCATTGATCATGCTTTGGAGGAGATCGGCAAAGATTCGAAGGTGAAGAGCGCAATTAAAAAGGCGAGGACACTCACTATTTTTATTTATGCTCACACTAAAACATTGAGCTTGATGCGGAAGTTTACAAACAAGAGAGACATCGCTAGACCAGGGCAAATGAGGTTTGCTACTACTTTCCTCACTCTAGAAAGCATTCTAGAGAAAAAAGACAAGCTCAGGTTGATGTTTTCTTCAGATGAGTGGAGGACATGCAAATGGTACAAGACCAAAAAGGGAGAACAAGCGACGTCCATAGTCTTCAGCGCTACTTTTTGGAACCACACCGCATTTGCAATTAAAATTTTTACACCTTTGGTTCGTCTATTGCGTGTGGTTGATGCCGATTACCACCCATCCATGGGCTTTGTTTATGGATGGCTTGAAGAGGCAAAGAGTGAGATAATTGTATCTTTTTATAGCGTGGAGTCATCTTACAAGTTTTTTGTGGATGCTATTATCTCCAAGACCAAAGGCAAACTTGATACTCCTTTGCATCTAGCGGCTTACTATTTGAACCCATACTTCTTTTTCACGGAGTGTGGTGGTGATGCAGATATTGTGGTGAAGAGAGGTCTTATGGATTGCATGAAACGATTTTATCCAGATTTGGATATACAAGATGCTATCACCACAAAGGAGCTTGTTGATTATAGAAATGGTCGTGGGGCATTTGGGAAGCCATTAGCCGTGAGACAGAGGATGAGAAATGATGAAAATTTCGATCTAGGTATTTCAGACATTATTTTCCATTAATCTAATTTTGATTATCGTTGATTTCATTGACCTAACCATTCTATATTAATCAGCTAATTGGTGGTACAATTATGGAGATGACACACCACATTTGAAACACATGGCCATCAAGATCTTGAGCTTGACTTCTGCATCATCTGGATGTGAGCGCAATTGGAGCACCTTTGACTCGGTAAGACTCTAGTGACCCGTCTAATAGAAATACCAGTTGTAAATTAGTAAGTGATATAGTCATTAGTCACAATTTTTGTAATGTTGCTTACAGATTCATAACAAGAAGAGAGGCAGGTTGGAAACAAAGAGGCTAAACGATCTTGTGTATGTTCGTTTCAATTCCAACCTGATGGAACACTGTCTTGAGAGAGGAAAAGATCCGCTTTCCTCTCGTGATCGTGCATATTTACGTGAATGGACAGGAGAGGTCAATGTACAAGCTCAAGATGAGGAGGTCATTCCAGGTTCCAGATTGACTTGGGGAGCAGTGGCTCATGCAAGTGGTGCAGAAGAGAATTTCGAGCTTAGAAAAAGTCAACGTGGCAAGGGAGCTTCATCTTCGAGCTCTAATGTTGCATCTATAAATGAAGAAGAGGAGGAATTTCTACCTGAAGACATAGTTGAAGAAGAAGATGATGATGATGAAGAAGATGATGAAGAAGAAGAGATTGATTTGGATGATGACAATGATGGAGATGACTGACTTTTTACTTGATGCTTCATGCTTGCTTGAATTATTTTTATTTTGAAATGTTGTATCTGTCAGTGAACATTAGCTAATGTTATGTAGCAAACATTTGTTTTTAACTTGCTACTTTTTTCCTGCAATTATTTCTTTTTTAGCTCTTATAAAATTGAAAATTGCTAAATCTATGCATATTTATGATTGAGTATATATATAGATTAATATATTAATAGTAATTTATATATTTAAAATAATAAAAAATTCAAAACCGACTTTTGCCCGACTAATTCCGACTAGTCGCCCGACTGCCGACTAATCCTTAGTAGGTGACCCCGCCGACTGAATACCGACTACCACTTTCTGCAACCTTGCCTTACGATATTTCTTAGGATTAGAATTTGCTAGAAATCAGTAGGGTCTTGTGATGAATTAACGGAAGTATATGCCAGATATGCTAGTTGAGATATGAATGATTGGATGTCGGCTAGCCACCACTCTTATGGACCCCCAGTTTGAGGTTATATGATGATGATACAGAAGAGATGGACATGAGACGATATAGAGAAATAGTAGGGAGGCTTCTTTATGTTACTGTAACCAGACCAGATATCTCATTTGCAGTCACCCGGGTAAGTCAATTCATGGAACAACCCCACTAAGTACACATGGATGTTGTATGTATGATTTTGAGATACCTAAAGTCTTCTCCAGGTGCATGATTATTATTCAAAAAGAGGGCTACACTTACCGTTTCTGCATGTGCTGATGCTGATTATGTAGGAAGTCCAAAGGATAGAAAGTCCAGTTCGGGCTTCGTAATTTTTGTTGGTAGCTCTCTCGTCTCTTGGAAGAGTAAGAAACAAACTGTAGTTGCCAGGTTCAGTGCTGAATATGAATATAGGGCTATGGCACAAGCTAGTACAAAAATGATGTGGGTTCGAGCTATACTAGCAGATTTACATATAGATGTACCTATTCCTATGCAACTACAATCTGATAACCATGCAGCCCTGTTCATTGCAAACAATCCTTCATTTCCTAAGAGAACCAAGCATATTTAAGTGGACTGCCACTACACGAGGGATATGATTCAAAAGGGTTTATCTCTACCTCTCATGTCAGCTCAGGGGATCAAACTGCATATATCTTCTCTAAGGCTTTACTCAAAGGGCCGTTCCAGAAATGCTCATCGAAGTTGAGCATGATTGATATCTATGCTCCATCTTGAGGGGAGTGTATAGTTATATTTATGTCTTTGTATTGTTTTCCTATTTTTCTATTCTCCTATCTATTATATGTAATTTACCCATAGGTCTCTCCCCTATATAAGAGAGCCTAGGGTTCAAGGAATAAACAACGTTTCATTCTTTTTCCCAACAGCTTCCTCTCCTATATAATAGAACCCAGTGGCCTCTCATTAGTGTAATTCATTCTTTTCCCTCTACATGTTGATATGCCTTGAATTCTAATTATCTAACATCAAAGTGAGTGGACTCGACTTATCAATCAGTCAATGATGATTCCCAGGGCTATTGTGGATTGGGCAGTTTGAGCTGTGAGTTGGCCGGCTGCTTAAAGAGCTGTGTCGTACCCTACTCCCAACAAGACGAGGGTCTTGGGTATATGGATACATTTATACATGATCCGTCTGTACGAGTGTAGTATATAAGCTCCCCTAGAGTTATGGCTCTCTGTATCCTCTGTATTTTCAATCGAATAGTGAAAATTGATCGCTGCCGCCCAAGGACGTAGCCCTGTTACAGGTGAACTTTGTAAATCTGTGTGTCTTCGTGCTTGCTTGATTGATCGTGTTTATTTCCACGATTCACAATATTATGCATGTCTATGTATATGTATGTATATTTGTACAGAGGAAACTTCAAATGAGGTGGGATTTTACCATTACTATGGAAAGCCATCATTGAGGTATGTTAGATTTCAATCAAGGTTTGTGGTAAAACCACCAATATTGCCCGAAATCACTTCGAAAACAGTTTGAGCAAGATTAGAAATGGATATAAAGTTGTCAAGTACAATTGACCATCCTTAAATTTTGTAATTGCATAATTAAAAAACTTATATAACGAAATACAAACTAAGCTAATATGCTAGCACCTTATGCTTATTTATGATACTTTAATTTTTTTTGCTTTACAGAGCATAAGTTGTTAATGATTCGTCGGTAATAGCTTCCATGCTATTGATTAAAACTGTTGGCCCTACGTTCTCAACATCATATCATTATTATGACATCCGGATCTGAATAAAACGAACTTGACTCGATTAAGAGTCTGCAAGATCATTTAATATTCAATTAAATTGACTAAACTCAGGTCAATATGTAAATTGCAGATCGAAGCTCGTTCAATCGTAATTGATCGAAAGTCGATCGTATTGTAATGTGTGCCATCAAAAAAATCCGCCACACGAAATCCGATCCACAAAATAATCGAGACCATCATAAAGTTCGATTCGATAAAATAAGACCAACGAAATCAACTGTTCGTCAATCAGAGGTTGTTTGATAATTTAAATCACACAAATTTAGTCGCAAATCAAGACAATATTTGGCCAATTTCTGAATCCATCTTGGATCAGAAAAGTATGAAATTTATATCTTTTCATCATCATGCATAGATGATCAAAATGAGTTATTGTACATCAGAATCCGAGACTCGAGGTGCGAATGCAGGTGACTTCGATATTTCAAATAAGAGAGGGAGAAAATTTTAAAAAAATTAAAAATATAAAATAATTTTTTCTAGAACAGACAACAGACACTATGACGCTCGCGGATCCGGGTTACCCGTTTACACATTACTTGCAGTATCATGTTCGCTACAGATTGCATTAGGGTACCGAAAATGATGGAAAATTTTTCGCATTTCGAATGACATTCACAATTGACTAGTCAAGTCACAGAAGCAACAATATGTCACCAATTTATATAACATAAATTTCCATATAATTTACATGTAACAAAAGAAACTGTATTATATACATGTATCCCAAATTATAGCAGAAGAGAAAGAAAATCATTTTTATTATCCTGAGCATAAACTATAACATGTGGTCTGAATTTAATGCTAAATGCATGCTAAACATCCCCAATTATTCCTCTTTCAAGCTTAAATCTGTAGCTAATAAGTGTAATAAAATTAGACCAAAATGTGTGCATATCACCACCCATTTTGCCCTCTTTTAAGCATAGTCAATAGCTAATTGGTGGTCTAAATTGTATATCAATTTCATGTTAGTTACCCTCAAAGTCTCATCATTTAAGCATGCAAATCACCATCAATTTCTCACATTCTTTCATGAAATCAGATCCTAAATAGTGATCTGAAATTTGTTCTAATTATATATAAATCGCCCCTAAATGTCATCTTTCAGTGCTGAAAACAATGGTTAATAAATGGCCTGAACTTAAGTTAGTTGGCATGCTAAATCAAATTTTTTTATTCTAAAAAACTTAAGAAATTAGGAGCATATATAATGGACGTAAATTTTTGATGAATTCCATGCGAATTTCACATTCTCATCTAATTCTAGAGGAAAATTAAGAGATTGAATCATACATGGAAGGCAGGCAGCATGATGGGGAAAAGTGATTGTACTTTTAATCTCCAAGATTTGGAGATTAAAAAGCATGCAAGAGCAGTTTCTCTGAGGGGATTTCCAGCTGTTGGACATCAGCACTTGGTTGCTGCAATTGGAAATAACAAACATTTGATTTTGCGGCAGTAGAAAGGAGCAACAACAAATGAAGGGAGTTGCTCCACTGCTTGGAGTACTTGAATGGGCAGCAACATGGAGCAACACCTTGTAGCTAATCTTTGGGAGCTTCTAGCAGGAAAAATGACAACAACTATTGGATGTTTTTGGAGCAGCACAGGAGCTCAAGAAGGAGCTCCAGCCGGGGCTGCAAGAGACTCTCAGCAGCAGGAGCTTCAACTGCAGCAGAGGCTGCAGTGCAGGATCAACAGAGTTGTTGGCAGGAGCTTTCAGGCTTTGCAGCAACAGAGCTGCTTCTCTACAGCAACAGTAATGAGTGGAAATCAGTAGCTGTTCTCAGCTGCTTGGGCTCCAACCGAATCTGGAGGAAAAAAAAGCCCCTTCGGCTAGGGATTTGAAGGGGTTTGAGGAATAAGAAAATTAGAAAGAGGAAGGGGGGAGGGTTGATATAAATTAGGAAAATGGTGGAGGCTTTGAATGCCAAGTGGAGAAGTTGAGAAGTCAAGTGGAGAAATATAGAAGGGCCAAATGGGGGATAGCAGGACATCAACAGTTGTCTGTTGTATGCTTTGGAAAATTTTTATTATATATATATTTTTTATTTTTTAAAAACTGCTCTCTCTCTTATTTGAAATACAGAAGTCGACCGCATTCGCACTTCGAGTCTCGGATTCTGATGTACAATGGCTCATTTTGACTGTCTATGCATGATGATCAAACGATATAAATTTCATACTTTTCTGATCCAACATGATTTAGAAATTGACGAAATACGATCTTGATTTGTGACTAAAATTTTGTGATTTAAATTATCAAACTACCTTCGATTGAGAACGGTCGATTTCATTGGTCTTATTTTGTCGAATTGAATTTTATGATGGCCTTGGATTATTTTACTGATCGGATTTTGCCTCACGGTTTTTTCTGATGGTACGCATTACAATGCGATCGACTTTTGGTCGATTGCAATTGAACGAGCTTGGATCTGCAGTTTACATATCGACCCGAGTTTATTCAATATTAATTGAATATTAAATGGTCTTGTAGACTCTTAATCGAGTCAAGTTCGATTTATTCAAATCCGAATGTCACAAATATAAAAAACTCAAAGGGAGTCTCATACTCGAGACTCGAGTCAAGGTCACTATGTGTTTTATCTGGGTTTCATCTTGCCATAAAAACCTCAAAGGGTTTTAAACCCATATAAACCTCAAAGGAAAAAAGCTATATTCTTTTAATATATATAATTAAATGGGCTTGTCTGAAAAAGAACTGTGGTATCGTGTCCGCATATCTGCCTCGGTCTTCCATGTCGCCTCTTTGACACCATGTCGGTGCTATAGCACCATGACTAAGGGAATCTATTTGCTGTGAAGCTTCTTCACAACACTGTTGAGTATCTGCACCGGGCTCTACTTGTATGTCAAGTCTCACTCCACATCAAGGTTCTCGTAGCTGATGATGTGTCGAGGGTCGTGCACATACTTCCTCAAGTTGGATATATGAAATATATCGTGTATAGCTGACATGTATGGAGGAAGGGCTACTTGGTAGGCCATCTTCCCTACAAGAACAATAATCTCAAATGGTTCAACATATCGTGGCGTCAACTTGCCACGAACACGAAACTCTTTGCTGCATTCATGGGAGATACTCGTAGGAATACCCAATCTCTTACCTTGTGTGCACAGGAATTTCCATCAGTATGAAAGATTGAGTTGAATATTGATAAGTCACATTTTAAGGGATTAAGAGAAGATGTTCTGATTACATGAAACTCCAAATCTCTTTTTCGACGGTCTACATAGCTCTTCCGGTAGCTCTGTGTCCTCAGAAGCTTTCGCCTCACAAGGTTAACAGTCGTCACAGTATCTTTCAAGAGATCTATGGAGTAAAAAGTCTGTTCACCTACCTTATGTCAATTGAGAGGTGTGAGGCATCTTCGCCTGTATAGGGCTTCGAATGATGCCATGCTAATATTGGAATGATGGTTGTTGTTGTACGAGAATTCTACGAATGACAGGTGGTCCTTACAAGACCCTTTTCACTCAAAAGTACATGCACAGCAAATCCTCAAGTGTTTAAATAGTACGCTTGCTCTGTCCATCGGTCCGTGGATGGTATGTGAACTCATCTTCAGCTCTATCTGTAGTGCTGACATGAACTGATGCCAGTAGTGAGATGTAAACCTCGAGTCTCTGTCAGATATTACCTTATGTGGTATACCAAGAATCCTGAAATTGTTCTGCACATACAATTTAACCAACCTAGATGGAGAATAGGTCATGCTGAGAGGTATGAAATAGGCTAACTTAGTCAATATGTCAACAACAACCCAATAGCATCGTGGTCACCTGGTGGCTTCGGCAGTCTAGTGACAAAATCTATAGAAATACTCTCCCACTTCTACTCGGAATGGTGAGAGACTGTAATAACCCTGGTTGTCTCCTATGCTCAACCTTGACCATCTGACATGTCACGCATCTGTTAACATGATGTGTCACATGTCGCTTTATCCTGTCCCACCAAAATGTTGGCGCATATCCCAATACGTCTTCGTGCTGCCACGATGAATAGACAATTGTGAACTGTATGCCTCATCAAGAATATCTCTGCTGAACTGCTCATTGTTGGGCACAATGACCTGATCGACCTACCACAAAATATACTTAGTCACCACGAAATCATCACCTTCGTCCTTGATGGTACGCATGTATCTGTCTCAAATTCCAGGATATGTCCTCTGCCTTATACCATGCGATCCCTAAGACTGTTGAATTGTGGAGGCATGGTAGTAGATATGAATGCATTCTCTTGAGGATGCCAATCAGTCAAAGCCGCGATCATATCCCACGTATATAGCTAGTTTGTCATATGTGCATGAGCTCTCCTACTAAGCACATCTGTTATGCAATGTGAAATAAAAAAATATGGCTTTGTTTTCGTTAAGTTTAATTAGGGTCGAGCTAATTTAATTTACGGTTAATTGAGTCATTGCAATTTTATTTTGAATAAAAAGATCGCATGTGATCTCATTAGTTAGTCGTTAAATTTAGCAGTTAATCGGTTAGAGATATTTAGAGCCCAAATTAGGATAAGCTAGGATTTGAATTTTGATTTGTTTCTATTTTTATAATCTCATCCCTCCTATATAAAGGGAATGGTAGTCGTTTGTTTAGATATAATTGAAATTGAAATCAAATTGAGATCTATTTCATATCTCTCTCCTGTTCTCTCTTCTCTCTCCACGCGATCTCCGTGCTTCTCTTCCGAAATCTCTCGCAATCGGCGAGTTTTTCTCTTTTCCATCACTCCAATTTCTTCCACCAAATAAATTTTCCAACATCAAATTTTATTTTCCTTCGTTGCGAATTTCTATTTGCATTGATCTACATCAATTGGTATCAGAGCGTGGCTCACAGATCGTCCTCACGATCTGACGATTCATCCAGAGGCTCGCACAGACGTACAATCAAAGAATCTCGTTCAACAAACCAAGCATGGCGTAATGAGGTAAGACAAATACTATCTAATATGCTGCAAGTTTGTGCGGATATACAAGCTTTGGTGAGAGAAATGCTTGAGCTGTGGAATGTTGAAGCGTTAACGTGACAACTAGATGAAAATGCTGTCAAAAACGTGCAAAAGTTGATCCAGAAGGTTTTGGAAACTCCGTTGCCGTTGCCAAGTGTTGTCGTCAATGCAACCCTCGTCCTAAGCAGTTCTTCGACAACTCCTGTCCCCAAAGCTGCTCTCCAGAACAATATCATTCGTACTACACCTATACAGGATGAATTTGAAGGCAATAATGAAGAGAAAAAAGAAGACAAATCCTCCTCGGTTGCTTCTGGAGGCCCCCTGCTTGGAATTCCGCTCCCACAACACTGATTACTCCATTTATAGCCCCTAAAACCCAGCCAAACCCCCCTCGCCATCCTCATGCCTCCCACAACGCTCCACCTCGGCCACACACCGTTGCCATCTCCTCTTCCCACCTCCTTCCCCACCACCCACGCCACCGCCCTCCCTCTCCGACTCCCTACCCGATACCGCCAACACCTCCATTCCCGACGCGGTTGCTGCATAGGGCCTCCCGATTCATCCCATCGCCGTCGTTTAAGGCTTCCCGACTCAACTCATTGTTGCCGTCACCTATTTCGTCGACGAAGCTGTTGCCGCCTTCCGTACACTAAGAAGAGGCGTCGACCTCAACTCCATCCGTCGCCATCTCGCCGCTACCACCACATGTGGCCTCCCACATCGCCTAGTTGTCATCGCTCTTGGAAGGGAGGAACCCTAAAGAGGGTTGGGGATTCCTCTTCAATCGGATCCCCTAAAACAAGGGATGAGATATTTTTGAAAATTTACAATTAACCCCCTCCTCACATGAGTGTTTATCTAAAGGGTCAAATGGAGGGTACATTATGTTATGTGCATATTTTAAGTGAAGGGGCCAGAAGTTTTGCAGCCATATCCCTCAATGTGAAAAAATTATAAACGTAACATGGAAAACGAGCGAAATTGGGGAGATCCGATCAAGCAATCCATGTCGAATTCTCCATTGACAGCTCGAAGATCAAGCAATTCGTCGGGAGATGATTTTTTCAAGCAAAAGAGAACTGATGCTGCGTGAAATTATAAAAATAGGGCTTTATTTTCTATTAAGTTTAATTAGGGTCGAGCTAACATAAATTATGGTTAATTGAGTCATTGCAATTTTATTTTGAATAAAGAGATCGTGTGTGATCTCATATCAAATTAGTTAGTCGGTTAACTTTAGCAGTTAATCGTTTAGAGATATTTAGAGTCCAAATTAGGATAAGTTAGGATTTAATTTTTGATTTTTTTTCTGTTTTGTTGTCCGGCCCCTTCTATATAAGGGAATGGTAGTACTTTGTTTAAAGACAGTTGAAATTGAAATCAAATTGAGATTTATCTCATATCTCTCTCCTCTTCTTTCTTCTCCCTCCATGCGATCTCGACGTTTCTCTTGCCAAATCTCTTGCAATCGACGAGTTTTTCTCTTCTCCATCCCTCAAATTTCTTCCACCAAATAATTTTTCCATCGTCAATTTTTTTTCTGCCGTTGGGGATTTCTATTTGAATCGATCTGCATCAGTCCGCCACCACGTTTCCCTTGTTGGGTTGGTAAGAAATCGTGTGGTCAAAATCCTTCAGTAGCTCAAGCCACCTACGTTATCTCATGTTCGGCTCCTTCTGATGTTATGGTTTATGTTCAGGATTATAATAATGCTTTTCTTTTTCTTCTGCTGCAATTTGGGATACACATGCATAATGCATTTTCTTTTGTTACATGTAAATTTTATGGAAATTTATATTATACAAATTGGTAACATATTGTTGGTTTTGTGCCTTGATTAGTTAATTGTTGTGGAAAGAGGTGAAAAATGAAAGTTGTATTCCTCATAGCCCTAGATCTCTCTTATATAGGAAAAGCTCTAAGGAAAAATTACATAAAATAGAATGAAGAAATAGAAAAACATAAATAAAGACGTAGAGATCTTAGTATCTCAACACTCCCCCTCAAGTTGGAGCATATATGTCTATCATGCTAAGAGCTTTGGTGAACATATCTGCAATCTGATCTCCTGATGCAACATGAGAAGTTGAAATAAGCCCTTTTTGAATCAAATCACGGGTGTAATGACAATATACTTCAATGTGCTTCGTTCTCTCATGAAAGGCTGGATTATTAGCAATGAACATAACTGCTTGATTATCACATTTGAGATGCATAGGAAGTGGCACCTCAATAGTTAGGTCAGTCAGGACTGACTTAACCCACATCATTTCCGTGCTCCCTTGGGCCATGGCCCTATATTCAGATTCAACGCTGGACCGAGCAACAACTGTTTGTTTCTTACTCTTCCATGAAACCAATGACTACCAACAAACACGGTAAAGCCAGAGGCGGACTTTCTGTCCTTGAGACAACCAACATAATATGCATATGTACATCTAGTGACTGTAAGCAACATATCTCTTCTTAAAAGGAGTCCTGCACCTGGAGAAGACTTCAGGTATCTTAAGATCAAGCAAACTACATCCATGTGGGCCTGTCTAGGTTGCTCCATAAAGTGACTGACTCTACTCACAACAAATGATATACCGGGCTTGATAATAGTAACATATAGCAGCTTCCAACTAGCTCTCTGTACCGTCTCTTATCCACCTCCTCAGAGTCATCATCATAGAGACTAGCATTGGGATCCATTGGTGTACTGGCAGGTCTACATCTCATCATGCATGTCTCATATAGAAGGTCAGTAACATGCTTCCTTTACGTCATAATCATACCCTGTTGATTACGTGCGAACTTCAAGCCAAGGAAGTAACGTAGCTTGCCAAAGTCCTTGTTCACAAACTGTCGTCCAATGAAATTCTTAGCTTCTTGAATGCCTTTTTTATCGCTGCCAGTAATAATGATGTCATCAACATAAAGTAGAACAACAACCTTACCTTGCCGAGTTCTCTTAACAAAGAGAGAATCATCTGCAATAGATCTGACAAACTCGTTCTGTTTAATCAACTCTGAGAGCTTCTGAAACCTGGCCCCTGGACCTTGCTTAAGGCCATATATGGCCTTATGGAGACGCCATACCATCCTGAACTCCCCCTCAGCAGCAAAGCCTGGTGGTTGCTGCATGTAAACTTCCTCCTACAGATCTCCATACAAAAATGCATTCTTGACATTTAATTAAAAAAGTCGCCAGTCACATACTACAACAACAACAATAAGAATCCTTAGTGTAGAGTGCCACACAACAGGAGAAAAATCATCTTGATAATCCACCCCATAAATTTGGGTGAAACCACGAACAACCAATGTGGCCTTATATCTGTCCATAGTACCATCATTGCAGTGTTTTACAGTAAGCACCCACTTGCTGCCAACAACAGACACATCTGGAGGAGCCTGTATAACACTCCACGTATCTCGAGACTGTAAAGATGACATCTCCTCCTTTATCGCTAGACACCAATGACTATTCTACAATGCCTCCTGATAGATCGTGGTGTCTCCACGGCAAACAAGCCCACCACAAACATCTGAAAATCCTCGGAGAGACGATCCAAGGAAACATGTGAAGCAAGAGGATGCATAGTGAATGTACACCTCTGCTTCCGTAGAGCAATATGTACATCCAGATCCTCAGTACCTGTAGAAGGTGTATCATCTAGGACATCCTACACCTCAAGCTATCCATGAAAATCACCAGTGCCATTAGAAGAACTCAAATGCTCAGAACATACCTTGGACGTGCTAGATAATGGAGACAGATGAGCACGAGGTTGGTGCTGGTAAACCTGGAGAAAGAAAGTAGGTGCGGTAGATGATGGTGGTAGAGAAGGTGGTGGTGGTGGAGACGAGGATGGTGCAGTGGAGATCGGAGATAGAGACATATAGACCTCTTCCCCATCCTCTGAAGGAATGAGCTTGTCACATTTGGGAGAGAAATACATAATAGACTCAAATAAGGTGCCATCAGCACTAGCGTAGTATCTTTGTCTAACAGGGTCGAAACAACGATATCCCTTTTGGATCTTGGAGTACCTAACAAATATACATTTGACAGCTTTAGGAGAGAGCTTATCAAGACCAGGAGATATCTGATGAATAAAAGCAACTGAACCGAAGACACATGGTGTAAGTGAGAAAAGATCTGTCTCGGGAAACACAATCAAGATCGGAATCTTTCTCCCCCAAACAGAGGAGGGCATACGATTTACCAGATAACAAGCAGTTAGAACCGCATCTCCCCAGTACGAATGAGGAGCACGACTCTGAATCAAAAGAGTCCTGGTAACATCCAGAAGGTTGTGGTGTTTTTGTTCAGCCACCCCATTCTGTTGAGAAGTATATACACAAGACGTTTGATGCACAATTCCATGGGACTCAAGAAACTGAGAAAGCTGAGCAGTGCAGAACTCTAGAGCATTGTCTGAACGTATAAACTTAACTTTTGCTGAAAAAAATGTTCCTTATTTCATTAATAAAGGACGGAATAACATGACCAACATCAGACTTGTTTTTAAGAAGAAACACCCATGACAATCTTGAAAACTCATCAACTGCAACAAGATAAAATCTATGCCCCTGATGATCTGGGATACGAATGTGACCCCAAATATCGAAACGAATTAATTCAATCAGACTATGACTACCCCGATTCTGACAACTCTGGAACGTGGACTGATGATGCTTCTCAAGCTGGCAGGCCTCGTACTGAAAAGTAGAGCGAGGAGAAATCTGTGGAAGAACGTGACACATCTTTTTCAGAGAAGATGACCAAATCGAAGATGCCATATATAAGGAGACCAGACCCAGTGCGAAGAGAAGAGGTACCAACATAAGGAGATTGCACCAGTCTATAGAGACCTCCTTGCTCACGACCACATCCAATCACCCTGTCCATGAGAATGTTATGAAACATAAGAGCAGATGGATAAAAAATGGCATGACAGTGTAAATCCCTGGTGATTTGACTAATATAAAGTAAATTCGTAGAAAACTCAGGTGCATAAAGAACAATCTGAAGCTGCATTGCAGGAGTTAACTGCACCTCCCCCTGACTAATAATGGGAGAATGTGTCCTATCTGCTATCACAATAGATCATCCAGGCTAAGTTGGACTAAAGGCACTAAACTGATCTCTGTTACCATGGAGATGATGCGATGCTCCTGAGTCCATGATCCATTCTGACACATATACCTTGTAACAACTAGTAAAGGCATATGCTATATATGATGTAGATGCTGATGCAAAAGCAACTACCTCTGAGGATCCTGAAGGAGAGCTGGTTGACCCAGAGTAGGCATAATCTCCCCGAGCCTCGTCAAAAGTTCATCAAATCTCTGATCAGATGCAGGTGAAGAACGACTAACCTGCTGAATCTGCTCTGTCAAACGTGCTGAAGCTGGGAACCCATGCTTGGAATAACATGTTCCCTCAGAATGTTCTGGCCTGTGACAGTAAGTACAAGGCTTTGAGGGGGTCGACTACTCCCTCCCCTACCACGACCATCTCGACCACCACGAAATTGTGTTGAGCCCCCTCTACCACGGGATGCTGTCATGGCTGAGGACGTCTGAGACTGCTGAGTACCACCAGAGGATATGGAGAGCCTACTCAACCTATGATATGCCTCCTCCATCAGATGTATGGTGGCATCAGTAAGAATATGTGCTCTAGCTGCATCATATTCAGGATCAAGTGCCGCTAGAAAAACTCTTGTCATCACTGAATCCCTATATTCCTTGAGTTACTCTGGTGTGGCAGTCAAGGGAATGTAACCATGTAACTTCTCAAACATACCCCTTATAGAAGTGTAAAGGGTATGGAGAAGGTGACCATTCTGCTTCGAAGTGAAGATGTAGTGCTGGAGTTGCAGAATCTTCGACTCATTCTTCATCGGAGAATATGTAGCTGCTAGAATGTTCTACATAGTCTTTGGCGTGGGCTGACTCAAAATGTCATTGGCTATCTCCAAGGATACCATTCCAGAAAGCCATTCACCTGCATAAGCATTGCCTGCCTCCCATGAAGCATTAACCCCGGTCTTGTCGCCATGCTGCTCCTGTGTGAGGATATGCTTCTTGTCATTGTATTGCATTAGACTCATGAACTGCATGACCCACAGTTTATAATTTGTTTCATCCATCTTCGCAATGAGTGTTGGACCTTTGAAGGCACCTAGGGATGAAATATCTACATTGTTATTTGACATGATGACGACAATCGCTCAAGACTAGGGTTGCACACTGGAAGAATAATGTCTACACGGACATACAGGAAGATGGTTGTAGGTGTAGACTCATATCGCAACCACTTCTATTATTTGAAGGATCCTTTGGTGGCTAGGGTGTTTCACACTACACCATAGGGACCCAAAAGTACGAAGTTTGAGGCAACCGAGAGCAACCCTAAGCGGCCACGAGAGGATAGGCGCACACGCAAGGGGCAGCGAGAGGTGACGAGAGGTGCACACGTGCACGCAAGTGCACATGAGCGAGAGAGGCGCGCACGCATGGGCGCTAGGGTGTAGTAGGCGCACACACAGTGGCGTGTGGTGTGCGGCCGCGGGGGCGCACAGGGTCGCTGACGCATGGGGCGCTGAAGGCGCGTGGCCCTACTGGCTGTGGCCACGGGGAGACGCGGCGCGGATGTGCGGAGGCCAAGAGGGTTTTGTTGTGGTTGGATTTTTAGGCCACAGGCTCCGGTCTAGGACCGTCGCTTTGATACCATGTGAAAAGAGGTGAAAAATGAAAGTTGTATTCCTCATAGCCCTAGAGCTCTTTTATAAAGGAGAAAAGCTCTAAGGGAAAATTACATAGAATAGAATGAAGAAACAGGAAACCATAAATAAAGACGTAGAGATATGAGTATCTCAACAATTGTGAATGTCATTCGAAACGCAAAAAATTTTCCCTCATTTTCGGTACGTAATATGATCTCTTGCGAATATGATACCGCGAGTGATGTGTAAACTGGTAACCGAATCCACGGGCGTTACAATTATCGTCAAGTTCTATTGCTATTTATAAAATCAAATGTGAGAGTGTTGATAAATTAGCAAGTTGGTTGAATCTTATAATAAGATTTGAAAGGTCTACGGTTTGACTCTAAAGATTGGACCTTTTTCTTGGAACTAATGTTAAATTACTTGATTTATTATGAAATTCTGACTGAGACTTATGCGTGGTAATCTAATTGAAAAGAATTCATGTTTTTTGTATACAATTGTTCTTAACTTTGATAATGAGATGAGCAGATGAAATTTCGGATTACTACATGGATTATCCATTAAATATTGAATATTGCAGAAATTCTACTTAAACCTATAATTGTGCATATGCCATATATATATTTCACTTTTTTCTCTTATATGTCCATATATTTATTTATGGGATTTGTTGGGAAACGTGAATGAGTTGTTTAACAAGGAAATAAAATAGCAAAAGACACAATAACTAAGTATGCGTCAACACTCCCCCTCAAGATGGAGCATAGATGTCAATCATGCTCAGCTTGGAAGCACACTTCTGAAATGGGCCACGTAACAATGCCTTGGTGAATATATCTGCAGTCTGGTTTTCTGAAGTAACATGGGATGTGGTAACGAATCCTTTCTGAATCATATCACGTATGAAGTGGCAATCCACCTCAATATGCTTAGTCCGTTCATGGAATGCAGGATTGTTTGCAATGAACAACGCAGCCTGATTATCACACTCCAAGTTCATAGGAAGTGGTATGTCTAAGCATAAATCTGTCAGCACCGCTTTCACCCACATCATCTCTGTAGTAGCCTGGGCCATAGCCCTATATTCGGATTCAGCACTGGATCTAGCTACCACAGTTTGCTTCTTGCTCCTCCATGAGACTAGGGCATCTCCAACATAGACAGCATACCCTGAGGTGGACTTCCTATCCTTAGGACATCCTGCATAGTCTACATCTGCACATGCTGAGACAGAAATCCCCTTTCCTTTCTTGAATAGCAAACCTTTACCTGGAGAAGATTTGAGATATCTGAGTATCATGTGTATTGCATCCATATGCACCTGGCGTGGCTGCTCCATGAACTGGCTCACACGGCTCACTGCAAATAATATATCTGGCCTAGTGATCGTGACATATAACAATTTGCCTACCAGCTCTCTGTATCTTCTCCTGTCAACCTCCTCTGTGTCATCATCATACAGCTTCAAGCTAGGGTCCATTGGTGTCGTAGCAGGTCGACACCCTAGCATACCTGTCTCACTCAGTAGATCTGTGACATACTTCCTCTGTGACATGACTAATCCATATGGATTTCTGGCAAACTCCAGCCCCAGAAAATATCTAAGGACTCCCAAGTCCTTGGTGACAAACTCGGTCCCCAGCCTTTCCTTTGCCTGCTTAATGCCCTGGTCATCATCGCCTGTAATCAAGATATCGTCAACATAAACCATGATTACAACAATACCTCTTGCCGTCTTCTGTACAAACAAGGAATGATCAGCATTGGAGCGTTTATCCTTGTTTCTCAAAGAGGTCTGACAGCTTCTGGAACCATGCTCTGGGGCTCTGCTTAAGGCCATAGATAGCCTTATGTAATCTGCAAACCTTGTAACACTCCCCCTCAACAGCAAAACCTGGTGGCTGTTGCATGTAGACTTCCTCCTGCAGGTCGCCATACAGAAAGGCATTTTTCACATCCAGTTGATAGAGTGGCCAGTCTCTAGTAACTGCAACTGATAAGAGGATCCGCAGAGTGGAATGACGAGCCACCGGGGAGAACGTGTTAAGATAATCTACTCCATACGTCTGTGCGAATCCCCTTGCAACTAGGCGTGCCTTGTACCTGTCAATGGAGCCATCTGCATTATGTTTGACTGTAAATACCCACTTACAACTCACCGGGTTGACATCCGGTGGTATAGTAACCAAGCTCCATGTTCCTCTAGACTGAAGTGCCGCCATCTCTTCCTCCATTGCTAACCGCCATCGAGAATCCTGCAAAGCCTCATGGTGGTTCCGTGGAATATCTGTAGCTGAAAGTGCCAAAGCAAACGTCCTGAATGGTCCAGATAGCCTCTCAAACGAAACCGCAGCTGATACTGGATACTTGGCACAGCTTCTCTTCTGCTTGCGTAGAGCGATTGGAACATCCATATCCTCTGTGGTAGCACCCTGCTCCTGTAATGCATCCTGTTGAGAAATGTCGTCAGATCCATCAACATTAATATTTTCATTACATACCATAGGCGAGCTAGTTGATTGGTCAGGGCCATGAGCTTGATTCGGCCGCCGGGTGTAATGGAATGGTAACGGGGATATTATTGGTGGCGGTGGTTGTGGTGGTGGTGGTGGTGGTAATGGTGGTGACGGCTGTGATGTTGGTGGTGACGGCTGTGATATTGGTGGTGCCATGAATACGATATCAGGAGATAATGGTGGTGGCTGCATGTTCCCAGATTCTGAAAAATACATGATAGATTCAAAGAATGTAACATCTGCACTGATCATATACCGCCGACGCACAGGGTCAAAACACTTGTACCCCTTTTGAGTTCTGGAGTACCCCACAAAGACGCACTTGACAGCCCTAGGAGAGAGCTTGTCAGAGCCGGGCGACAACTGATGGACAAATGCGACAGACCCAAACACACGAGGGGTAAGAGTGAACAGATCCTTGTCAGGATATATAAGTGAGAAAGGAACCTGTTCATTCAAGACAGACGAGGGCATACGATTTATAAGATAACATGCAGTAAGGACTGCATCACCCCAGTAGGAATACGGAACATGACTCTGAATGAGAAGTGACCTTGTAACATCAAGAAGATGACGATGTTTTCTTTCTGCAACCCCATTTTGTTGAGACGTATGAGCACAGGATGTTTGGTGAACAATTCCTTTTGAGGAGTAGTAGTTGGCTAGATTGTTGGTGCACAACTCTAAGACATTGTCAGTTCTCATAATTTTGACTGTTGTGGAAAAAACATTCTGAATCTCATTTAGAAAGTGAATAATAATATCTCCGGCTTCAGACTTATTTTTCATTAGAAATACCCATGATGCTCTAGAAAAATCATCCACAAATACAATATAAAACCTGTGCCGCTGATGATCGGGAACACGACTCGGACCCCAGACGTCGACATGAAACAACTCAAACTTGGAGTTACTACTCCGACCTTGACTATTGGGAAAAGATGACCTGTGATGTTTTCCCAACTGACACGCCTCACACTGGACAGGTGTGTGAGAGAGACTATAGGGTAGGACTAGACGCAACTTCTGAAGCGGTAAATGACCAAAACGCAGATGCCACAGGAGAGGAGATACTTGTTCTGCGGGAGAGGCTGTGATTCCGGCAAACGGGGTCTGGTTCAGACGATAAAGGCCTCCTTGCTCATAGCCATGACCAATCACGTTGCCCGTACGGATGTCCTGAAAAATCAAAGAAGATGAATCAAAAATAGCTCGACAATGGAGATCCTTCGTAATCTGACTAATTGACAACAGATTCATTGAAAAATGCGGTGCATGCAAAACATTCTTGAGCTGCATAGAGGATGTCAATCTAATCTCCCCTTGACCCGTGATAGGGGAATGTGTGCCATTGGCAATCACTACTGTCCGTCCTGGAGGAATCTGAGTATATCCTGTAAGTAGACTCTGGTCGCCACATAGGTGATGTGTAGCGCCCGAGTCCATGATCCATGGTAATGTATCCGATCTACTACTGTGGAGAGCAAGTGTACTACCTGAAGTACTCGTAGAGGCAGAAGCAGAGGCAGCAGCCTCAGTATGATTCTCTGTTGACGGTGCTGGGCCAGACGGTGGTATAATGCCCCTAAGACGGGCAACCAGATCATCAAATCGCTGATCCAAAGTAGCTGCAAACGGGGGCTCTATCTGCTCAGCGGCTCGTGCGGATGCAGGAAATCCATGCTTTGAGTAGCATGTATCTTCAGTATGTCCGACTCGGTGACAGTATGAGCACGTTGGCCTAGTGCGGCCACCCCTTCCACGGGGAGTACATCCACGGCCCTGGTAATGAGAACCACGGCCTCTGTTGGCCGCCATGGCTGAGGGATTCTGACTCGCAGCTGCTGAAGGTACTGTGATCCTACTCAATCTGTGAAAAGCCTCCTCCATGGGAGGAATAGTCGAGTCTGCCAAAATCTGTGAACGTGCTGCCTCATATTCTAGATCAAGTGCAGCGAGAAACACACCCACCATCGTCGCATTCCTATATGTCTTCTGCTGTTCTGGCGTGGCGGTAAGAGGCATGAAGCTGTAGAGCTTCTCAAACATCCCTCTCAATGATGTATAGAGAGAATGTAAAGGGCGGCCATTCTGCTTTATTGTGAATATGTCATGTTGTAACTGCAGGATCTTCGTTTCATTCTTCGCCTGAGAATACGTTGCTGCCAGGATATCCCACATGTCTTTGGCCGTGGGTTGATGTAAGATGTCATTGGCAATTTCAATAGCCAATGTACCGGATAGCCATACTTTGGCATATGCATCGTCGGCCTCCCACGAGGCATGAACTCCAGTCTTCTCTGCAGGCTCTGGCTCGGTAAGAATGTGCTTCTTACCTGTAGACTTCATCATGCTCATGAACTGCATCGCCCACAGTTCATAGTTCGTACCATCCATTTTAACAATAGGCGCTGGACCACGAAATGCGCCGATAGACGGGATCTCTGCCTTGCTGTCCGACATACTGGAAACGGAAGACTGGAGCGACTGAAAGAGAAATAATCTTTGTCTACAGTGACATAACCGGGATTAGTTGCGTGTGTAGACTTCAAGCAACTAACCCCATATAGATCCGGATCTGTACCCTAGGGTTTTGGGAGCTAGGGCACGTAAGCACGTGCGTGGGGCACCCGCGCACGCACCTGGAGTATCACGCGCGTGCTGGAGTGCGCTACTGGAGAGCCTCACGCGCACTGGAGCGCGCAACTGTGCACGTAATAGTGCGCACAGTTGCACTGGAATGGTGCGCACGGTGCTGCGCTAGTGAAGGCGCAAGACTTGTGCGCGTATGCGTGCGGTGATGCACGCACAGCGTGTGAGGCTATGCGCGAGGCTATGCGCTGGCGTGCGTGAAGCACGCAGAGCCGCTCGAGATGCGCAGGATGCGCGCGCACAGGCGCAAGATGCGTGCGCACAGGCGCGCACAGGTGCTGGAGTCGATGCTCGATGCGACGTTGCCTGCGCGGAACCGGTGGCTGATCGGCTAGGCGGCGCCGACTCGAAGGAGAGAAGAAGAAGAGAGGCCGGCGGGTGGGGTTAGGGTTAGGGTTAGGTTTCGAGAACTCCGGTCTAGGACCGTCGCTCTGATACCATGTTGGGAAACGTGAATGAGTTGTTTAACAAGGAAATAAAATAGCAAAAGACACAATAACTAAGTATGCGTCAACAGGATTTTTACACCCATAACCCTTAGTAATTATGCAATTACAGTCATATCCCCGTATAATCATGAATTACACGAGAAATCCTGGATAGTCACCCCGTCTTACACTCATAACCCTCTGTTAATTTAATATGTTAACTCAACCATATGAATGAGTTAATCTAACTCATCCTCAATCCAATGGTTGGTAAATAAAAAAAATACCCATCTCTCTTCAACCTCCATCCACCTTCCCTTCACCCTCCCTCCACCTGAACCTCCCCCCTCCGACCTCCCTCCCTCTATCGTCGACCTACCATCTCCCAACGTCCCTACCGCACATTAACCTACAGGAATGGTGCGAATACTAGCGAGCCGAGGAGCAACGAACTGAAGAAGGAAGGAGGGTTGGATGATAGCGGGCTGCGGGCTTTGAGCAGGGGAGGATCGGGCTCCAGGGGTCGAGTAGGAGCGCGGGGCTCACTTGGCGGCGGGGGGGTGGGGGTGTCCGAGCAGGGGAGGTGGCGGTGGAAGGACCTAGGCGGGTGGGGGGGGTCGATTGGGGGATGGCAGGTCAAGCAGGGGAGGAGTGGGTGGCTTGCGGGTCGAGCAGGGGTGGGAGGTAGGAGGACCTGGACGGTGTAGGTCGAGCAGGAGGGGGGGGAGGACCTAGGGGGGTCGATTGGGGGGCGACGGGTCGAGCAGGGAGGAGTGGTTGGTTTGCGGATCGAACATGGGTGGGGGGCGATTGGGGGGCGGGAGGACCTGGGCAGTGGGGGTGGGAGGACCTGGGCGGTGCGGGTCAAGCAGGGGGGGGGCGATTGGGGGGCAGGAGGACCTAGGCGAGGGGGGCGATTGGGGGGCGGCGGGTCGAGCAGGGGTAGGGGGCGATTGGGGGCGAGAAGACCTGGGGGGTGGGAGGACCTGGGCGGTACGGGTCGAACAGGAGGGGCGATTGGGGGGCGGGAGGACCTGGGCAGTGCGGCGGCAGGGAATCCAACAGTGGGTTCAAGCAGCTGGGCTGGGGAGGGAGGGGTGTCGAGCAGGGGATGAGGACCTGGACGGTGGGTTTGGGGGGAGGGAGCTGGGGCGCCGCCGCGGCGGGAGCAGAGCTTTGAGGAGAGCTCGCTCGGCACCGGGATGGGGGTTCGAGGAGGAGCTCGACGGGTGGGGGGGTGACGATGGCATGTTATTGCAAATAAAAATGAGCTTTAGGGGCAGTTTCATCCTTTTCAACCCTAAAACCGTCAAATATAACGTGTGTGACAAACGGAACATAGCACATGGTTATGTTATGTAAGAGTTAACCATTCCTCAGGGTTTCTCATGTAATTCATGATTATATAGGGTTATGATTGTAATTGTGGAATTACTCAGGGTTATGGGTGTAAAAATCCCTTTATTAAAAAGATAGTTCTTAATATCAGACATATAAAATGGCATAATATTATCTGCATAAAAAATGATAATAGCTGCTATATAGCTGTCAAAGTGGAAAATGTTATCTAATAAAAAATATTCACGACTATTATTTTTTGAAATTTGAACATAGTTTGAGAGAGAGATTCCTAAGTAGTACCTCGGATTTACTTAAATCCTTAGGTACTACGATGCACTTTTTTTATCTGGATGCTACATTGGTGTCTCATGTTGAACATGCGACATCATCTAATGTTTTTTACCCATGTACTACAGGGGAAACACAACTTCGATATGAGCTATCTCTAAAAACTCATGGATGTAATATTCGAGGTACTTTCTTTTAATATCGCATTCCTAACATGCGATATATCGAGAACTTCTGGAAATGATGCAATTCGAGGGAGTTTCTCCTATATCGAATGTTGAGAATGCGATATTGGAGAAACACCCTGGATTCACAAAATTTGCAGGAAGTTTCTCCTAGCTTGCATGTTGAATATGCGATATTAAAGGAACTTCTTGGATATGCAACATTTACAGAGAATTTTGGACAATAAAGCCATTCATTCATAGTTGATCTTGATTTTCACATTGAAATTAGAATAAATTAAATGCATAGGTTCATAATATATCAAATTATCCACATTGATATTGGTATAAACAAAATGCACATTAACATTCACATAATTGGCTCCCAAACATTCAAAAATATAAAAATTTTATTAACTTAGAATTTTACAAAATGTGTTTCCATTAACATCATATTTAGAACAACTTAGAATTTTGCAAATTATCGCCTTCTTCTTCGTTGATATGTCCTCGTTGTATCATGCGAATCAAAGGGTAATAAACGACTGCCCTCATCTACCATCGTTATTTGGGAGGGTCCTGCACTGTCATCCTCAAATGTTGGCATTGGTGGCGGTGTCAACTTGAGTAAATGGGTTGAGTATCCAATATCCATAATGTCCACGTCTAACCTCATCGGTGCCTGCGATGTTGGCATGCCTTCACTCGGTCGCTCGACAACTAGTGTGAGGAACTGGCTCTCCAATTCCGAAGATGGAACGTCTGCATCTGTTCCTGCATCTTCCTCCTCGTCCACAGGTATGGCGGGTGGTTCATGCGCTCTGCCCGTGCCTCTTCGTCTTCCTCTAGCCCTTCCTTGTCTAGCCTCTGCCTGAGCCTGGTCAGCATGCTCCTCGTGTATCGTGAGCGCATATGCAAATTAGAATGCTAATCATTGCTCCATGTCAGCCTTTGCTTGGACTGTAATCTCCCGACACTCCTGGTATATATATGCGGTCTCACCTGAGCATCTGCATCAAAAAAATTAATACACATAATGGTTAATCTTACAAAATGTCCTGGTGAAACTGACAACGTATTTGGTGAGTGTTCTTACGTTGCTTGCCAAAGTAGCCCCTAATCGACGTACAAATCTCCTTGTAATCATCCTATACCAATCCATATAGCCCGGAGTCGCAATGATCCCATTGGATTAATCGAGGGAGACAACTCTATCCACTCGATCATCCCATTCACGCATGTACACCCAATGTTTGGACCTCCAATCAATATGTACCTTTCCCCTCAAGCCGATGGCATGGAGGTCCTGCAATGTAAAGCACGTCACGAGAATGCCTTGACGGCCACCAAATTGACGAAGAAAGCGGTACAGGAAATAATATTCCATAATGCGGAAGTATATGAACGGTACCCATGCCCTCCAAATGTTTTGTCCCTCGAGACAATAGGCTGGTAGATGCGCAAGTATGCCATCATTATATGGCGTCACAACACCTGCACGGAAAATTGATTGGTAATTCAGTGGCCGTTTTTGCAGAAAATTGAAGGAATGTATTGTTGCTTATTTACCTGCTCTGGTGATTGCGTGTCTAAAGCGTCATGGTATGGTCTTACGACATGGGTTGGCTGTCGACGATGCGCAAACGACGAGCCCAACGAACTCCTAACGGACGGCCGTGCAACTACCTTGTTTCCCTAAGCACATGAGCAATGTGTGGAAAATGCACCCATGCTCACAGCTGAAGCCATATGACCGAGCCTCCAATCTCCTTGGTCGTCATATCTACTGCTAAACATAGATGCCTGTATTGAAATGCAAGTACCGATGATCCCCAGCTCAGCATCTCAGAGTATTGTAGATTATGCAGATGTGGAAGTGTAATCAGAGAAATCAATGACCCCGACTTGTCCATGAATAAAACACCACCCAATAATTATAAAATATATGCTCGTGCATCCCTCTGCAAGACCACCTCTTCGGCATCTGGTGGCAATTCTGTAAAATGTGTGAATAACCAGCTCGTCAAAACTCTGCTGCCAACAATCTCAGAAGGTAGGGGCCTGACACCGAGAAGCTGCTCGCATGTGTCAGCCCACGTCGCTCCAGGGTGGTTTCTCTTATAACTATTGATCCATCGATCTGTAACCCCAAGATGAAAGCGACATCCTACAACGTAATGGACATCTCTCCACTGGCCATGTGGAAAGTGTGTCTCAGGTCTCCATCGCTCCACCAAAGCTGTAATTAAGTGCCAATCTAGTGTGATAAATTTCAATTTTGAAATACATCCAAATCCTTCCTGAGCTACATAAGGCTGTAGGCGGTCGTCCAAAGGGATGCGGCGTACATGTGATTCTCGTCGTCGACAATGCAACCATGATGATGCCTACAATTGGAATGTTACACAAAGTATTATGGCAAGTACTTAATGATTTGGAATTAATAAATGGTTTACATCGTCTGCCCAAACACGACGTGAACGATGGTGCTTCTGCTGAGTCAAAACGAATGGGTCAAGCGGTCCGGGGTCCATCTGCACTTGAGAAAATGAAATTTCAAAGACGTAAATTTGCATCAAGCAACAAAAAGAACATGTATTCTGTCAACATTTACGTCTAAAAAGAAGGTAAACTTACACAAATCAGGACATTTACGTTCGTTATGACCTTCGCCTCTACATTTATCACATTTATTTTTATTCCTTTCTGATGGTTGTGCATTAGATGTGGATGTTTGAGAATCCCTTCTGCTTTTATTAGGACAACCACGTTTTGTATGACCAAGTATACCATAAAAAGAACACGTATTCTGTCGAATGACATCCTTAACATCCATTTCATTATAAATCCTAGTTGATCGTGGACGATCTTTGCCACGCTTATGCTTTTTATCGGGACGTAATTCTGGGTACTCCAATGTGACCCACGTTTTCCGGTCACCAATTGGAAAAACCGTCCTCAGTAAACCTTTAATTATTGTTGCCATGTGTATCATTCACCAACATAAGAATCAACTTCTGCTCGACGTTTGGAAATGACTGCGATAGCATGGGAACATGGGATACGGAAAATTTGCCATTTATTACATGTACATCTATGTTGGCCCAAGTTCACCGTGTACCGTTCCCAGCCTCTTCTTTGATCCCTTTCCTGACATTCTTTCTACTATGGAATGAAGTCGTGAAGAAACGCAACCAACGGCTTCTGGAAGACTACTCAACCGATTCTGGGTCTGGACCCGGTAGAACAGCAGAACTGCCCTGCTGATATAGTATAGTATAGCACGGGCCTGTGTGGCCGGTCCACTCCCCCCTCTTCTCGTTCATTTGACTCCCACTCGGTCCGCTCCGCCAGGTATTCATTCTTTGCTTTGAGTCTTTGCATAGAGGGAAAGCATAGTGAAAAGGTAGGGAGAGTATGGTGTTGTGTCTAAGAGGCAATAAGGCTGAACTTTCTTTCCCGACCTCGAGATTTTCTAACTTCTCATAGAATCCCATACTGTGTACATCGAACACCACTCAATACCTCAAACAATATGTCTAGGAGGTCGAAGCAGCGATGTGGTTACAAAGGCGATGAGGTCGAAGGAGGCCCGTGAGAGTTTGCAGTATGAAGCTGGGTTTAACGGGGGTCTTAAAAGATATCGCATTTTAGATGTGCGATACCGTAGTCGCATATTGAAGATGTGTTTCCCCTGTAGTACCTGAGTAAAAAAAACATTAGATGGTCAGATAAACAAATATGTAGTAGTACCTAGGGAATTAGGTAAATCCGAGGTACTACTTAGGAATTTTCCTCCATAGTTTGATGACTTTAAATTTTAAACATAATTTTCCCCTATTCAAACATATTTTTTGACTTTCTTTATTTGAAGATATGTTGTGTATAATAATACTGATATTACAAGTGGTGTATTCACGATGTCAATAACTTATCTTTCATATTATATTATCTGATATTATGAATCCATTCTGTGCAGCACACGAGCACACACTAGTTATTATTAATATGATGTTCCATTTTGATACTATTAATTGAGTGGCCGTTTAACATGGCATTGATTTATTTTTATCAAAGTTTTCATAAAATGAGGTTGGTTTTGTAGATCGGGTCTTATCATGCAACATCTTTGTTGGTAGCATCTAGACCGCCTACAGTTGGTGTACTCAGCCGAGGGAATTGTCTGGAAGGTGCTTGTTAGAAAATAAACATGCGGAAACGAACATGGAAAAAGATAAAGAAATATAAAGAAGACGGGATTTTTACGTGGAACCCTACTCCGTGAGGAGCGGGATGAAACCACGGGAGAAGCCCTCTAAGGGGCGGATATTCTATTGAACTTTCTCATCTGTTACAGGAGGCCTGGGGCTCCTTATATAGCTTCCACAGCACCTCCAAGTCCCACCACTAGGCGGTATGGGACTAAACTCAGTGGTGGGGTAAATGGACCCTGGAGGGATCCATTTACCCACCTATTACATAAGTGACGCATGCTCCAAATACTCTAACACTCCCCCTCAAGCTGGAGCATGCAATGCTCAGCTTGGACAAACAGGAAGAAACTCAACTCACAATACATGACACTACAGACAATATCAACCCAACGCGCACAGCTGCTGCAGTCGAGGATGTTGCTTCTCATGGCGTGCATGTGAGGAGGACGAACGGGGCTGGAGTGTCTATCTGGCTCAGAGAATGGTACTCTACTGCGGAGTCCCTATGATACCACATGAAAACCCTTGCCCTTAATGGCATAGGGAATAGTCCTCTGCTATGGAGTCCCTATGGCTCACATGAAAGCTCTGGCCGACCAACAAGAATGACAAATGATTGGCATGCATCATCGTCGAGTCTGAATCTGAAATTTGTAGAGTCTGAACATCTGACCGGTCTGGAAAAGCTGACATCTGAATCTTGGAACAAGACCTGTGACTCTCTATATATATACTCCCCCTTTCTCCCATACTGGTCGGAATGACATTGTTGACCACGTTGGGAGAAGATAAGATAATACATAAATATGGGGAAAAATGAATATTCTCAAAAAAAATTCCTTTTACGGCTTTTCTTCATTTTTTTTGTAATAAGCCGTCCATTTTTTTTTGAACATATTTTTTTATATAAGCCGTTCCAACCTTTTTTTTTTCGGCTTTTGCAACACACATGTTTTTTTTTTTTAAAAAAAAGCATACGGCTCTTCTTTGTATGCGACTCTTTCAATTTTTTTTACCATGCGTTCGACTTTTTCTTGTTGTACGCGCCTCTTTTTTTTCGACATTTTTTTTAAAAAAAACTTCGGCCCATTTGGGCTTACAAACCTCTTTTTAAAAAAAAAACACACAGGACTGCCTCTCTCTGATTTTTTTAACCCGCCTCAACTGCCCAAGAGGGCCCTTCAACTCCCTTTTTTTTATAGCAGGCCCATTTGGGCCGAATCCCACACCATCATATTTTTTTTTATAATTCTTGCCCAATGTTGGGCCTGGAATAATGTAGCCTCATTTCCTTTTTTTTTTAACAGATAAGCCCACTTGGGCTATCAAATAGCCAATTTTTTTTTTAAATAACCAGGGTTCCCACATCGGGGCCCTAATGAAATCCCGCCGCCCCTGATGGGGAAAAACCATGCCGCCGCGACTGGGGTACTCCCAGATCAGGAGCAGCATCGCGTGAAGAACTTCCGCCTAGGGCAGAGGATGGGAGGCGTGCCGCCAGGAGGTGCTGATGAAGGGGGCGGCACCGAGGCGCCGCTCGGGGTGACGCCTGGGGCTTTGGGCGGCGCCGTCTTGAGAAGCTGCTGGTGTCGAGCGCCGCCTGTGCGCCCTACTCGCGCCTGGGGAGGCGTCGCCATTTGCTGGAAGGGGGGAACGAGGAGTACTTCTGCGCGCACCTGGGCAGTTGTCGGAGGGGCGGCGCGCGAGTCTGCATCGCGGGGGCGCAAGTGCCTGGGGCTGCGTGCGCAGGGCTCATGTGCAGGGCTGGGAGACCTGCCTGGGTGTTGTCTCTGCGCGCGATGAATAGGTGCGCGTGAGGAGCATCCTGCAGGACTCGTGCTGACGCGCGAGGGTCTCCATCGCCTGTAGGTCTTGAAGAAGCGCGCGCGAAGGGGGGATCCACCTTCGCGACAGATAGAGGGAGGCGGAGCACCTGGCGATGCGCCCTGGAAGGATATGCGCCCTAAAGGGGAACTCGCCTGGGCTGTTTGGTGATCGGGGTGCGCGCCTGGGCTCGTGAAGGAGCCTTCCGCCGTCGCTTGTGGCTCGATGGAGGAGCACCTGGTCTCTGACTGTAGAAGATGCGCGAGGTAGACGATGCTTTGCCGCCGCCGCTTATGTTCTCCTGCGACACGTGGGGGTGCTGGAGGCGCGCCTGGACTGCTGGCGCGATTGGATCGCCGGAGGGAGGCAATGGGACTGCTGGCGTGATGCGGCTGGAAGAATGGAGGAGGCCAAAGGATACCGGGAACTCGCATAAGCCTACTTGCTAGGGTTCGAGAAACCCCCAAACATAAACATGAACAGATCTCTACGAGAACAGATCTCGAACAATAACAAGAACAACAAATCTTCAACATAAAAAAAATCTCGACAATCTAAGAACTCGAAATCCACGAGAATCGACCCGCTCTGATACCATGTTAGAAAATAAACATGCGGAAACGAACATGGAAAAAGATAAAGAAATATAAAGAAGACGGGATTTTTACGTGGAACCCTACTCCGTGAGGAGCGGGATGAAACCGCGGGAGAAGCCCTCTAAGGGGCGGATATTCTATTGAACTTTCTCATCTGTTACAGGAGGCCTGGGGCTCCTTATATAGCTTCCACAGCACCTCCAAATCCCACCACTAGGCGGTATGGGACTAAACTCAGTGGTGGGGTAAATGGACCCTGGAGGGATCCATTTACCCACCTATTACATAAGTGACGCATGCTCCAAATACTCTAACAGTGCTTGTCGCATCTTGGCTGGCCTTTGGGGTACTGGTTTACAGAAAATGTGCACACTATTGCTGTCACCAAAATGGGAAGCCGGAGAGGAGTTGAGGTTGGGGCCTTCATCTTGATAGTCTTCTCTTTCATAGGTGAGAGCTGACATGTATTTGTTTTGCGGTTCTCTATTGAGTTTTTTCACCTTGCATATATTGTTGCCTTTTTATCACATGGCAATTACCCTGTTATAATTTCCAATCATATTATCCAAGAATTGTAACAATGTTCGCTTTTACACTTACAGGTAAAGTAGGAGCTTTTATAGCTTCCATTCCTGATGTAATGGTTGCTGCTCTTCTTTCCTTCATGTGGGCAATGCTTACAGCACTTGGCTTATCCAATTTGCGTTATAGTGAAGCTGGAAGCTCTAGAAACATTATAATTGTGGGATTATCCTTGTTTTTTGCCTTTTCTATTCCAGCTTACTTTCAGCAATATGGTTTAAAGCCTGATAGATCCTCAACTGTGCACATCCACTTCCGACCATACACAGTGGCTTCTCGTGGACCAATTCATAGCAAATTGGACGGGGTATGTTTTTACCACCTTTTAGTTTTTATTAGTCTGTACTTAAGTCCCCATGTATCTTATATCATTCTGTGTAGTTAATGCACCTTTCTCATCATATATGTATATTTTTTCTCAAATTTGGTGGGAAGGGCCACTAAACATCTCTACCTCATTTCATCAAACCAATACTTATCAAAACATATTTTTAGATCCAGTCATGACGGCCTCAAATTTCGTGTGCAGTGTCATGAAGCCACATAGGGAAGGGAAAGTTCATTTGCATTTCGCTTATTTTGTCGGAATTCATGGAAATGACTTTAAAGATTATTTTCCGGAAATTAAGGTTTCCAATGTTCTTTAGTTAGTAACTGTTGAGAGATATTTTATATTTCATATTTCTTTCATATATTTCTTTTATTTTTATTTCTTTAATGTAATTTTCCCAACATGGTTCCCCACCTATATAAGAGAAAGCATTCTCATTCCACATGGTATCAGAGCGACGGTCCTAAACTGGAATTTTGTTACCCTTACCCCCTTCCCCACTCGTCGGCCACCTTCTTCTTCTTCTTCCGACATCGTTGTTGTCGATCAACTCCTTGAGGGGCTTCCAACGCCCAAATGGTGGCGCAGGACCTCTGCGCAGAGGCCTAGGACCGCCCAACGGTCAACGATGGTAGCGCTAGGACCCCCTGGACCGCTCAGTGATGCTGCCCAGTCCATCGTGGAGGGATAGGCTAACTTGGAGTGGCCTTTCCAGAAATCCTAACATCACTGACTCGTCGCTGACTCGCCCCGTTCGCCGTCGTGCATTACGAGTTCCCAGAACGGTCTGATTTTTCCTTAAGACATTCTGATTTTGAGCGTTTTTAAGTGAAATCAGACCTTAAGGCTACTCTACGGCCCTAGAAAGAGACCAACATTTATGGGAATGGTTGTATGAGTCTATACACAACCAATTCTCATATGTCTATATAGATGTATTTGCTCTAGTCTACAACCCAAGTAGTCATCTACTATCAGCTTCATTTAGAAAACAAGGTTGATATTGATGAGAGAAAATAATAAGTTGCTTATTCATGAGGCCCTAAGGTTCTCTTATATGGAGGAGATACCTTTTGGGCAAATTATATAAAATAGATGGAAAGAACAGAGAATGCATACAACAACAACAACAACAAAGCCTTTTCCCACAATTAAGTAGGGTCGGCTACATGGATTCTTCGCCTCCATTCAGATCTATCTTGGGTCAATCTTGGACTTATATCCAAAAAACTGGAGAGGGTAAAAAACGACAATGTATATCCTTTGTGACATGACTAATAGAAAGAAAATTTATAAGACGTTCACGTATCCCACCCGTATCCTAGCCTTCGCTCGTCGACCTCTCTTCCACCCTCCACGCGTGCACCACCGTCGTCGCCCACTCCAGCTGTCGCTGCCGCCCAACGCATCTAGGTACACACGCGCCGTAGCCGTACGACTAACACTGACGAGCAACTACAACCCGCGCGACACTGCCATCGCTCAACCCAGTGGCACCCAACGGGCCCCACCGTTGTCCCTCCTCCCCTATTTCGCTGCCAGCCCTAGTGAGTGTCGCACAACATTGTCGTGGCTTCGCTCTGGGCTACTGTGAGACATCGTGGTCACGTCTAGCACCTTCCAACACCTCCAACGATGTGATTTTGATCGGAAAACTTGATTTCAGACCTATAAATCGTGTTTTACGATCCTAGCATGGATCGTGGAATGGCATGGATCATGAATGAACCAAGCACATCGAGGTAGACTGCTACTACACTCGAGATATGATTCAGAAGGGATTTATCTCTATTTCTCATGTTACTTCAAGAGATCAGACTGCAGATATGTTCACCAAAGCACTTGCTAGAGGTCCATTCCATCGTTGTTGTTCTAAGCTGAGCATCATAGACATATATGCTCTAGCTTGAGGGGGAGTGTTGAGATAGTTGCTTTTATTTGTCCTTCATTCATATTTATTACTCCTCTGTCTACTTTATGTAATTTTTCCATAGGGCTTTTCTCCTATATAAGAGAGCCCTAGGGTCACAATGAACAATACAATTTCCTTTTCCCTTTCCACAACATTTGCACACGTTATAACTACAAGGGATGTACCTCTACTAAATAGAAGACCTGTGTCAGGTGAGGCCTTCAGATACCTCAGAATCATATGGACTGCATCCAGTGTTGCAATAGTCGGCCGACTATCCCGAATAGTCAGTCCGACTATGCGGTGCGGGGGGGGGTCCCCGACTGAACAGACCTCCAGTCGATCAATAGTCGGCCCGACCGAATAGGCGGCCGACTATTAGGCCGACTGGAGTTTGACTTTTGATATTTTTATTTTTTTTTCAGTTTTCAGTTTTTATGGGTTACATTTTACCACGGTATCGCAACAAATGTCAAATTCTATATATCTATTATATTGATTGGTACTTTTATCTTGGATTCATGTTAATTAATGACCATATATGTATAAAAATATAAGAATATATGTATTATAAATAATTTTTATATTAAAAAATACAAAATCGAATAATTCCGAATAGTCGCCCGAATACCAGTTATTCTCGATAGTGACCCCTCCGACTGAATACCGAATACCGTCTTCTGCAACACTGACTGCATCCATATGTGCATGTCTAGGTTACTCCATAATTTGACTCACTTTGCGTACTGCAAATGATATATCTGGCCTGATGATAGTCACATAAAGAAGCTTCCCAACAAGCTCCATGTACCTCCTCTTGTTGACCTCCTTAGTGTCACCATCATAGAGCTTCATGCTCGGATCCATAGGAGTAGTGGTAGGCTTGCAATATGCCATGTCGGTCTTAGAGAGAAGATCTGTAACGTACTTCCTCTAGGTCATCAAAAGACCTTGCTGATTCCTTGCAAACTCCAGTCTAAGTAACGTAGGCTACCAAGGTCCTTGATCACAAATTGTTGACCTAGAAAATCCTCAGCAGTCTGGATGCCCTGCTCATCATCCCCTAATATCATTAACATAAACATGTATGGTGACAATACCTCTATTAGTCCTCTGAACAAATAGTGAATGATTGACAGTCGATCTCACGAACCCATGTTAGTCTATCAAGTCTGAGAGCTTCTGGAACTATGCTCTTGCACTCTGCTTAATGCCATAAATGGCCTTGTGAAGCCTGCAAATCTTCTGATACTCCCCCTCATTAGCGAACCCAGATGGCTACTGCATGTAAACATCCTCTTGTAGGTCACATAAAGAAATGCATTATTCACATCAAGCTGGTAGAGGGACCAATCTCGTGTCACTATCAAGGCGTTAAATGTCGGTTTCGATCACCATTTTGGTGACCGATCGAAATGAAATTTCGATTATTTTAATCATTTTTGTACTAGGGCCCCCCATATTTCGGTCATTTTGGCCATTTCGGTAACCTGTCGGGACTCAAATTCGACCGAAATTCGGCTGAATTTCACTGAAAATTGAGGCCATGGTCATTACAACTGATAGAAGTATACACAGAGTAGAATACATGACTGTGGAGAGAATGTATCCTGATAGTCCACCTCATATGTCCGGCTGAACCCACATGCAACAAGTCTCGCCTTGTAGCGATCTACATTGTTGTCTGCTCGATGCTTCACCGTAAAAACCCACTTGCACCCAACAATGGATGCGTCAATTAGAGTTGAAACAAGGCTTCAAGTGCCACGCGACTGTAACACGACCATCTCCTCTAGCCAAGACGTCACTGATTGTTCTGGATGGCCTCTTGATACGTCTGTGGCATCTCCACAACTGACAGTGCCACAGTAAATCTCATGAAATCCTCTTAAAGTCTGCTAAAAGAAACTTGAGCTGTAAAAGGATATAAAGCACAATCACGTCTCTGCTTTCATAGAGCAATATGCACGTCGAGATCATCTGCCATCTCATGAACCTGTAAGTTTCCCTCTTGAGAGGTTACCTACTCATTCTGTAAAGAATCCTATTGCATAGACATCTTTGTAGTGCCATAAGTAGAAACAATGTGCTCATTATCTACCTGAGGTGTGTTAGATGATGGGGAAGACTTGTGAAACGGGGGGAACAGAGTGAGACCTGCGAGTAAACACATGTGGCAATAACTGAGTCACGGTGGGTGATAGTCCACGGGCAGCCACATGAGCTGGTGTAGGTACTGGAGATGGTGGTGGAGGCGGCGACAATGGTGGTGGTGAAGGAGGTGATGGAGGTGGTAGAACAGGTGCAGGAGGTAGTAGAGATGTAGGAGGTGGAGGCATGTAGACCTCCTCATCAGAGTCAGATGAGGCCAATCAGTCATCTGCATGAGTGAAATACATAATAGGCTCAAAGAATGTTATTTTAGCACCGACAAAGTATTTCCACTGAGGCGAATCAAAGCATCGATACTCTTTCTGGGTACGAGAGTAGCCAACGAAGACACACTTGACAGCTCTGGGGGAGAGATTGTCACGACTAGGAGAAAGATTGTGAATAATGGCCACAAAGCCAGACTGGTTGCTCGTGGCTTTACTCAAACATATGGAGTGGATTACCTCGACAGATTCTCCCCAGTGGCTCGTCATTCTACTTTACGGATTCTTCTTTCTGTTGATGTGGTACGTGATTGGCCTCTCTTCCAGCTTGATGTTCAAAATGCCTTTTTGTATGGAGCCTACATGAAGAAGTCTACATGCATCAGCCTCCTGGATTTGTTGTTGAGGTGGAGTATCCGCAAGTTTGCAGACTTCATAAGGTAATATATGGCCTTAAACAGAGTCCTAGGGCATGGTTTCATAAGATCTCGTATGTAATTGAGAAGCAGGGATTTAAGAAGTCAAATGCGGATCATTCATTGTTTGTACAGAGAACTCGTAGAGGCACGGTGGTTATTATGGTATATGTTGATGACATATTAGTCACAGGTGATGACATGCATGGGATAAAAAGGGCTAAAGAATTTCTGGGCCGACTGTTTGTTACCAAGGATCTTGGCACCTTACGACAAGCTTGCAAAAATCGGCCGACTAGGCCGACTAGTCGTTCCGATTACTCGAGTCGGCCCACTGACCGACCCGATTTAAGAGAGTCGGCCATTAGTCGGGTGGACCGAGTAGTCGGACCGACTAGTCGGTCTAGTCGGCCGATTAGGCGGCCGATTTTTGCAACACAGATCCGAGGACCCGAATCCGGGGATGACCCAAATGATTCAACTTTAGGTTACTGTCCGACAGTAACCTAAAGTCCCAACCCGACCTTTCATCCTCACTTCTCCCTCGCGCGTCCCAGTCCCTCCTCCGTCGCCTGCTCCCGACGCCGCTCGCCGCTTGGTGGTCTCCCACCGGTCCACGATCCCAACATGACCACTCCTTCCCCGCCGTTCGGTGATCCCAGCTCTCCTGCTCCTCGCCATCCGATGGCCGGCCTGGTTAGGGTTTATTTTTTTTGCTATTTTTTTCCAAATTTCTATTTCCAAATATATTATAAATTCAAGTTGTGATATATGGAAGTTTCATCCCGAAGTTCTTCCCTTGCTTGTGTAGTTTCATCCCCTTTTCGGCTATATATGGAAGTTCTTTTGGTGTGTTTGGATGCTTGAAACATGTTGATATTGAATTGAGATGACAATGGCCAATATTGAATTGATTTAGGTGTTGTAGACTTGTAGTTCGTTTGTTCTTAATTAAGTGCAAAATGAAAATGTGTGTTATTAAAGTAATAATTATTAAATTGTTTATATCAAGCTTTAACTTGTGAGTTTTTGGCAATGTAGATGGAAACACCTCCCACGAATGTTGTAACATCCATATTCTAACAAACCCGAACTCGTCCGATTTTGGGTCTAATGAACCCAAAAACGTTGACGGTCAATACTAAACAACCTAAAACGACCAATTAGTAGTGAATCAAAAGTTGTTCGGGTGAAATCGATCAAAAATCGGTCACTTCGTCTTGCGTGCCGCGAAAAAGCCGCGACGCAAATGCGGAAACCGCAAAACGAACCGAAACCGTCATTAGATCCGATTCGACGATACAAGAACAACGGAATCGATCGTTCGTCAGTCGGAGGTCGTTTGATATTTTTAAATCACAAAATTTAACCTTAAACAAAAACCGTATCCGAAAATTTCGGGGGTTCAAAACCCAATCGGAAGTTTATCAATATGGTACTCATATTGATCGTCGTCCTGAGACGATCAAATCGAGATATTGTGCGTCAAAATCCGACATCCGAGGTGCGCGTACGGTCAATTTTTAAGTATGTCAAAAAAACAAAAAAAAGGACCTTGAATTTAAATATAAATATAAATGAAGTTCTGCTACAGTACACAATCTAACAAAACTGCCGTGGAATTTAGCCCTCCTTTCTAAGCCCATTTGGCTCTTTAGTTACACAACACTTGGCTTGTGTCCCCATTACATTTGGCAAAATTCTAAGCTCTGTTTCCCCTTATAAATATCACCACAAGACTCTTTCTTTTGTAGAGAATTCCCCAAATTCCAGCCGAGGTCCTCTTCCCTTTCCTTCCTCCCATAAACCTCCCCCAAATATTTCTTAAATTCTCAACGTGAGAGGGAGCCCCAGTCCTCTTCCTTGCAAAGCTGCTGTCCAGCAACTATGATAGTTGTTGTTGATGCTTCCAACCACTGTTGAAGTCTCCAATCCAGTCCTCTTGCATGATTGTGGTCTACATCTAAGAGATCTAAGTTAAAGGTACTCTCCTATTCCAAATCACATTGCTGCCAGACACACAGCCAATCTCTATGGCACCTTATCGCATGGCACCAGCCGAGTTGAGGGAGCTGAAGATGCAACTACAAGAGTTACTTGATTTGGGATTTGTGAGACCGAGCACTTCACCTTGGGGTGCTCCGGTTCTATTTGTCAAGAAGAAGGATGGATCCATGAGACTATGCATCGATTACCGGCAGCTGAACAAGAGAACGGTGAAGAACCGTTATCCTTTACCACGCATCGATGATTTGTTTGACCAGCTCCAGGGATCTTCGGTTTTCTCGAAGATCGATCTTCGCTCAGGCTACCATCAGTTGAGGATTCGCGAGTCGGACATTCCGAAGACAGCCTTCAGGACTCGCTATGGACACTATGAGTTTGTGGTGATGCCGTTTGGGCTCACCAATGCACCTGCGGCTTTCATGGATATGATGAACCGTATCTTCCGTCCATACTTGGACAAGTTTGTAGTAGTGTTCATTGATGATGTGCTCATCTATTCATGGAATGAATGGGATCATGCAAATGATCTACGGATTGTTTTGGACACATTGCGAGAGCACAAGCTATATGCTAAGTTGAGCAAGTGTGAGTTCTGGTTATCTCAGGTCTCTTTTCTCGGGCATATCATTTCTGGAGCAGGCATTGCAGTTGATCCTGCGAAGATAGATACAGTTATGTCTTGGGAGCAGCCCAAGACAGTTACGCAGATTCGGAGCTTCCTCGGATTAGCGGGCTATTACAGACGCTTTGTCAGCGGATTTTCACGCATTGTTCGTCCTCTGACACGACTGACGCAGAAGGGAGTTCCATTTATTTGGGACGATTCATGTGAGCAGGCCTTCCAGACACTGAAGGAGAGATTGACTACAGCGCCTATTCTTGCTCTTCCTTCAGGCACTCAGGACTATGCAGTCTACACAGATGCATCTGGAGAAGGTCTAGGAGCAGTGTTGATGCAGAGAGGACAGGTGATTGCTTACGCATCACGACAGTTGAGACCGCACGAGCGGAATTACCCCACACATGACTTGGAGTTGGCGGCAGTTGTCTTCGCCTTGAAGATCTGGCGCCACTATCTATACGGGGTGAACTTCGAGAATTTCACAGATCACAAGAGCCTAAAGTACATCTTTGATCAGAAGGAGTTGAACATGAGACAACGCATATGGCTCGAGCTGCTGAAGGATTATGATTGCACGATCTCTTACCATCCTGGTAAGGGAAACGCGGTGGCTGATGCACTCAGCAGGAGAGCACATGCTGATGGTACGGCGAACTGGTTATACACGTGGGATACGCTTGCAGCTTTGAGCGATTGGCATCCTCAGGAGAGCGCATCCATTTCTACCGCCGTGCCTCCACGTTACAGCAGCCTTTGGGATCGTATTGTAGAGGGCCAGAAGACAGATCCTTGGATCCGAGATAGATACATGCGCACCGTCAAGGACGAATTTGACGACTTTGTTGTGATGGAGTCTATTTTATTGAAGGCAGGACGGGTCGTTGTACCCAATGATGAGCAGCTTCGCAGAGACATTCTCGATGAGGCACACAGTTCACGGTTATCTATCCATCCATGCAGTACGAAGATGTACCGTGATCTGCGTCGACATTTCTGGTGGGATGGAATGAAGCGTGATGTGGCACTACATGTTAGCAGATGCATGACCTGTCAGATGGTCAAGGCTGAGCACAGGAGACCACCAGGATTACTGCAGTCTCTCCCATTCCCGAGTGGAAGTGGGAGAGCATTTCTATGGATTTTGTCACAGGTCTGCCGAAAACGCCAGGAGGCCATGATTCCATTTGGGTCGTTGTTGATAGGTTGACCAAGTCAGCCCATTTTATACCTGTCAACACGACTTACACTCCATCCAGATTGGCCAAGCTCTATGTGCAGAACATCATCAGACTGCATGGTATACCACGAGAGGTGGTGTCTGACAGGGATTCGAGATTTACGTCACATTATTGGCATCAGTTCATGTCAGCACTACAGACAGAGCTGAAGATGAGTTCTGCATACCATCCTCAGACAGACGGGCAGAGTGAGCGCACCATTTAGACGCTTGAGGATCTACTTCGCGCATGCACTTTGGAGTGGAAAGGGTCGTGGAAGGACCATTTACCTTTGGTGGAATTCACGTACAATAACAGCTATCACTCCAGTATTGGCATGGCACCATTCGAAGCCCTATACGGGCGGAGATGCCTCACACCTCTCAATTGGCGTGAGGTAGGTGATCATGCTTTATATTCCGTAGATCTCTTGGAGGAGACTGCGAGAGCTGTTGATCTTGTGAGACGGAGGCTTTTGACGGCACAGAGCCGCCAGAAGAGCTATGCAGACCGTCGGAGAAGAGATTTAGAGTTTCAGGTATCCAATCTTCTTCTCTTTCCGTTATTACAAAATTAACTTAATCTCATATTAATGACATCCCTGTAAATTACAGGTGGGAGATTGGGTATTTCTTCGTGTATCCCCCATGAAGGGAGTGCAGAGATTCGATGTTCGTGGCAAGTTGGCGCCGCGATACGTTGGATCGTTCGAGATTCTTGCAAGAGTGGGGAAAGTGGCATACCGAGTAGCCCTTTCTCCACATCTATCGGCTATTCATGATGTCTTCCACATATCCAACCTGAGGAAGTATGTGCACGACCCTCGACATATTATCAGTTACGAGAATCTCGATGTAGAGCCGGATCTGACTTATGAGGAGAAGCTAGTCCAGATACTTGACCGCGCTGAGAAGAAGCTTCGCAACAAGGAGATTTCATTGGTCAAGGTTTTGTGGCACCGACACGGCATCAAAGAGACGACGTGGGAGACCGAAACCGACATGCAGGCACGATACCCGCAGCTTTTCTGAGGTAATAACTAAAACAAGCTTTTGTAATAAAATATTTGTTCAAATATATGGCTTGTTTTCTCTTTGAGGTTTTTATGGGTTCAAAACCCTTTGAGGTTTTTATGGACATATAAAATCCCAACAAAGTACTTAATGACCTTGACTCGAGTCTCGAGTACGAGACTCCCTTTGAGGTTTTTTATATTTGTAACATCCATATTCTAACAAACCCGAACTCGTCCGATTTTGGGTCTAATGAACCCAAAAACGTTGACGGTCAATACTAAACAACCTAAAACGATCAATTAGTAGTGAATCAAAAGTTGTTCGGGTGAAATCGATCAAAAATCGGTCACTTCGTCTTGCGTGCCGCGAAAAAGCCGCGACGCAAATGCGGAAACCGCAAAACGAACCGAGACCGTCATTAGATCCGATTCGACGATACAAGACCAACGGAATCGACCGTTCGTCAATCGGAGGTCGTTTGATATTTTTAAATCACAAAATTTAACCTTAAACAAAAACCGTATCCGAAAATTTCGGGGGTTCAAAACCCAATCGGAAGTTTATCAATATGGTACTCATATTGATCGTCGTCCTGAGACGATCAAATCGAGATATTGTGCGTCAAAATCCGACATCCGAGGTGCGCGTACGGTCAATTTTTAAGTATGTCAAAAAAAAAACAAAAAAAGGACCTTGAATTTAAATATAAATATAAATGAAGTTCTGCTACAGTACACAATCTAACAAAACTGCCGTGGAATTTAGCCCTCCTTTCTAAGCCCATTTGGCTCTTTAGTTACACAACACTTGGCTTGTGTCCCCATTACATTTGGCAAAATTCTAAGCTCTGTTTCCCCTTATAAATATCACCACAAGACTCTTTCTTTTGTAGAGAATTCCCCAAATTCCAGCCGAGGTCCTCTTCCCTTTCCTTCCTCCCATAAACCTCCCCCAAATATTTCTTAAATTCTCAACGTGAGAGGGAGCCCCAGTCCTCTTCCTTGCAAAGCTGCTGTCCAGCAACTATGATAGTTGTTGTTGATGCTTCCAACCACTGTTGAAGTCTCCAATCCAGTCCTCTTGCATGATTGTGGTCTACATCTAAGAGATCTAAGTTAAAGGTACTCTCCTATTCCAAATCCTCTTGCTGCCATGCATATGTGATTGATCTTTTGTACAATTCTGACCTTTTCTCTTGCTGCTACCCACGTTTTTGCACATGTCAAAATCATCTTTGTTCCATCTATTTTATACAATTTCAGTTTTATTTCAAAGTTAGATCAAGTTTTAAACTATATAGATATATATGAAAATAGAGTTACAATTTCAGTTTTATTTCAAAGTTAGATCAAGTTTTAAACTATATATATATATATGAAAATAGAGAATAGTATATGCATGTTGTCCCACTAATATGACTGTTAACTCAAAATTTTAAAATTTTAATTGTGGAGTGAAATGTAAATATATAGCCTAAAAATAAAATTTTAATTGAGTAAGTTTGAGTATATAGGAGCCTTAAACCGAAATGAGCTCACAAAGTTTTTGGAGAATCACTTCATAATTATTGATAATCACTAGTCCAGGATTCTAACATTTTAGTCTCTGACATACATATTAATTTCCAGGTGCCAATTATAAAGTATAATGTCATGTCATTCAATTTCCTTCATGATTAACGTATACAGTCAGATTTTAGACTATCTAAATTAATCAAGTCCATTTTTTTGATGATTGGATACTAATGATAATGTCATCATAAATGTTTCAGTGTGCGTACCAAAATTCTATTTATACCCTATCCATTACATACCTATTTCTACCCGGATTTTGAACACGCTATGTACATACCAACAAGGTTTGATGAAATTTCTACAACCATAATACAATGGTTCCAGTATCGACACCCCACCATATATATATATATTAGATATTGTACAAAAGAATTAGGGCGTAAAAATCAAACTTTGCCTAAACCACATGATACAACAGTATACCATAAACATAGAGGTTGTATAATTCAAGATAGGATTAGATTAAATGATAACTATGTATGACCTGGTTCCAGATAGAAATTTTGATACAAATTTAAATACAGTAAGGTGACAGTACCTCATTTATTAGTTAATCCACAAATTGGCATCCTTCAAGGCCAAGAGAATACTGGATCAACAGTGTTATAGAGTGACATGATACTTTTACTTAGCATCTCTAAAGGAACGTCATATGAACAACTATTTAAATGATTGGTATGACATTTGAAATATCGATCTTTCACCAAAATTTTCATTTCTATAAAATATGACTCCCCAATAACAAATTACAAAGATAAATTCAGGGAATCCTAACATTTCTTAAAACCGTGATTGATTTTATTTCATACGTGAAGAATCTTGTTACACTTACACCCATTAGTTTGTATTCACAAATTCATATGAGACGTACTTTTAGTCAACCATAGTTTTGTTCATCCAGCCAAGTGTCATTAATTCGACATTTCAAAATTTACCTCACATAGGTTAGATAGATCTGTGAAGTACAAAAATTATTATCCCAATCATCTGGTCAGTAGACGCCTTTAATGGATGAGGACACAGACATTTAGTTTGATAAGCATCAACGATGATAATTAACAATGCCGGTCATGGTGATCTTTACACCTGACCATGCGAGGGCGCGGTGACCCTCAACTGGGCGGAAGAATAGGAAGCCCAGTTAGGACAGCGGCCGCTTAATGCGCGGGTCTAGGGTCCCAGTCTTCTTCACGGTTTTTACGCGAGCTCGCAGTGTTTTTACGCCTCGTTGGGATCCTGACTTTAGATCAGTTCCGTTGACCCTGTCTATTAGGATACCCAGGCGGGGGATCCTTGGTTTTCAGTTTTACGTACGAGCTCGTCCGCCCGTACTAGTCGGGCAGTTTTCTAGAGCGACTTTTCTAGGGAGTCTCTCTCACCCGTCTCAGTGGCGTAGTTGGGGAGTAGACCTATCCCTCTATTGGACCGCGCTTCCAATTAGAGGGCGAGACGGAAGAGCCATTTGCAGGCTTCTTCACCGCTTGAGTTACTTCGCCAAACAGACTTGGCGATTCTATATCTAGATCATCCATATCTACATCTACAACATCTGGAGCTATATCTGAAACATTGAAGTTAAGAATCGGAGAAGTTATGATCAAAAGACCATTCTCTCTACCCAAGAATTTAAATAAATTAATAGATCTCTACAATCTCAACTTTTCCAAATTTCACTCACTAACATGATCTCTGAAGAAATTGATATATGCATTCATACTCATACACTCATGATTACGCAACTGCTATATAAATATGTTACATATGGGAAATGTCGGGTTCTGGGGAAATCATTAGAAACGCATTACAAACAAGCCCTTTTTACTTACGCAAGTAGATGTAGATTTAACTGGTACCACCTTTCTACTTGCCTGCTTTTGCACATATTAAATGTCTAGTTATTTTTATAAGTTCTTAGGAGGTACCAGCAATGGCTGACGCCTCTTCTTTCCTAATGTGTTTGGCAGGCAAATAGCCTGCAGTTCAGTAGCCGCTCAGTAGCTATACATGCTTCCTGGTGACAGAGTTTACACTAGACGGTATAAAGTACTTTGTCTCAGTTTTTGTCTAGTTGATGATGTATATGATATCTCTTTTGTATCACTTGGGATATATGTTGTAATATGGAAGATGCTTGTGCAAGTTGTAAATGAATATGAATATTAATGAAAAAGAATTTTGGTGCCAATTGTGTCTCTTTTACTTTGTGGTTATGTTGTGAATGTGAATGTCATGTGGATAATTAGTCGCACGAAAAATTTTCCCTGCTTTTCGGTAACTTCATGTGATCTCATGTGAATAATAGTGCGATTGTGTAATTAACGGGTACCCGGATCCTGAGAGGGGTTCACAGTTTGGTATCAGAGCAGTGGTACCCCGATACGCACATTATAAATAATTGTTATTTATTTTTAAACTACGGGGTTGTATTCACAATTGTGACTCCTTTTCTTCCTTGCACGCATGGCCGGAAATGAGTCTGTTGTTCAGTAGCTATACAGGGTTCCAGGAGACAAGGTCTGTACCAGACGGTATGTAGTTTTTGTTACAGTTTTTAGTTCAATTGATATTGTAAAATGCTTCTTCTCCACAGTCAAATTTTTTGGATGTTGTATGTACAGACAGACATTGTACATGTTGTAAAATCATATGAAAGTAATGAAATAAGATTTTGGTGCTATTTGCCTCTTTTACCTTGTGGTTATAAATGTGAATGTCAGATGCCAATGATGATTGCAACAACAATAGAAAAAAAAATTTCCCCATAAATTTATGCTTATAATGCGATGCCAATAAAATGGAATGTTGCGAATTGTGTCGTAAACGGGTACCCGGATCCTTAGGGGTATGACAAATGTCGCCTCTGGTGGTGACTCTTCCTTTTATGTGCCACCAGGATCAAGTGATCCTGCATGACAATTTGGATACCTTTCAAACCGTGCGGATTCGAACACGGTTACTTGTAGGTTGTGCAAGAAGGTGGTGAAAGGAGGTATTTTTAGGTTCAAGCAACATCTTGCGCACCGTAAAGGCAACGTGGCTCCTTGTCTTAAGGTGGGTGAAGCTACGAAGAAGATGATGATCCAGGTCTTGGATGACGTTGCTAGAAAGAAGAGTCAAAAAGCTGTTGACCTTGCTGAGATGAGAGATGAGATTAATATCGGCATCACTGGAGATGCTGGATCTGCGAAAAGGCATCGATCTTCTGAATCTCTGGAACAAACTGTCGCCATTCAAGGAACACGTCAGATGAGCATAAAAGATGCTTTATCTAAGGACCATCGTGAGAGGGTTGTCTCCTATATATGCAACTAGGCATATACATCGGCGATTCCTTTCAATGCATTGACCACGAAACAATTTAAGCAGATGGTGGAGGCAATTGGAGTATATGGTCCAGGTCTTAAGACTCCTACGAGGTATGTGATTAGCGACCCATTTTTGAAGAAGGCGGTGAAGGAAATTTCTGATGACTTGCAATGTCATCGAATTACATGGAAGAAGACAAGATGCTCTATAATGACTGATGCATGGACGGACATGCGAGGACGGAGCATCATGAACTTCTGTGTCAATTGCTCCTTGAGGACTTCATTTTTGAAGTCCATAGATGCTTCTGATGAGACACACAATGCCGAGTACATTTTTCAGCTCGTGGATGAGTGCATAACTGAAGTTGGCGTGGAGAATGTTGTTCAAGTTGTTGCGGATAATGCTTCGGCAAATGTAGCAGCAGGGAGATTGCTGCTCACAAAATATCCTCAGATATGGTGGACTTCATGTGCTGCTCATTCCATTGATCTTGCTTTGGAGGAGATCGACAAAGATTCAAAGGTGAAGAGCACAATTAAAATGGCGAGGACACTCACTATTTTTTTTTATGCTCACACTAAAACATTGAGCTTGATGCGGAAGTTTACAAACAAGAGAGACATCGCTAGACCAGGGCAAACGAGGTTTGCTACTACTTTCCTCACTCTAGAAAGCATTCTAGAGAAAAAAGACAAGCTCAGGTTGATGTTTTCTTCAGATGAGTGGAGGATATGCAAATGGTACAAGACCAAAAAGGGAGAACAAGCGACGTCCATAGTCTTCAACGCTACTTTTTGGAACCACACCGCATTTGCAATTAAAATTTTTACACCTTTGGTTCGTCTATTGCGTGTGGTTGATGCCGATTACCACCCATCTATGGGCTTTGTTTATGGAGGGCTTGAAGAGGCAAAGAGTGAGATAATTGCATCTTTTTATAGCGTGGAGTCATCTTACAAGTTTTTTGTGGATGCTATTATCTCCAAGACCAAGGGCAAACTTGATACTCCTTTGCATCTAACGGCTTACTATTTGAACCCATACTTCTTTTTCACGGAGTGTGGTGGTGATGCAGATATTGTGGTGAAGAGAGGTCTTATGGATTGCATGGAACGATTTTATCCAGATTTGGATATACAAGATGCTATCACCACAAAGGAGCTTGTTGATTATAGAAATGGTCGTGGGGTATTTGGGAAGCCATTAGCCGTGAGACAGAGGATGAGAAATGATGAAAATTTCGATCAAGGTATTTCAGACATTATTTTCTATTAATCTAATTTTGATTATTGTTGATTTCATTGACCTAACCATTCTATATTAATCAGCTAATTGGTGGTACAATTATGGAGATGACACACCACATTTGAAACACATGGCCATCAAGATCTTGAGCTTGACTTCTGCATCATCTGGATGTGAGCGCAACTGGATAACGTTTGACTCGGTAAGACTCTAGTGACCCATCTAATAGAAATACCAGTTGTAAATTAGTAAGTGATATAGTCATTAGTCACAATTTTCGTAATGTTGCTTATAGATTCATACCAAGAAGAGAGGCAGGTTGGAAACAAAGAGGCTAAACGATCTTGTGTACGTTCGTTTCAATTCCAACCTGATGGAACGCCGTCTTGAGAAAGGAAAAGATCCGCTTTCCTCTCGTGATCGTGCATATTTATGTGAATGGACATGAGAGGTCAATGTACAAGCTCAAGATGAGGAGGTCTTTCCAGGTTCCGGATTGACTTGGGGAGCAGTGACTCATGCAAGTGGTGCAGAAGAAAATTTGGAGCTTAGAAAAAGTCAACGTGGCAAGGGAGCTTCATCTTCGAGCTCAAATGTTGCATCTATAAATGAAGAAGAGGATGAACTTCTACCTGAAGACATAGTTGAAGAAGAAGAAGATGATGATGATGAAGAAGATGATGAAGAAGAGATTGATTTGGATGATGACAATGATGGAGATGACTGACTTTTTACTTGATGCTTCATGCTTACTTGAATTATTTTTATTTTGAGATGTTATATCTGTCAGTGAACATTAGCTAATGTTATGTAGCAAACATTTGTTCTTAACTTGCTACTTTTTCCTGCAATTGCTTCTTTTTTAGCTCTTATAAAATTGAAAATTGCTAAATCTATGCATATTTATGATTGGGTATATATATAGATTAATATATTAATAATAATTTATATATTTAAAATAATAAAAAAATCATAACCGACTAATGCCCGACTAGTCGCCTGACTGCTGACTAATCCTTAGTAGGTGATCTCGCCGACTGAATACCGACTACCGCTTTCTGCAACCTTGGATGAGATGGCGAGATTCAGGCGAAGGCTCCAGATCTGAGACGGAGCCCCCGCTCTCGCTCCCCCACCATGCGCAGCCGAAGCGTGGTGGGCAAACCAAGGCCTTAAATTAGCCGAAATTCGGTCAAATTTCGGTTTCGGTGGGTGATCGAAATTCGACCGAAATGCCTATATCGATCGAAATTTAGCAGGGTCTAGTTCAAAAAACAACCGAAATGACCGAAATTTCGGTCGAATTTCGATCGAAATTCGACCGAAATTTTGTGTCGGTCACTTAACAAAACGAAACCGAAATCTAACTTTTAAGGCCTTGGGGCACATAACCCACGGGTCCCAGGAGCCCGTCTTCTATCTCCACCGCACTTGGTGGCGCAACATCATCCCAAGGCGGAGCCTGCTCCGCGCCGCGCACCTTTTTTTTAGGCTCAAAAAAGGGGGAGACACTCTGCGGTGTTCACCCCAATATATTAAAAGGAAAAGAGACAAAGAATGTTACAAGAATAATACAAAAACCAAGCAAAAACAAGACCCAAAGGGGTAACCGAAAGCGCAACAAGCAAAGATCACCCTCAAAAAGCCAAAGTAGGGCTACCCTGTACACCAGTCATCCAGAAGACACGAGGAAAGGATAATAACGTTTTCCCGGTAGAACCGCTGGCCCGCGAAGAGGGCCTCATTCCTCCCCACCCAGATGCCCCACAACCTTGCAATCAGAGCCAAAAAACCTTCCTTTCCCTGCCCCTGAAGCCCAGCAAGCTCTCGCAAAAAGCAACCATGCCCTCCGAGTTGATCCACTCCAGATCAGCCCAAAGGCCCCGAACCAAGCTGCAGCCGAAGAACAAGTGGTCGATGGTTTCCAGCTCCTCATCACAAAGCCCGCAATTAGGCCCCACGTTCGGAAAAAATCGGGCGCAATGGTCACGCGTTAAGAGTCTGCCCCTGCGAAGAAGCCATAGGAAGACACCAATGCGCTCAGGAAGCTTCATCCCCAGAGGAACCGACAATCACGCAATAGAATATCGCCCCCCACCTGAGGACTGGGAGCAAGAGCCAGATACGCCTTCCGCTTGGAAAAAAGACCACCCTTCAAAGACCAGTGGGTCCCGGCCATCATTAGGTTGAGCATCGTCAGCAAGCAAGCTCATTAACGAGAGAAAATCATCCATACGCTGATCCGAGAAGTTGGCAATAAATCGAGGACACCAGCATCCGTCCATCCAGCACAAGGCCACCGAGGCCTCCTTATCATCCGCCAAAGCAAACAAACGGGGAAAACGGTCCTTGAGAGTACCCCTTCCCGACCAATCGTCGGACCAAAAGCGAAATGAATCCCCCTTCCCCAACACCGGCTTAAAGAGGGAGAGATTTCGAATAAAAACATCCAACACACCACGCCAAAACGGAGAGAGGTGGCCGTAAGCATCCCCCCGAGTGAAGCCCATCATCTCCTCCCCCAGAAGCTCCTGCAAAACATTAAGAAGGAAGTTGTCCTCCTGTCCCCAGACCCTAGTCGCCCATTTTAACAAGAGCCTCGTTAACAACCTCCAACCTCCGCACCCCCAAGCCACCATCCCGCTTGGGCCGCGAAACGTCATCCCAAGCCACCAAATGAACCCCCCTTCCCCCTCCCCCTTCTTAGCCCACAAGAATCCCCGCATACAACGCTCCAGGCGCAATCGAATCCCCTTAGGCATACATCGAACCGCGAAGAAATAAATTGGAATAGAGGAGAGCACTGCCTTAAGAAGAACCAGACGCCCCCCCTAGATAATAATGCTGCGCGCCACCCAGCAAGGCGAGCCTCCATCTTCTCCACCACCAAACTCCAATCACGGAGCCTGACACGACCCACGGCCAGAGGCAAGCCAAGGTAATCGAAAGGGAGGCCACTCTGACATGACCCACGGCCAGAGGCACAGCGCACCTTCTCCACGATTGAACATATAGGTTGCGATATTACAAAAAGGGAGGGGGCGACGAGAGCCCCAGCTCCAACTCGCGAGGCGAAACCGTATTGCAATCTAGATCACCTTCCAGGTTCGCTCCTCAAGCGCAACAACAGCCCGCGCAGATGCATCATGCATGCACTACATCTCCCGGCGACTCCTCATCCTTGCGTTGAACCCCTTTAGGTGGCGCAAGGGGCCCCACCTATCTCTCCATGGAGGAGCTCTCCCTCGCATGCGATACCCCCAGGTGGAGTCACTCCAGCAGGTCATGGGAGATGACACGAGAACTCCAGGCGGCAATCCCCATCGCATGTGCCTCCTCTCCTTCACCCTTGCGGGCGACGACGTCGATTTGATGATGAATTCTTAATTGGGAACCCTAGTCGTGAGGGGTGAAGGGCTCATGCCCCTTATGTTTTTTTTCAAAAAAGGGAGAGAGAGGGCCCAGTAGGGGTCGAAGTTAAAAAAAATTGGCCAGCTGCTATTTCGGCCCAATTGGGCGTTACATTGTAAAGAAAAAAAAGATAGAAGTGGGAGAGAGCAAGCCTAATTGTTACCAAATAAAGGGGAAAGAGGACGGAAAAAAGAGTAGCCTCATTTGAAAAAAAGTAAGAGGTTTGTCTTGAAAAAGGTACGTAAAAAACCGTACGCTTGAAAAAGAATTTGCAAAAGAGAGAAAAAAGGCCGTAAAAAATCAAGAACGATTTTTTTAAAAAAGATGAAGAGCCGGCTCATTAAAAACAATTAATTATAGCCGAAAAAAGAGTTGAATTTTTTTTTGTGATGGCTATTAAAAAAATGATGATGAATGAAATAGTCGAGAAAAATGATGAAGAAAAACCAGAAAAATGCAGACGGCTTATGTGATGTTTTGTTGTCTTTCCTCATTTTCCTGTCTTCTCCCAACATGATCGACGTCATTGTTTTCCTATCAATTTGGGAGAAAGGGGAAGTATAGTGTAGAGTTCTACAACTTAAAGGTTCGTCAGATTTCATATTCAGATTCTCCACTCCAGATGTCAGATTTCAGACTCTACAGAGATGTTCAGTTTCAGACTCGACGATCAGATGTTTTTCGAGTCTGCAGTTCGATCTGTAATGTGTGCCATCATTTGTGTAGTCCCCATCATTTTTGTTTGGCTCATAGTTTTCATGTGTTCCATAGGGACTCTAGAGTAGAGATCCCATTACCTATGCCATGTAGTCTAGGGTTTTCATGTGGTTTCATAGGGACTCCAGAGTAGAGATCTCATTTTTTGAGTCAGTACTGGAGAGACCCAGTTCTCCGACGAGGAGACTCTTCAGACTCCATTCTCTAGCAATCGTGGACTTCGACGAGGATGTTTTCCACTGCTTTTCCTGTTCGACCCTTCAGAGATGGAGCAATTGTCTACATGATCCGGTCTTTTACATGTGGCGGGCAAGAAATCTCCAAGTAGAGACTCACAAGGTTTTAGTGGCTCTAACAGACGCAGCTCAGAGCACACCAGTTTGACTCACACTTCAACCTAGTGTTCCTCCTCACCTGCACAACATGAGAAGCAACGTCCTTGACAACAACTGACAGTTGTGTGCGTTGAGTTGATATTGTCCGTAGTGTCTAGTAGTGTAAGTTTTGGATTACTTTCTGTTTGTCCAAGCTGAGCATTGCAAGCTCCAACTTGAGGGGGAATGTTAGAGTATATTGTGTTATGCATCACCACTCATGGTTAGATGAGTAAATGGTCACTTCTAGGATACATTTACCACATCCATTGTTAAGTTCTACATATTCCAATGATGGGACTTGCAGGGTCTGTGAAGGCTATATAAGAAGCCACAAACCCCTTGTATTGTGAATCCCTTAGGATCCTGATACCTGTTTACGAGACATTTCACAATATTCCATTCACATGAGATCGCACAAGTTGTAGAAAAACGGGGAAAATTTTTCGCGCGGTTATATTTCCGCATGACATTCACATCCACAATTATAACCACAAGATCATAGAGGCAAATGGCACCAAAATTTCTTTTCATTAATTTTCCATATAATTTTACAATTTGTACAATGTCTGCTAGTACATACAATATCCCAAAAATAATCTGACTGAACAGAAGAGAAACATTTACATTATAATGTGAATCAAAAACTGAGACAAAATAAATCAAACCGTCTAGTGTATACCCTGTCTCCTGGAAGCATGAAGAGCTACTGATCAACAGGCCTCTTGCCTGCCATGCGTGCAAGGAAGAAGAGGAGTCACAAACTGAATGCAAACCCATAGTTTAAAATAAATAACAAGTAATTTAATGTGCAAAAGAGAGCAAGTAGGAAGGTGGAATAAGTAAAATTTAAATCTATTTGCGTAAGTAAAAAGGTATTCAATGTTGTTTGTATTCCTATAAGTGCCCATTATTCCAACACTTTTCATATATCACATATTTATTTTGTAATTAAAAAATCATATTTGTATAAGGGTATGTGTGTATATATATATATGTCTATATTATCATATAGACTAGATATCACCGCGGTGGATTTCGACGATGTGGAGGATGAAATTTAGATTGACTTAAATCTCGAATCTAATGGATAATCATTTTCTATCAACATAACTTTTGATTGTGACTCTCCAATTTTTAACTATCTCAGATGCGATCTTAGATGACTTAGATCTAGATATGGATGATCTGAATGTAAAATCGCCAAGTCTGTTGGCGAAAGTAAAACTCAAGCGGTGAAAAAGCCTACAATGGCTCTTCCAGTGGAAGTGGGAGAGCATTTCTATGGATTTTGTCACGGGATTGCCGAAGACACCGGGTGGCCATGATTCCATTTGGGTTGTTGTTGATAGGTTGACCAAGTCAGCCCATTTCATACCTGTCAACACGACTTACACTCCACCCAGATTGACCAAGCTGTATGTGCAGAACATCATCAGACTGCATGGTATACCACGAGAGGTGGTGTCTGACAGGGATTCGAGATTTACATCTCATTATTGGCATCAGTTCATGTCAACGCTACAGATAGAGATGAAGATGAGTTCTGCATACCATCCGCAGACAGACGGGCAGAGTGAGTGCACCATTCAGACGCTTGAGGATCTACTTCGCGCATGCACTTTGGAGTGGAAAGGGTCCTGGAAGGACCATTTGCCTTTGGTGGAATTCACGTACAATAACATCTATCACTCCAGTATTGGCATGGCACCATTCGAAGCCCTATACGGACGGAGATGCCTCACACCCCTCAGTTGGCGTGAGGTAGGTGATCATGCTTTATATTCCGTAGATCTCTTGGAGGAGACTGCGAAAGTTGTTGATCTTGTGAGACGAAGGCTTCTGACGGCATAGAGTCGCCAGAAGAGCTATGCAGATCGTCGGAGGAGAGACATAGAGTTTCAGGTAATCTAATTAATTTCTCTTCACTTATTCAATTATAACTCATATATAATCAACTCAATCACATACTAATGACATTCCTGTAAATACAGGTCGGAGATTGGGTATTTTTGCGAGTATCTCCCATGAAGGGAGTGCCGAGATTCGGTGTTCGTGGCAAGTTGGCGCCACGATATGTTGGACCGTTTGAAATTCTGGCTAGAGTGGAGAAGGTTGCTTACCGAGTAGCTCTCTTCCACATCTTTCTGCTATTCACGATGTCTTCCATATATCCAACGTGAGGAAATATGTGCACGACCCTCGGCACATCATCAGTTATGAGAATCTAGATGTGGAGCCAGATCTGACTTATGAAGAGAAGCCAGTCCCGATACTTGATCGTGCTGTGAAGAAGCTTCACAGCAAAGAGATTCCATTGGTCAAGGTGTTGTGGCACCGACATGACGTTGAAGAAGCGACGTGGGAGACCGAAGCCGACATGCGGGCACGATACCCGCAGCTTTTCTGAGGTAATAATCAAAACAAGCTTTTGTAACTAGATATAAGTTTAAATATGTGGCTTGTTTTCTCTTTGAGGTTTTTAAGGACATATAAAATTCAAACAAGACACCTAATAGCCTTAACTCGAGTCTCGAGGACGAGACTCCCTTTGAGGTTTTTATAATTGTAACATCCGGGATCTGCGTAAACCCGAACTCGACCCGATTTGGGTCCGGCAAACCCAATAAAGTTGTTGGTCGGTATTAAACAACCTAAAACGATAAATTGATCGTGAATCAAAAGTTGTTCGGGCGAAATCGACCGAAAATCGGTCGCATCGTAATACATACTGCGAAAAGCCGCGACGCAAATTCGGAAACCGCGAAACGAACCGAGACCGTCATTAGATCCGATTCGACGCTGCAAGACCAACGGAATCAACCGTTCGTCAATCAGAGGTTGTTTGATATTTTAAATTACAAAATTTAATATCAAACAAAATCCGTATCCGAAAATGTCGGGTATTCAAAACTCGACCGAAAGTATATCAATATTATACTCTTATTGATCGTCGTTCCGAGACGGTCAAAATGAGATATTGCACGTCAAAATCCATGGTCCGATGCACGATTGCGGTTAAATTTAAGTATACCAAATAAAGAGCAAAAAAAATATATATATAGTAATAATAAATAAAAATTTCGGCTGTAGCTCCAGCAGAATCTCAGGCAACTAACATTTGGCTTTTTCCCTCTTTATACGTGTCTCCCATTTGCAGCCCACTTACCCTTATAAATGTCACCCAAATCCTTGCTATCTCTCCCCCATTTCCCCCATTTCGTTCCTCTCAAATTCCCGATCAACTTCTCCCATCCGTAAGAAAGAGCTCCAGCCCCCTTTTTAATTTCTTCTCTGCAACAGCAGCTGGAGCTGCTATCGTTGGTTGTTGATCCAGCATTGTTGAAGCCCAGGTTCCTGTTGCATGCCTTGAAAGGGTACAACTCCATTACTTCTTTTTGCTGCCATAACATATCATTCCCTTCTCTTGCTACTGATTTTATCCCAAGTCTTGTTGTTCTTCAATTTAATTGGTTAATTTGGGTCTCGGTGGTTTCAAACACAGTTTACACATAGTGAATTATATGGAAGATCTAATTCACAGAAGAAATATATATTGACGTATTATGAAATCTGCAGGACAATATATTTAAATTTTCTTTGTTGACATTCTGGTTACAATATGAAATCACATGCATTCCAATTTGGGGATATATATAATACATTTGAATTCTTTGTTGGCATTCTTATTTGTTGTATAAAATTCACATGCATTTAAATTGGAAAAGTATATATTATTGGTTTTAAATTAATCATAGGCTCAAGAACTTAGAATCTTAAATCCTATGCATTCTGGTTGGGAGAGTATAAGAGTTATATATGAACGAGGGAAATTGATGTTGTAATATTTGTTATATTAATATGACATTTTAAAATTTTTATATAAAATTCACATGCATGTTGACTGGGAAATATATAATATTGGTTTCAATTAATGAAGGGTCCAAGAATTTGGAAAAATTTTTATCTACTATATAATTATACTTCACCAATGTATTTTCGTATGGGGGAAATGTAAATAGCATACGAAGAATAGAGTTTTGATACTTGATATATACAGGATAATTGCAGGGCCTGACATTCTACATTACTGTATATGTTTCACTTGCATTTCTATTAGGATAATTATGATATTATCTTAAATTATGATAAGCTCTGGAAATTTGAAATTTAATCTGCTGTTTATCATTCTCATGCACTTTCGATTAGAAGATTGTGCTTGACACCTCTTTTATCACCTGTTAAATTAAAGACTGGAAATTCTAAGAAGATACACATAAGGTTGTCTGTTACTCTCTCTCCCAATAACAATAAAAATAGTAATAATAATAATAATATAAATTAAATATAAAGATGAAGGCTAAAATCCCTTTAGGCCGAGTTTTGTTTCTGTCTCTTTGGGATAAAGCATTTTGGCAACAAAGATCTGTACGAGGCACATAGCTCTAAGTTGAGGCATTCTATGCCCCTTTGTAGCTATGGGAGAAGATCTTGATCACATTTCATCATGCGTCCTCTTGCCAAGGAGTTATGGAGACTTCGGATTCTCTAGCTTGATATCTCTGAATTCAATTTGTTTTAATGTAACACTGTATTTAAAAAAAAATTCAAAATATGGTTTAGTCTAAAATCTTGAGTTTAGGTTATATGGTATAACTAAGTAAATTGAGCTATTATGGGAAAGTGGCTTGTGAATCTGTCTGTTGAACAATATATGATATCTTGTAAGATTCCATGCGTGCACAATGATCACTTTAGATTTCATGACTCTTAGTACTCATGTAAGGATCGCTTTAGATCTTCAAAGATAACAACATAGAATAAGGTGAATCAAGTTCTATAGTTAAGAACATCCATAGGGTTGTAAATCAGTGATAATAATTAATACTACCGGTCATGATAATCCTTACATCTGACCGTGTGAGAGCGCGGTGACTCTCAACTGGGCGGGAGATAGGAAGCCCAGTTTGGGCAACGGCCGCCAAGTGCGCGGGTCTAGGATCTCAGTCCCTTTTCGGTTTTTACGCGAGCTCGCAGTGTTTTTACGCCTCATTGGGATCCCGACTTAGACCAGTTCCGCTGACCCTTTATTTTAGGATACCCAGGCGGGGGATCCTCGGTTTTTCAGTTTTATGTACGAGCTCGGTTGCCCGTATTAGTCGGGTTGTTTTCTAAGAGCGACTTTTCCGGGAAGTCTCTCTCACCCGTCTAAGTGGCGTAGTTTGGGAGTAGACCTATCCTTCTATTGGACCGTCCTTCCAACTAGAGGGCGAGACGGAAGAGCCATTGTAGGCTTCTTCACCGCTTGAGTTTTACTTTCGCCAACAGACTTGGCGATTCTACATCCAGATCATCCATATCTAGATCTAAGTCATCTAAGATCGCATCTGAGACAGTTAAAAATTGGAGAGTCACAATCAAAAGTTATGTTGATAGAAAATGATTATCCATTAGATTCGAGATTTAAGTCAATCTAAATTTCATCCTCCACATCGTCGAAATCCACCGCGGTGATATCTAGTCTATATGATAATATAGACATATATATATACACACACACATACCCTTATACAAATATGATTTTTTAATTACAAAATAAATATGTGATATATGAATAGTGTTGGAATAATGGGCACTTATAGGAATACAAACAACATTGAATACCTTTTTACTTACGCAAGTAGATGTAAATTTTACTTATTACACCTTCCTACTTGCTCTCTTTTGCACATTAAATTACTTGTTATTTATTTTAAACTACGGGTTTGTATTAACGTTTGTGACTCCTCTTCTTCCTTGCACGCATGGCAGGCAAGAGGCCTACTGATCATTAGTTCTTCATGCTTCCAGGAGACAGGGTATACACTAGACGGTATGATTTATTTTGTCTCAGTTTTTAATTCACATTATAATGTAAATTTTTCTCTTCTGTTCAGTCAGATTATTTTTGTGATATTGTATGTACTAGCAGACATTGTACATATTGTAAAATTATATGGAAAATTAATGAAAAGAAATTTTGGTGCCATTTGCCTCTATGATCTTGTGGTTATAATTGTGGATGTGAATGTCATGCAGAAATATAACCGCGCGAAAAATTTTCCCCGTTTTTTCTGAAACTTGTGCAATCTTGTGTGAATGGAATATTGTGAAATGTGTCGTAAACAGATACCTGGATCCTAAGGGGTTCACATGTATCCAGTGAGAAAGTTCAATGAAACATATGACCCTTTGAGGCCTTCTCCCGTAGTTTCATCCTGCTCTTTTGGGAGTAGGGTTCCACGAATAACTCTCGTTGTTCTTAGTATTTGTTTATCTTTATTTCCCTAATACGCTTCCGCATTCTATATTCTAATAATGACACGAGGTCTGGTGTACAATGCCAAGAGACCTGAGAATCTCGGATAGCTATAAAGTGCAAAACACTAACACATTTTCAGAACGCAAATACTTGATAGTAGCAAAAAAAATTATCTCATGAGTAAATGATTTAATCAGACTTACTCTTTAAGAAGAAAACTCAAGAAAGTCTAGAATAATCATCTACAGCAACCAAATAAAAACGGTGTCCCTAGTGATTAGGGACACGACTCGAACCCTAAATCATGGCCTTAAATTTCAGCGAAATTCAGTCGAATTTCTGTCGAATACCGATATCCAATCGAAATCGAAATTCGACCGAAATGACCGAAATATGGGGGTCCTGGTACAAAAAATGACCGAAATGACCGAAATTTCGGTCGAAATTCCATCGAAATTCTATTTTGGTCGATATCGAAATGGTGACCGAAACCGGCATTTAAGGCCTTGCCCTAAATATCTAAGTGAATGAGCTCAAACAACTGAGAACTGCTTCAACTCTGATGAGATGGAAATGGAGAACGACGATGCTTCCCAAGCTGGCAAGCCTTGAACTGGAAGGAAGATCCCGTGAAGATCTATGTGAGGACATGACACAGCTTCTGCAGAGGAAGGTGGCCAAAACGAAGGTGCTATAAATACGATGAGACTGGTCCAATATGAATAGTAGAGACACCAACATGAGGAGGCTGGAACAATTTGTAGAGCCCCCGCTGCTTGCGTCCACATCCAATCGCCTTGCCTATGAGTATGTCCTGAAACACAAGAGAAGAGGGGAAAGAATGACACAACAATGCAAATCATTTGTAATCTGACTAATATAAACAAGTTCATCAGAAAATCAGGAGCGTATAAAACATTCTGCAGGCGCATGGATGACGTCAAATGCACCTCCCCATATCGTGTGATGGATGAACCACATTTGCAATGAAGACCCATCTACGAGGGGGTATAGACCTGTAAGGCTTGAATTGGGCTCTGTCTCGACACAGATGGTGAGAAGCACCAGAGTCCATGATCCATTCGGTCATATCTGCACTGCTACAACCAGTGAAAGCGTATGCGACACCTGAGGAGCTCGAAGAGGATCTAACTACAGCTGCAGCATCTGTGAATCCTGTAGTGGTAGTGCGAGCGACCAGAGTCATGATCTCCCATATACAAGAGACAACATCATCAATATGTAGATCTTCCTGAGGAGCTGTGTGTGTCCGACCTCGTACTACAGATCCAGGGCTATGAAGAGAACTCCAATCATCGTGGAGTTCCTATATGCTATTTCTTGTTCCGTAGAAGTTGTGACAAGCATGAAGCTACGAAGCTTCTTAAACATGTCGTGAAGCAAAGAGTAAAACGTATACAGAGGACGGTTATTCTGCTTGGTCGTGTATATATCAAATGGTCGTGTATATATCAAACTGTAGCTGAAGAATATTGACATCGTTCTTTGGCTGGGCATATGTTGTTGCAAGAGCATCCCACATCGCCTTGGCGGTGGGCTGGTTCACAATATCATTGGTGATCTCTGTGGTGAGTGTCCTAGAGAGCCAAACACGCACGTACACGTCATCTTGCTTCCATGAAGCATTGTCCTCGATCTTATTCGTTGGATCAAGCTTTGTCAGAATGTGCTCCTTGTTATGTTGAGAAAAAGGAGTAACTTATTATTCCAGGGAACCCTAGGCTCTTTTATATAGGGAGAGACCTCACGAGTAAAATACGAAGTAGTCCAGAGAACAATAGGAAAATATGAAAAGGTACATAACTTATAATAATATTGGTCTCTACACTCCCTCTCAAGGTGGAGCATAGATGTCTATCATGCTCAGCTTGGAAGAACATTTCTGGAAGGGTCCTCTGAGTAACGGCTTGGTGAGTACGTCAACAGTCTGATCCCCTGAGCTCACGTGAGATGTAGATATCAAGCCTCTCTGGATCAAGTCTCTAGTGTAGTGGCAATCAACTTCAATATGCTTTGTTCTTTCATGGAATGTTGGATTGTTGGCAATAAACAATGCTGCCTGATTGTCGCACTGTAGTTGCATAGGTAAATGTACGGCTACATAATTCTCTAGCACAGATCAAACCCACATCATTTCAGTGCTTGCTTGCGCCATGGCCCTATATTCAGACTCAACACTGGACCTTGCCATAACAGTTTGTTTATTGCTTTTCCAAGAAACCAGAGAGCTCCCAACAAAGACGGCAAATCCTGAGGTCGACTTTCGATCCTTAGGGCATCCTGCATAATCGACATCTGCACATGCTGAAATAGATAAATCTGTGCCTTTTCGAAATAGTAACCCTGAACCTGGAGAAGACTTTAGATACCTCATTATCATGTATATGGCATCCATATGAACTTGTCTTGGCTGCTCCTTAAATTGACTCACCCGGCTTACTGCAAAGGCAATATCGGGTTGAGTTATGGTAATATAAAGGAGCTTACCCACCATTTCTTTATATCTCCTCTTGTCTACTTCAGCAGTGTCATCATCATACAACTTCATGCTTGGATCCATGGGAATACTCGATTGTTTGCATCCAACCATGCCTGTCTCAGTCAAAAAGTCTGTAATGTACTTCCTTTGGGTCATCACCAGACCCTGTGCATTCCTGGTAAACTCCAACCCCAGAAAGTATCTTAGGGTTCCAAGATCCTTCGTGACGAACTGGCGTCCTAGAAATGCTTTTGCCCTTTCTATTCCCTGAACATCATCTCCTATGACCAGAATATCATCAACGTAGACCATGATGACAACCGTACCTGCAGAAGACTTCTGAATGAACAACGAGTGGTCTGCATTCGATCTTTTGAGTCCCTATCGCTCAATCAGATGGGAAAGCTTCTGGAACCACGCCCTTGGGCTCTGTTTGAGACCATAAATTGCCTTGTGAAGTCTACACACCATATGCTTCTCCCCCTCTGTAGTGAACCCTGGTAGTTGCTGCATGTAGACTTCCTCCTGCAGATCTCCATACAAGAAGGCATTCTTGAGAGCCTCAAAAAAAAAAGAAGGCATTCTTGACATCAAGTTAAGATATAGTCCAGTCACGTACCACAATAACTGATAAGAGAATGCGAAGAGTAGAATGACGGGCCACCGGAGAAAATGTATCCATATAGTCCACGCCATAGGTTTATGTGAAACCTCGCGCGACCAGCCGTGCCTTGTATCAGTCTAGACTGCCATCAACGTGGTATTTCACTGTGAATACCCATTTACAGCTAACAATAGATGCATCAGGAGGAGCAATAACCAAGCTCCATGTGCCACGAGACTGTAAGGCACGCATCTCGTCTTCCATAACCGTTCGCCAGCAATCAATCTTCATAGCTTCCTGATAGATCCGTGGGATGTCCACGGAAGACAAAGCTGCAGCAAACCTCTGGAAGTCGCCTGTAAGGCGATGAAAAGACACCTGAGAAGCAAAGGGATAAGATGCACACGTCTTCTTTTGCTTCCTGATAGCAATGGGAATATCAAGGTCATCGTCCACTGTACTGGATGGGGTAGTCTCCTCCTGCCATGAAGAATCCTGTACATGTACCATATCTGACCCGTCAGTAGTACTACCATCTGAACATACCTGAGACGTGATGGATGGCTGACGTAAAGCCTGAGCAGGATCGGACCGACGCGTATAGAATTTTGGTAAAGGTGGAATAGGAGGTTGTGGAGGTGGTGGTGAAGATGGTGTGGTAACTGGAGTTGGAGTGGACTCAGGTGAACTCCAACTACGAGGCGGAGGGACATAGACATCATCGTTGGTAGTAGATGGTACCAGTCGGTCACCTGCAGGGGAGAAATACATAACAGACTCAAAGAACGTGACATCAGCACTGACAAATTATTTCTTGTTGACGGGGTCATAACAACGGTAACCCTTCTGAGTCCGAGAATAACCGACAAAAACACACTTGACAGCTCTAGGAGAGAGTTTGTCAAATCCAGGAGTCAGGAGATGAACAAATGCAACAGTACCAAAGACACGAGGAGTTAGTGAGAATAATTCCTTATCAGGAAAAATGATAGAAAGAGAAATTTCTCACCAAGGACAGATGACGACATACGACCAGATAACAAGCTGTAAGAACATCATCCCCTCAGAAAGAGATAGGAGCACAACTCTGAATAAGGAGAGTTCGAGTGATGTCAAGAAGGTGACGATGCTTTCTTTCTGCCACACCCTTCTGCTGAGATTTGTAAGCACAAGTAGTTTGGTGAATGATGCCGTTCGACGAGAGAAACTGAGAGAGAGACCGTGTGCAGAATTCGAGAGCATTATCTGTTCGAACATATTTAACACTAGACGAAAAAACATTCTACACTTCATTAATCAAATTTTTAATCACATCTCTAGCTTCAGATTTATTCTTTGAAAGAAAGACCCAAAATACACGAGAGAAATCATCCACTACAACTAGATAGAACCTGTATCTTTGATGATCGGGTACATGACTTGGACCCCAAATGTCAATGTGAAACAACTCGAACGGGGAGCTACTGCTCCGACTCTGACGACTAGGAAAGCTAGACCAATGATACTTTCCCAACTAACACGCTTCACAGCGAAAGGAAGAACTGGGAGAGATCTGAGGCTGAACATGTCGCATTTTCTGGAGCGGGAGATGACCAAAGCGAAGATGCCAGATGTACGGAGAAACATGTCCGGGGAATGAGAAGAGACGCCAGCATAAGAATTCCGGACCAACCGATACAGACCATTCTGCTCAAAGCCACAGTCAATCACCCTGCCGTTAGTATGTCCTGAAAAATAAGAGAAGTTGGGTCAAATATAGCACGACAGTGCAAATCCTTCGTAATCTGACTAATAGACAACAGATTCATGGAGAACTGAGGAGCATGTAGAACATTCTGTAGACTCATAGAAGGAGATAGGAAGACCTCCCCCTGTCCAACAGGGGGGAATGAGTACCATCTGCGATCTGTACTGAACGACCATGGGGAATATCCCTGTAAGACTCAAGTCTGTCGCGATCTCGACAGAGGTGATGTGTAGCACCAGAATCTATAATCCAATCAGATATATCATGAAAAGATGTAAATGCAGTAGCACTACCTGAGGTACTAGCAGTAGCAGAGGAACTGGCAGATGCTGTAGCAGCAACATCTCTAGGTCCACCAGAAGAATCACCAGATGATTGTGGCATAATATCACGTAGACGTGCCACAAGTTCCTCGAAACGATTGTCTGCAGTGGATGCTGACTAGGGTAGAGTATGATCGGCTACATGCGCCAATGCTGGGAACCCATGCTTAGAATAGCATGTATCCTCTGAGTGGCCTGTGCGGTGGCAGTATGAACACGACTGACGAAAGCGACCACCCCTACCATGGGGTCCACGTCCACAACCAGAAGACTGACCACCTCTCCCACGCGATACTGCCTTCGCCGATGGGGATGGAGTAGATGAGCTGGAAGAAACTGATATGCGACTGAGCCTCTTGTAAACATCCTCCATTGGATGAATAACTGCATCCGCCAAAATCTGAGAGCGGGCGGCCTCATACTCAGGATCTAGGGTTGCAAGTAACACGTCCACCATGGTTGCATTCCGAAATGTCTTCTGCTGCTCAAGAGTTGCTGTGAGTGGAATGGTACTGTATAACTTCTCAAACATCCCTCTCAGGGACGTGTACAAGGAGTGAAGAGGTATGTCGTTATGCTTCATCGTGAATATATCATGCTGAAGCTGTAACATCTTGGTCTCATTCCGCACCTGGGAATACGTCGCAGCCAGTTATCCCACTTTGCTTTGGCGTAGGCTGATGGAGGACATCATTGGCAATCTCCATCGACAGTGTACCTGACAACCAGACCTTGGCATACGAATCATCAACCTCCCACGAGGCATATATCCCTGTCTTCTCTGCTGGCTCATCCTCGGTAAGAATGTACTTCTTACCGTTCGACTTCATGAGACTCATGAACTGCATCGCCCATAGCTCATAGTTCGACCCGTCCATCTTTACTATTGGCGCGGGACCTTTGAACGCGCCTATGGAGGGCATATCAACTTTGAATTCTAACATATCGCCGCTGGAGAAGAACTAGAGATTGTAGACAGAGTAACATATGTCTACACAAACTGCATAGGATTCGAGTGCGTATGTAGACGTTACGCACCCAAATCCATAGATCTAGAGGAAGAGACGGCTACGATCAAGGCGACAGAAGGCGTCGCGGTGCCAGCTAGAACAAAAGCTGGCCGACGGCGGGTGGCGGGGCCGGTTAGGGCGGGGACCGGGGGGGCTAGGGCACGGTCGGGAGGTGGCGGCGGAAGCCCCTGGGGGTCGACGACTGGGGGGGCCGGGCTGGGGGCCGACGATTGGGGGGGGGGGCGAGAGGAGGGCGGCGGAGAGGGGCCCGAGAGGGCGGCGAAAAGAGAGGAAGAAGTGGTGGTGGGGGGGGGGCGGCCGGTGGAGAGAGAGAGCCCTAGGGTTTAGGCTCTGATACCATGTTGAGAAAAATGAGTAACTTATTATTCTAGGGAACCCTAGGCTCTCTTATATAGGGAGAGACCTCACAGGTAAAATACAAAGTAGTCTAGAGAACAATAGGAAAATATGAAAATGTACATAACATATAATAATATCGGTCTCTACAGTTATTACACTGCATAAGGGTTATAAATTACATGGACCACAACTCATAGTTGGTCACATCCATCTTGACGATGAGAGCCGAGCCCTTGAAGGCACCGGAAAAGAGAAAACATCACCCTTGTTCGCTGACATGATGATTGATGAGAAAGAAGGCTAAAACGAAACTCAACTATGGAGAAAGATAGATCTGAGCGTATCTACATGATCATATAGAGGATTGGTTGTACGTATACAACCATCATCGTCAATCCTCGATCCACACTAGAGTCGGCAAACGTGATTTAGAGGTCTTAAATAAAGTTTTCTCGGTCAAAATCAGGTCGTTTCATACCACAGTTCGGCGTCAGAGAGAAATGAATCAGCCTCAGGGGTCGTATATGGCGTCGAGAGACACGAGGGACCGTGCTACGACGAGCAGCAGCAGCGCGGAAGCGCTGCGACAGTGTTGGGGCCATTGTGTGATGTTGTTGCAACACTAGGGGGCTGTGATGTTGTTGCAACACTAGGGGGCGCTGTGATTGCTGTGGTGGCGAGCAGGGCCTTGGCGGCAGCTGCGGTTGCGTGCAAAGCCTCTGTGGCTGCAGGAACGACGCGTGAGGAGCGCGGGGGCGTGCGCGGAGGCTGGTGGGTGGGGGCTAGGGGATCGGTGGGGTATTCGAACTCCGGTCTAGAACCATCGCTCTGATACCAAGTTGGGAGAAAATAATGAGTTGCTTATCCATGAGGCCCTAGGGTTCTCTTATATAGAGGATAGACTCATTGGGCAAATTACATAGAGGGAACGGAAAGAATAGAAAATACATAAAGGAAACATAAGATAAATAGTATCTCAATATATACTATGCATGATGTCTTAAAGATAGAAATTCAAATACGAATTTTGTTATGTTCATTGATAGCTCTCTTGTCTCGTGGAAAAGTAAGAAGCAGACCGTGGTGGTCAGATCGAGCGTTGAATTTGATTACAGGGCCATGTCTCAGGTTATCACCGAGGTAATGTGGGTTAGGTCAGTTCTAACTGACTTTACTGTTGAGGTATCTCTTCCTACGCAGCTTTTGTGTGACAATCATGTAATATTCTTCATTATCAACAATCATGTGTTCCATGAGAGAACCAAACATGTTGAGGTGGATTGTCACTGCATTAGGGATATGATATGTAAGGGCTTCATTTTTACATCCCATATCAGTTCGGTTGAATAAATAGCAAACTTGTTCACTAAAACACTCGTTAGGGGACCATTCTAAAAGTGTTCATTCAAGATGATCATGGTAGACATCTATGCTCCAGCTTGAAGGAGGAGTGTTATAGTAACTAGTAATTTACAGTAGTATGTAATAGAAATTTGTTTTCTTTTCCTTTTCTACGTGTAGCCCTACAGGCAACGTCTTTTGGCTCTAGGATTTTTCTTTATATATAAAGAATGCACTACGGTGCACAACAAAGTATCTCAATATTTTCCCTTTATAGTAATTATTGCAAGAAACCAGTTAGAGCATTTGGAAGAGGGATTGTCTTAAGAAAGGAAAGGCCTTGATCCCATGTAATTTAGCTTTATGATTCTTTATTATCATGATCTCTTTTTCTTGGTTGTTCATTTTTTCTGGTATTTTAGTTTAATGTTTTCTATTCATCAAACGCGGTTATTGGAAAGAACTTATAGAATCATTGTTTGAGCTCAAAAATAAATTAATTGTTGCTCTTGCTATTGAGCCTATGGCCTTGAGCATTGTACAAGGACGTACTGTAGGAGTATCTCATTACCATCTGGGTGGAGGATATGGAAGTTGGATATTATATAAATTTAAAAAATAGTTTGAAGGAAAATATGGCTCGAAAGAAAATATATCAGGTGGAGGATATGACAAGTGTAAATTTAACAAAGTAAAATATAGCCAGAGGGGGAGAAATATAACATGATGGAAGATATAACATGAAGGGAAATGTAGTAGGTGGATGATATGACATGTAGATATTGAATGAAAGGAAATATACCAGGTGAATGTTATGGTAAGTGGACATTGCATAAAGAGAAATATAACAATTGTGGTTGAGAGGATAACTCGATGATGATTACATTTAAACAATTTTTGAAAATATGTGGCTTATTGATTCTAGTTTCTCTCATTGCATGTCCTCCTACAGAGATTGGTTTTCTACCCACGAGAACAACAATGCGCATGTCATCATTGGGGATGGCATGCCATGCAAAGTCATTGTCATCGGTTTTGCGAAAATTAAGATACATGACATGATGATGGGGATTATTTTAGAATTTTATCATATTCCAGACTTGAGGAAGAATCTTATATCTCTTGGAATCTTAGACTTGAAAAATATAATTATAACATTATAGGAGGATCATTATAGGTAGCCAAAGAAGAAACAATTGTCATTCGGGATATGTGAAAGAGAACTTTTATGTTTTGCAATGATCTGAAGTAATCAATTCTGCTATAATTGAGGTATCTCTTCCTACACAGCTTTTGTGTGACAATCAAGCAGCATTCTTCATTGTCATGCTACACTAAGATGCAACACAAAATGAATACATGAATTTGTGTGGGCTTTTCAATGCGATTTTTTTTATGCTACGAAATGCTCACAAATACAGACATAGACAAAACACACATAAATATGCAAGGTTCACCATCACAATTTAGCTCTTGAATTAATGAATTATTAATCTAAAACATCCTACTCAAACTAGTCGTAACTCACCTAGATGAATCAACAATTGAATTCATGCGAATATTCAACTTAATTTAGGGACCTATGTGTTGATTAATTCTTCAAACTCCCTAAGTTAAAGCCTAAACATGAACTAATATATCTAGTTTATTTGAATAAGTATGCTGATTAGATTAAATAATTCCAAGGCAAATCAAGGAGTTTAATCAATTATTAAGTACTTAAGCATGCAATTTTCGGTTCAGTTTATCAAGTTAAAAAGCCAAAATATCTCTATGGATATTAATTCATTTTCAGCAAGTCATGTCAAAGAAATAAGTATATCATGTGAAAGAGCATCGAATGGCCTTTAAAACAAGATGGATTTCATTAGTTTTGAAATTGAGCTAAAGATATTAACACATCAAGTCATGGGCATAATTGCAAGAAAAATAACTAAAAAAACATAACAGAAAGGTCTAAACAGGATTGAAATGTTATTTACAAAAGTTACGGGGCTTATCTTGTAAATACTCCATGTGGCATGTGCACCGCACACATTGGGTTGAACTGCAATTCTGAAGAGGCGCGGGGGTGATGTTGCAAAATCACCAAAAGCCTCGGTCGAGCACTGCTGGCTTGGGTGACGTGGTGGCCTTGTGTGCTTCGGCGGGCTCCTAGCATGCGGTATGAATCGGTGCTTCAACATGAGGCTAGGTGAGAATCCAAGCCGTTGGATCAAATTAAAATGATCCAATCCTACCGCACATCACCTTCTTCCCTCTCCTCCGCGCACGCCGGTGCTCTGGCGAAGCGCCGCTGAACGTGTTGTAACTCCGCCTGGCTCTGATAACTGGTTCAACGGTCGAGGTAGCTTCCTCAAGCATTGGCGAAGAAGGTGGAGGTGTCAGCAAGATGTTGCTCCTAGCATGTCAGGTTGAGGGCTGATCGTTAGAGGAGAAGCTCAACTCAGGTCTAGTCAATGAAGGGTCCTATAGTGTTAATAGCATACACCCGACTACGACGAATCTTCTGGAATAAGAATGAGATGGAATGGGGGCTCCTTAAAGGCGGTGGATCGAGCCCTAATGGGTTCGTTGTCTCTTTGCAAGGGCATGAAAGGATGAGGTGGATGGGTCAATGGAGAAGCGGAGAGGGCTAGAGGACCGGAGCAGAAGACGGCGATGGATCGATGAAGGTGAGGAGTACTCAGATGACAATATCGAAGTGTGTGTTATACAAAAAAGGAGAAACATAAAGAACAAGAAAGGATCAGTACCTGGAGAAGAAGAATGGAGGTCGGAGTGGACGAAGCAGCTTGGCATCTAGGTCTAAATGACTTCTCGTCGTCGCTCAACGCGTCAGCTGGAAGTGGAGCTCGACAGCCACCAAGGAAAAGCTGCAGCACGACGAAAACTCACCGCGGATCACGCCTAAGGGAAACCATGTCGTCGCTCGACTAGCAACTATATCTCTGTCACAGATGAGGAGTTTAGGTCTCGGGGCTCTCTCGCATAAAGATGGAGAGCCCATTTTCGTGCCGGAGATGGGATATCAAAAGGAGAGGGTCCAGCTCCTTGTGGTGGACGACGTGATTTCAACCGCCTTGGGTTGACTGGCGGCTGAAGATGAGGTCCTAGGTGTCACACGGAGATGTGGGAAGGTAGGTCATATCCTAGGAGACGGGTTGGTTGGCGAGGACGATCGTTGTAGACGTGGAGAAAATGGAGAGAAGAGGAGGTTGCAGAGAGGGGAAACATGAGAACAGAAGGTGATGTAGATTGACAAAGGATGAAGAAGGAGATCCAACGGCCAGATGACTCTGATCAGATCCAATCAAGTGGTTCTTAAAGAATGTGCTAACAAGCGGTGCAGATATGATCGGATGAAATGACCAAATGGTACTGAAGCGATACGGGTGTGGACTAAGGAAGGCCGTCAGATCAAAGAATATCCGACGGCTGGAAGCGAGTGTGGAAGGGGACAAAGGAACGATCACCTGTTGTCTCAGGGAGAGCCACATGACCTAATAGAAAAATTAAAAAAAAATAGAAGAATAAAGAAAAATATAAAAGAAATAATTACAAGCATCCAATAGAAAAGTGTAAAACATGAAAGTTGTAGATCTCGATGAGATCTACAAGTCTCATTTTGAACGAAAAATCAAAATATGTAATATATACATAGTTATATTTTGTAAGTATTTTTTAAGGATTAATAAATATACTTGTTTTTAATTTATTTTACAATTTTTTGGTCTTTTAATTTATAAATACTTACAAAGCAAATATATACAATAATTGTCTATTTTTTGGGATTTTATTTTTAAGAAAATAAGAGAAACAAATAAATACAATTTATGTTATTTATATACACACAATTTGGGTTAATTATTTACACAGGGTTAAATGTTAATATTAATTAATCTTGGTCAGATTTTATTGAGTAGCTTAAGGAAGGAAGATATTAAATAAAAATAATATGATAAATCACATATTTATCATCCCCCTATACTTAAACCATGCCCGTCCTCGAGCAAATAAAGAATGAATAAGTTGGATTAATCTCTGACTGTGCATGTGAAATACAAGATTTGATCCGTTGAACTCTTGGTTTTAGTGATCCTAAGATTCTAAACTGAACGAAGCTCTAGTCAAAAGGTATCCAACTTCCCTAATCATGAGACTCTCTTTGTATACATATATAATTGGGATAAGGTATTAAGTGTGGACTGCAATTACAAGAGTAGAGTCAAAGCGTCACTCAAAGTTCTAGTCTAAGAGACTCTCCTACGGACCCAATCCTCAACACTTGGGAATAAACCATTTTGCATTCAATCCACCATCTCTTTGGTTGTCAAACTTAAAAGTGAAGGTGGAAGGCCAGTTGATGGAGCGCATAGGCTTGTGTCTTTTCTTTTCTTCCTCTCATTGGAACAAAGATCATTTCGAGTGCCTTATTACTCAATGCATGTTTATTTTTGGTTGTTGGTCATTGTGTCCGTCAAGAGGGTTCGGTGTTGTTGGCACTTGTTTTCTTGGGAATGCACCGGGGTGTCTATTTTGAGCATCTAATATACCTTCGACACCTAGATTTGTATCATTTACGATGCAGAGCATTTTTTGGGTGCTAGCCTAACTTCTATGTACTAAGCCTTGGTCCAACTGGACACTTTAAAAGGTTAGGAGCACTCACCTTTGGTGGAAGCTTTTTTGTTTTGACTGTGTAATGTGAGAGCTTTTCTTCCTCTTTCCCCTTTTGTTCCTTTTTTTCTTTGATTTTTGGCTAGCTTCACTGCTTTTACCAAGTTGGTGCATACTGATCAATAAAATTTTATGTTTAATCACACCCTGGCACATAGGTTAATATCTGGAGATCACTAGAAGAACACCATGTTCTCATACTGGCTACAGGTGCTGACACTCAGGTTTCATGAAGCCTTCATCGATTTTATCCCATCCTCGAGCATCATAAAATCATGTCTAAACTCAAGTCTCTCATCCTAGTTACTCAAGCGAAACCTCAACTCATCCCATCATAATTGTAGTCATGCATGTGAAGTGTTGATCATATTCTTAAGGTAGAGACTAAGTATAGCACATATATCTTTCAAACTAGGGAAATGTGAATAATTAAGTCATAGTCCTTAATGACTAAGGCCGGTTAAAAATGAGTCTTAAGACCTCATAAATCAAGTGTTCTTGAAATTCACAAGTCTTGTATAAATGTGTAACTGTCAGGGACTAAATCAACTTATTAGTAAGTGTGTGTTTTTTAAAGAAGTTAGATTTATTTACAAAACTCATTTACACCCTTATTTTTTAAAAGATTTTTTGAAAATTTTTTACAAACTACGTCACACAATATAGATTTTCAAAATATTTTTCAAATGAATAGTAAAATCCTCATTTTTCAAACCATTGTAAACCATTCTTCAAAGATAATGCCGCATAGTTAACAAAAAAATTCAAATCAATTTACAAACATTTTTACACAAACCAATTCAAAAGATACTTAACCCTAGCCTTAAAAAGTTCAAATTTTTTGAAAATATGAGTTATGGCTAAAGTATACATGAAATATATACGGTATATCCCCCTATGCTTAGCTTTTGTTATGTCCCCATAGCATGAAGTGATATGAAGTCACTCATGCTAGAATATGGAAGGACATACGAGAACTTACTCAGATCTCCCCCCTTATGCTCAGGATAAACTAATCTAAGTACAAGAAGATGACCGAGAAAGGTATGAGGATAACAAGGACTCGGAACCCCCTATACTTAGGTCAAAGATAGCCTAAGTATGAAAGATGTAATGGTAAAGAGAAGGGTCCGAGGGATTGACTCGGGAGACCGTCAAGAATGTACAGAAAATAGTAGGGGTTCCTCATATACTTTACTTAAATAGCCTAAGTAAGGTATGCGTATCTACTGAGCTCTAAAAATGAACAAATCAAGTGTGTGAAAGAAAAGGTGAATCTTATCTGTTGCTGAATCTGAATGTTGCATCCTCATGAAGAGTAGTCTGAAGTATTTGCATTGTGCTTTCTCTGCATGAAGTTGACATCCTCAACTTGGACTAACTGCTCTTTAGAATTTATGAAGTGCTTTAACAGTTGTCCATTTACCAAAAAGGAATGTGTACCATCTTTAAGATCAGTTATCTCTACACTTCCATTGATGTGCACTTCCTTAACAATGTAGGAACCCATCCATTTTGATTTGAGCTTCCCGTTGAACATCTTCAACTTGGCGTTGAATAATCGTACCTTTTGTCCAGGGACAAAGTTCTCGCATCTAATGTACTGATCATGCCACTTCTTAACCTTGTCTTTATAAATCAAACTGTTGTCATACGCCCAGTTTCTGATTTTCACGAGCTCTTCAAATCACGTCACAACTTCCCTAGGTGACAACTCTAATTTACTTGCTTGATTGCCCATTTGGATTTATGAATTAATTCCGCGGGCAGATGAGATGACTTGTCATAGATCGTCCTAAAAGGTGAAGTACCAAGTGGAGTCTTGTAGGTTATCCTATGAACCCACAGAACTTGGTCCGATAGCTGGGACCAGTTCTTCCTTTCGGGACGAACCAACTTTTGAAGAATGCTCTTCACCCTCTATTAGAAACCTTTGCCATGCCATTAGACTGTGAGTGGCAAGGACTAGTCACTCTATGCTTAAATCCATAATCCTTAGCTAATAATATGACATCTCTATTTGCAAAGTGGCTACCCCATTAGAAATTAAAACCTTTGGTACCCCAAACCTAGCAATGATATGATCATTCACAAACTTACAATCTTGTTGTTTACAACTCGGGTTGGGATAGTCTCCACCCACCTACACAAGTAGTCAATGATCTACTTATGTCCATGGTTGTTGGGAAAGAGACCCATAAAATCTGTGCTCCATGCGTCAAAAACATCACAGAAAATCACCAATTGCATGGGCATCTTATCTCTGTATCTAACAGTCCATCCCATCCTCTGACAGATCGGACACGACCGTACAAAATCGATAGCATCTCTGAACAAGGTCGGCCAGTAAAATCCACATTGGTGTACCTTATGAGTGGTTCTCTTTTTCGAATGGGACCTCTTACTTCAAGTGAATGATGATACACGAGGACACTCTGGTATTCCTTTTGAGGGATGCACCTTCTAGACACAATCTGGTCCTTCAAAGAAAAGAAACGGATCCTCCCAACATTATCTCCTCGAATCTGACTTCAGTCAGTCAATACTGCTTCTAATCCAACCTTGGGGAACCTGCTTTGAGATAAGGAAGTTCACCATGTTAGCATATCACGGGAGTGAGTCAATAACGCGAATTGGCACGCTTGGGAAGGTCTCTTTATTCTGCTATGTGTCAGGAGAATCTTTCTGCTCAACACGAGAAAGGTAATCAAACACAATATTCTTTATTCCAGATTTATCCTTAATCTCCAAATGAAACTCCTGAAGTAGCAAAATCCACTTAAGAGGACGCGCCTTCGCATCATTCTTTTCCATTAGGTACCCTATTGTTGTATGATCAGTAAAGATTGTCACCTTAGAGCCCAAAACATAAGACTTGAACTTCTCGATGACCCAAACTAATGTTGGCATTTCCTTTTCAGTTATGGTATAGTTTTCTGTACGAGGTCTAAAACTTTGCTCGCGTAGTAGTGGATTGCATACGGAATCCCTTCTCGTCTCTATCCTAACACGAATCCTATAGCAAAATCTGTAGCGTCAATCATGATCTCAAAGGGAAGAGACCAGTCAAGAGCTTGTAGGATTGACGAATCACAAATCTTCTTTTTCAAGAGCTCAAAGGCCTCCAGACACTTGTGATCTAAAATGAACTCAGTGTCTTTTCCTAAGAGCTCAGTCAGTAGATGGGCAATCTTTGAAAAATCATGAATGAACATTCTATAAAATCCAACATGACCTAAGAAAGTTCCCACTGACTTTACGTTGGTTGGTGGATTAAGTTTCTTGATCACATCCACTTTGGCAGGGTCAACCTCAACCTTCATTCCCTTTTTGCAGATGACGTGTCCCAATACGATACCCTCTGTTACCATGAAATGTCTTTTCTCTCAGAAGATTACCAGATTCACCTCTCTACACCTCTTGAAGACTCGGTCCAAGTATGTTAAACATTTATCAAACAAATCACCATGGACCAAGAAGTCATCCATTAAAACCTTCAGGAAATCTCCAACCATCTCGGCAAATGTGGCGACCATACACCATGAAATGTGTCCAGGACATTGCAGAGCCTGAATGGCATGTGCCTGAACATGTAAGTGCCGAATGGACATGTGAATGTGATCTTTTCCTGGTTCTTAGGAGCGATAGCTACCTTATTCCGCTCATTTCGGTCATTTCGGTCGAATTTCGATTTCGACTGGATATCGATATTCGATAGAAATTCGACCAAATTTCGCTGAAATTTGAGGCCATGCCTTATTGTAACCTGAGTACCGTCAAGAAAACATAAGAACAATTTCCCTATTAGTCTTTCCAAATATGGTCAATGAATGACAAAGGGAAAGTGGTCTTTCTTGGTCACGACGTTCATGCACATGTAGTCGACATAGACACGTCACGACGTGGGTACTCGTGTCGCGATCTCTACCATCTCCTCGTTGGTGGCCATCTATATTCTGGATTTCTTCGGGACAACGTGAAGTGGAGCCTCCCACTTGGAATCAGAAATAAGGTATGAAACCCGCTTTGCACCACTTCTCAATCTCTTTCTTCACTACTTCCTATAGATTAGGTTTCAGTCTCCTCTGAAACTCTCGGAAAGGTCTCACATTATCCTCAACAAAAATGTGGTATGAGCAGAGAGTGGTTGATCCCCAAGATTTCTGATACCGACCATCTTATAGCTTTGTGGTTCCTCTTTAAGACGTCTAAGAGCTTAGACTCATGTTCTAAGGTCAGGTCAAAACTAATGATGACATGAAATCTCTCTTTAGGTCCCGCAAGAAAGGCGTACTTCAGTGTAGGAGGGAACGACATCAGCTCTGATAGTGTTGTATCATCTATCAAGTCCAGCTGAATTGCATCTGAATCTGGTTGCATGCTGCATGAAGATGGGTCCATCTGTGTGGTGCGTGTCACCAACTCTGTTATGTAGGGAGTTGGGTCGCCAAAGAGATGTGGTAGTTCGCCAAAGCCGCATCCGACTCATCATCTAAGTCCTTTGACCAATCCGAAGTAAGTGGAACCGACAAATCCAAAGGGATCTCTAAGTCGTTAAGGGAATAGGGGGATGCATCTCTTAAGACATCGGGCAACCCCTAACAAATTGCATCGTGCACTAAATCCCCTCCAGATGAGATGATCTCGCTCTGCTCTGCTGGAGTCTGTCTCCAAATCCCAACTGTGTTGATCATCTTACAATCTGCATCTGTAGATGAGTACTCGGTGCTGGTCTCAGAATCAGGTCATTGCTATGTTTGTTGGAGTATTTGGTTGTGCGCCTATTGAGTTGTAGATGGGTAAATGGATACCTCCAGGATTCATTTACCCCATCCATATGTTCAGTCCCACATCTACCAGTAATGGGACTTGGAGGCTCTGTGGAGGTTATATAAGGAGCCCCAGACCTCCTGTATCCATTGAGAAAAGCAATGCAACATATGCCCTTTTGAGGGCTTCCCCGTGATTTCATCCCGCTCCTTTGGGAGTAGGGTTCCGTGTAAAATCCTGTCTTATGTTCAAGGTTTCTATTTATTTCTGATTCCGCTTCCGCTTCCTATTTTCTAGCATGGTATTAGAGCGGATTCAATTCTCGAGGATTTGTTCTTGAGTATTTATTTTATGTATTGTTCGAGATTCGATTAGCAAAGCAGTTTTATTCTTTGATCGCTCTTGAAGATTTTTTTATATATCATTCTGAGTTCTGAAGATCGTCGATATTCATGTCATCAAAAGTAACTAGGGTTTCGTTGTGAAACCCTAGATCTGGTTTCCTGGAGGCGCTATGCATGCGGAGCTCCATCCCAAGAACGGTGCACCCCTGTGCACCTCCTTCCAGTCCTATCGTGATTTCATAAGCCGTCAGACGGTGGCCATCTCTTCTGCATCAGGTGGCACATTCTTCTTCGACAGGCGCTCTCGCTCCCAAGTGAAACCCTAGTTCTCCAGGAGCGCATGCCCCATTTCCAGGCGCGCTAGCCCTCCGTGCATGGTCCTCCTGGCTCCAGGCGGAGGCCCTCTCGATTCCCGACTCCATGGTGGAGCCGCACGAGCTCTAAGCGACGCGTGGCCCTCTTAGGCGCGCAGGCGGAGGCCTCTCGATTCCGCATCTCTCTCGACGCGCACCAGCCTCGCGCTTCCCGCGCGACTCCCCCTCCAGGCATACAGGCGATGCCCCTCATGTTCTAAGGGCGACGCACCCAGGTGGTTGTGCGCCACCTCCAGTTCCAACGGCACCGCGCAGACCTAGCGGGCCACCTTCCTCCCGATCTCCTCTCGCGCAGAAGGCGTGAGTCTTTTCTCGCCTCCTCTGCATCTCCTAGTGCATACACGCATCTCCTGGCATGCTCCCCCAATGCCGCAGCAGCATCTCCCGCTTCTCCCATACTATATCCTCCTCGGCAGCGGCCGCGATATCCTCCTCGCAGGGCCCATGTTGAGGTGGTAGCGTCTCTTTCTTCTTGAGACCTTAATCGTAGGTGGTGACCCTTGTAAAAGGGCTCTAATCAGGAACCCTAACTGTGGGTGGGCCTTTGGGCCATGTAATGTTTAAAGAAAAAAAAGAGGGTCGTTAGTTTTTTTTAAAAAAAGAGATGATTGAAAGAAAATGGGAGAAAAGAAGCCATGAGTTCAAAAAAACTGTAGAGAAAAAAAAAGAGGTTGTGTTTTTGGGCCCAATGTTGGGCATGTTTGTAAAAAAAATTGCAGCGGGTTTCAGGCCCAATATGGGAAACAAAAACAAAAGGGGAGGGGGAGTTTATTTCAAGCCCAAGCGGGCTCTCTTTTGGGCCCGCTGGGCTGAGATTCAAGTTAAACAAAAGGAAGATCAGAAATGGCACGTACAAGAAAAAGCCGTACGCAAGTATTTTGAAAAAAATGAGAAAAAAAAGAGTCCGTAAAAAATGATGAAAAGCCGAAAAAAGAGAGGCAAATGGCTTATTTTAAAAAATGTGTGGCAGCTTATAAAAAAAATTGAAGAAAAGCCGCAAGGAATTTTTTTTTGAGAATGTTCATGTTTTTTTTATTTTTATTGTCTTCTCCCAACATAGTCGATGTCATGTATTCCAAGAATGGGGGAGTATTGTGTAGAGTTCTTCAGCCATGATACATATTCTTCATATTCCAGTTCAGATACAGATTCTCCATGCCAGACAGATGTTCAGACTCTACAGTTGATATTCAGACTCGACGATTGGTTCCGGGACTTCAGTTTTAAACTCGACGTTCATGTCAGTTCAAACATGCACATGGATGCGGTCTTCTCAGATGAGCACATGTATGCCATCTTTTGTCGTGGTCCCCATCATTCTTGTTGTTTCGGCCAGAGTTTTCATATGAGCCATAGGGACTCCAGAGTAGAGGACCATTCCCTATGCCATGTTGGCAAGGGTTTTCATGTGGTATCATAGGGACTACCGAGTAGAGTACCATTCTCTGTGCTAGATGGGAGAGACCCAGTTCTCTGACGAGGAGACTCATTTCCAGTTGCAGTGACTCTGACAGGCGCAGTTCAGAGTACGTACTCTTCAACGAGGAGATTCAGTTGACTCACACTCCAGCCCGTTCGTCCTCCTTACCTGTACGACATGAGAAGCAACGTCCTCGACAACAACCAACAGTTGTGCGCGTCAAGTTGATATTGTCTGTAGTGTCATGCATTGTGAGTTGAGTTTCTTTCTGTTTGTCCAAGTTGAGCATTGCATGTTCCAGCTTAAGGGGGAGTGTTGGAGTATTTGGTTGTGCGCCTATTGAGTTGTAGATGGGTAAATGGATACCTCCAGGATCCATTTATCTCATCCATATGTTTGGTCCCACATCTACTAGTAGTGGGACTTGGAGGCTCTGTGGAGGCTATATAAGGAGCCCCAGACCTCCTGTATCCATTGAGAAAAGCAATGCAACATATGCCCCTTTGAGGGATTCTCCCGTGGTTTCATCCCGCTCCTTAGGGAGTAGGGTTCCACTCGTCTTATGTTCAAATTTCTATCTTTATTTTTGATTCCACTTTCACTTCCTATTTTCTAAAAATGTTATCTGCTTATCTCAAGTTCCACTTCTCCGCCTGGAGAATAGAACTTCATCATTCCCGTCTAATAAACAAACTAGGCATCGACAGTCCGAAGATATGGCTGCCCAAGAATGATATGAGACTCTCCAATGATTGGGAATCTCTATATCAAGGACCGTAAAGTCCACCTTGTAGTCTTGTCCCTCAATTGAGATAATTGCATTCTCCACTTCTCCCTTAGATCTCTTCATTTGACTTGTCTGTGAATTGGAGTAGGGCTCGTAGTTTTTGAAATGATCCTAACTCCAATTTCTCATAAAGTGCTAATGGAAGAAGGTTGATTGAAAAACCGTTTTCTAGGAGAGTGCGTGCAAACACAATGCCATCGATATGACTCTCCACATAGTGAGCACACGTGTCTCTCTTTTTCCTTGGTAATTTTTAATTCTTGAGATAATAGATAGTGGCTAGTGATAAAACGTGAGTTTTACATACTGGTCTGATTTCTTCGTACTAACCCTAGTAGGTGTGCATTGCACCTTAAGGTACTTCTGGAATGTGGGATTGTTAACCACATACTCTTCAAATGACACCTTAACCATGATATTCTCCTTAAAAAATCGTGTCATTTCATGCTCATCTTTTTGAATCTTTTTCATGCTGCGCTTTCCTACCGTAAGAGCACCGGGGAAAGGGATTGAAGCTAAGGAAATAGAAAATGAAGAATCCGAATCATAAATAGAAACATCATTCTTGGCATTAATGGAAACATAGTTCATACATGAATCTTTCTGACACAACTTGGAATTTAAATCTAAGTTGTCTACTACAGGTGTAGGGATAGCTATTGAAGGTATATCTTCCATTACCAGAGGTGCAAGGTCCTTTGTAGGCACCAGGATGTCTCCATGGTGTTGTTTCACTCGTGTCCTGCCTCCTCCTCTCTATCCCCTGAGTGGATCTCCTCGTCCTTTGTTGAAAGGACTACTGCAAGTGATGCCTCTCTTGCTCATCCTCTTAATACTCCTTAGGTCGAGCTCCAGAAGCGACCTCTCCACTTCCCTTTCCCGACCAAGTACAATTGCGGTCCTTCTGCTCTTAAAGTGACATTATTAACATCATCACATAAAAGAATCTCATGTTCAGGTCTAAGGGAGTTTGTATAGTATACCTGACCAAACTGCTGATGTGATTGCAATCTGTTCAAGCTATTTGGGTTAGCCTGAACTTGGACGGGAATGGAGGTCGTTGGTGCAAATTGCTCGTCTCACCATCAGGACAAATAGTTGGCATCCACTCGCAAGTCCCGAATCTCGTTCCGGTAGGAACGAAGCTCCTCGAGAATTTGGCGCTGAAAGTATGTGGGTCCGGATGAAGAGGGATGTTGCTGTGAAGAATACCACGAAGATTGACCTTGATACCGTTATTGTTGATGGTGATTTTGTTGTTGTTAGGGGTGATGTGGGTAGTTCGGTCCATGTTGGCTCGCTTGGTACTAGCCATGGCGATCGTACCGTTGATGATGCTGCCTCTGCGACTGGGGTTGGTAAGGTCCAGGGATAGACTATGCATGATGAGGTGCAGAGGTGAATGCGATATTGTAGAAGGTCGTGGGATGCTGGTAAGACAGTCAGTCTCCCATATTTCCCTTCCTGATAGGGTCATATGTGTACCAAATACCACTCACCTCCCACACCTAGGGAGGCTCCTCCTGAGTTGTCTCGACGAACGGTGGTTGTTGCTAGCAAGATTAGATGTAGGACTGGTCCTCTACCCATTGTTGGGGTGGCTTTATCATCAACTGCTCCTGTACATGGTGTACACAGAAAACAGGAGCAACAGATGCAGTCGTATCAAGTATCTTCGTCTCAAATACCTTCTTAGATAGATCCTCCATCTACTTCGGGAGCTTGGACAAGCTACTGTCAAGCTCGTTCATCCTCTTATCGATTTGCTCGACAACTGTCAACTTGTCAACTATGATCCCCATACTAGGGATCAAGTCCTCTGCGAGATCAACCACAGTCTTCTTTCCCCCTTTGGATAGGAGTGAAACGAGGGACTCAGCATCTACCATGCTGGTAGTCAGTGAGCGGTTTGTCTCAGCCATCTACTCGAATACCTTCCAGATGATATCTGCACCTCGTGATGTGTGATCATTCCGCTGAGTACGTGGTGTAATTTGTACTCGTTGTAATATATGTACTTAGTGAATCAGTCAGAACCAAGAAAAGATCTCCGTGAAGACTCTCGCCTTGAATTTATATCCCGTGCAAGTCCAAGGTCGAACACAGGGAGGTACAGGAACAACTTTGGATTAATTTAGAATAAATAGATCTAGGTTCCCAAATGGTATTTTTTGTATTTTTTTAATGTAAAAAAATGCAAATGCAAAATGCAGGTAAATTAGACTAATAAGAAAACAAACAACTTAGCCAAATAAATTTTAATCCGAATTAATTCAATTTAACCAAATTATATTTTTTTTCTAAAAATCTAATCTAGTGATGAATACAAAACACATTTTTTGGAATTTTAGGAATTAAAATGCAACAATGAAAATGCACACTTTTATGGGTTTTTATGCAATTTTTTGCTCAAATAGAATGTAAAAATTATGAAAATTTTACTGTAAATCAAACATGATGCAAAGATGCTACAGTAATATTTTTTTTGGAATTTTTCGAGAATGGATTTTTAGTGAAAATAAAGTGACAATAAGTAATTAATTCCTAATAAATCCACAATATCAAATCATCCAGAGAGCGAATTATCTCAAATAGATATTTTAATGAGCAGTCTAGGAGAGTTGGAATTTCCAAAAATGATGTGTGTAGATTTAAATAAAAATCAATTAACAAAATACTCTATAATTTATTAAAGGCACATGACAACTCCAATTAAGATGAAACTTGGACACTAATTAAAGTACATTTCAAAGCATCATTTATAGTTTTTAAGGTATTTTTGGAGCAACCGTGAGTTAGATATTAATTTAAGAGCTCAAATTGGGTAAAATATGCAATTTTTCACTTAAACCGTTTTAAAAAATTACCCAAATCTCACAAAAATGCAAATAAATACAAAAATGGTCGAGAATTAGTAGCTCAACATCATAACATTTTTCATTAAAATAAATGATGCGAAATTAATGTCCAATTTAACGTGCAAACCCAAGGGTATTTGTGCAAACCAGAAATAAACTTAAATAGAATAAAACAAGCACATGGTTTGGTTTGTAATTACAAAAACTTAACAAAATAAAATTGTAGTGTTTCCAATAAAAAATATAAACAAAAAACGCCTTCGATTGCAGCGGCTAGTGCTTCAGGAGGTAGGGGGTGGCGGACCATGCGCGGTTGTGAGGAGGAGGATCCACTGCCGCGTGGAGGAGGTGTCTGGGCGGGCGGTGGCGCTGTAGGCGGAGGCGTGGATGAACGACTGCGAGGCAGATCTGCAACCGCAGGTGGCTGCGACCTGGGTTGAGGGAGACCTAGTTGTTGCGGCCGCAGGCGGGCCTTAGAGGAGCGGGCGGCGACGGCGTGTGGCGGAGGTCGTGCGGTGGTGAAGGGCCGCGACCTGGAGGGAGGTGGCGGCATTAAGAACGGGCGACGAAGCCGTGTGGCGGAGGCTGCGCGTGGCTGGTAGCAGTCATGTGTGAGGTTGCGCGGAGGAGCAGCGTGGGGTGGTGCATGCTATGACCATGAGGGGGGGTCGTGTTGGCGGAGCACGCGGCGGCACCGCCGCTGGTGGCGGGAAGGGGGTGGCGGACCGACCACCACTTGTGACTCTCTTTTTTGTTAATTTTTTATTTTTTTGCTGAGTTGATTTTTTTATTTTTAATTTTTTAATCTTTTTTTTTGGATTTTCCTAAACAGGGAACATAAACAAAAGATGAGAATGATGGTGCAGTGATGGTGATGTGCTAACAAAAATAAACGAGTGAAGGTGTGTGGGTGGTGATGTCATGTGATAAGAAAAATGCAAAAATAACAACGATGACAAAAATTGAAAAGAAAAATACCTACGGTGGAAGCGGTCGCCTATGGTGTACTTACGGGAAACACGGTCTTCGCTCGAATCGCCGGCAAGCGATGAGCTCGGGCAGTGCGTGGATGCGGTTGTGATGTTGGCCAAGAAGCCAACGGATCTCACTGGAGAGAGAGCTGTCGTCGCTCGACCATGGTTGCGTCGCTGTCACCGATTCAACTATGGGAACTAGACTCTCCTCACATAAAGATGGATCAAGTGCAAAATGAGGAGGATGAGATGTATAAAAAGAGATGGAAAAAATGGAGGTTAGAATTGACGTGGAGTGGAATGGGAGGTTAAATTAGTGGTGGAGTTGAATGGGAAGTTAGATGAATAATGGAGTTGAATGGAGGTTGATAAAAGAAGAGAAGTTATTGTACAGAATGTGAATTAAATTAAATAAAATAAAAGTAGGCTACTAAAAAGGGAGAATAAAATAAAGAGAGAAAAAGAAAAATGGAGAAATTACAAAAGTCCAACTAAACAATATGCACATGGAATTTTTTTACTTTTCTAATTTGTTTTTTTTGTAATTTTAATAAAAGATATTTATAAAATAAAAAATAACAAAAATTAAATGCAATAAAATGAAACATAAAAGATATTTTTTCGATTTTTAGTAATTAAGAAGAATAAATAAAAAATGAAGAAAGATATTTACATTACATACAAAGTCACTTTGCCTTATTTTCAATGGCAAAATATTTTTTGAGATTTTTTTAATTATATCATTTATTAAAATATAGAATAAAGAAAGTTATAGAAAAAGGAATAAATCAAAAAAGGTTGGATTTTACAAAAAAAATATCAAAGTTACATTTATTGCATAATTTACAATTTACACAGAGGTCCCAAAACTCAAATTTAGCGAACGAGTTCCGATTTTAATGAAACCACTTTCATTGGATAGTTAATTTTTTAACTTAAACTTTAAAAGTAAGTTTGATGAATTTGGAGTTCAAACGGAGCGGGAATTTGGCCGGGAAGTTGGACTTTACGGCTTTTTTTCTTTAGGATGTAGGAGTATTTATTTGAGATGGAATTTATTTTATATTTTTGTATTTTTATATACATTTTTATGAACAAGCTAGAGAATGAATTAGCCAAAAAGGAGTTGAAATGAAATTATTAAGAATACATGAAGTTTTGGGCTATTTACATATGAAAAACTCCTTTATTTTGCGGCTTTTTATTATTAATTTATTTTATATAATATAATATACAATAATTAGTGTATTTTATTTACAAGAGTTATTTTATTAATTTATTGATTTTATAGACATTTATTTGAGATTTTACTCAGGGATTTTGCAAAGATCAGTAGATTGAGATGATGAATCACAGATTCATCACCCCCTATACTTAAACTTTGCTAGTCCTCGAGCAAATAAAGAATGAATAAGTTGGATTAACCCCTGACTGTGCATATGAATACAAGACTTGATCCCTTCAAGAAATCTTGATTTTAGAGATCCTAAAATTCTAAGCTTTACCAAGCTCTAGTCAAAAGGTATCCAATTTCAATAATCATCAGACTCTCTCTGTATAATAGGAATATGACATGAAGTGTGTACTGCAATTACAAGAGTAGAGTCGCAACTTCACCCAAGGTTCCAGTCCAAGAGACTCTCCTAAGAACCCGATCCTCAACACTAGGGAATAAATCAAATATTGCATCCAATCCACTGTCTCTTTAGTTGTCAAACTCAGAAATGTAGGTGACAGGCCAGTTGATGGAGGGTTTATTATTGTGTCATTTCTTCTCTCTCTCTCTCATTGGAACAAGGATCCTCTCGAGTGCCTTATTGACTCAACACATATTTTTGTTGTTGATCAGTGTGTCCGTCAAGAGAAGTTGGAGTCGTCTGCACTTGTTCTCCTGGGAGTACACCGAGGTGTGCCTTTTTTGAGTATCCAATAGACCTTCTACACCCAGACTTGTAGCATTTACGATGCAGAGCCCTTTTTTGGTGCAAACCCGACTCCTGATCCTAAATAGCGGTGGTCCAAGTGGATACTTTGAAACGGTTGGGAGTGCTCGCCTTTTGTGGAAGCTCTTTGATATTTGTCTCTGTAGGGTGAGAGCTTATCTTTCAATATTGATGTTTCTTTTCATTGCTTTTGGCTAGCTCCACTGCTTTTACCAAGAGTTGGCGCACACCGATCAATATATTTTTATATTTTATCACACCCTGGCACTTAGGTAAATGTCAAGAGATTAGTACAAGAACCATGTTCTCATACTGACTAAAAATGCTGACACTCAGGTTTCATGAAGCATTCAATGATTTTATCTCATCTTCGAGCATCATTAAATCAGGTCCAAACTCAAATCCCTCATCACAGTTCCTCAAGTGAAATTTCAACTCATCTCATCATAACTGCAATCGTGTATGTGAGGTGGTGATCATATTCTTAAGGTAGAGACTAAGCATGTAATATAGCATACAAATCTTTCAAAGTAGGGAAATGTGAATAATTAAGTCAAAGACCTTAATGACTAAGGTTGGTAAACTCAAAAACTCAAGACCTCATAAACCAAGTGTCCTTGAATTTCGCTAGTCTTGTGTGAGTGTGTAAGTGTCAGGGATTAAACCAACTTATGAGTTAGTTTTTTTGTGATTTTGATTTTTGTGATTTTTTTTTAAAAAGAAAAGAAAGGAAGAAAGATGTTTTTTTTCAAAGTTTTTTTTGAAAAAGACACTTTTTTATTTTTTTTAAAGAGATAAAGAAAGAAAAGAGTTTTTTTTTAAAAAAAGTTTTTTTAAAAAGTTTTTTTTGAAAAAGGGATTTTGAAAAAAATATATATAATATTTTTTTGAAAAAGAAGAGCTTTTTTAGGCCAAAAAAGGGGGGGAGACACTCATAGGTGTTCACCCCAGTGTTTTATTAATAATAAGAATTAAAAGAGGAAATAGCACTCAGAGGTTACATGAGAAATCCCCGCCTACAACCAAGACTCCAGGACCCAGGACACCTGACAGTAGACACTTTCATTGTAAAACCTTTATCCGGTGAAAATCAGTGTATTCCTCACCAGCCAAATCACCCACACTACTGCAATTGGGAGAAGTAGCTCCCTACGTGAGCGGCCCTTAGCCGCCACTAGACACCCACAGAAGGAAGCAACGTTATCCGTATTTACCCACTCCAAACCTGCATTGGCCCAAATTGGCCTCGTAATGTTACATCTGAAGAAGAGTTGCCCCGCGGATTCTATCTCCATGTCACAGAGGAGGCATCTGTCGGACACCGATCCCAGAAGCCTCGAGCATCTATCCCGCGTCATGAGTCGCTCTCTCCGAAATAGCCACATGAAGAAGCCAATCCTCTCTGGAAGCCCAAGTCCCCAAATGAATCCGCAATACCTTGCGATCTCCGGCGACAAAGAAGGTGCCTGCCGGCATATAGTAGCGTATGCTTTTCGCACCGAGAAACACCCCTTGCACCAGGCCCAATGGTCCTGACCCTGTGAAGGGCCTGATATGTCTCGTAGCGATTCCAACAAGCAAAGAAACTCCTCCAACCGGTGGTCAGAGAAGTTGGACCTAAAGAGAGGCATCCACATGCCATCTGACCAGCATTCAACCACCCTCACATCCTGATCCACAGCCAAAGCGAACAGCCTGGGGAAACGATCACAAAGATAGCCCCCATCCGTCCAGTTGTCTTTCCAGAAGGCGAAGCCCGCCCCAGCCCCTAATACCGGCCTGAAAAGCTCATGGAATCTTGGAGCCATCGACGATATGTCCTTCCACAAAGGCGAGGGCCTCATCCCTCTGTTATTCGCCCCAGGCGCAGCTCCATCGGGAACATATAATCGATGCAGAATAGTTGAGCACAGATCGTCTCCGTCCCCTCAAACTCTGGCCACCCACTTGAGCAATAAAGCCTCATTCAGCAGCTCCAACTTCTTGACCCCGAGCCCGCCCTCCCCCTTGGGCATCGTGACAACATCCCAGTTGACGAGAGGAATGCCCGTGGAAACATTTCCATTTCCCCCCCCACAAAAACCGGCTCATGAAAGTCTCAATTCTCTTCCATCCCTTCGGTAGCAACCTCGTGGAGAAGAGGTAAACCGGTATAGCCGCCAAGACAGCTTTCAAAAGAACAAGCCGCCCACCCTTCGAAAGAATCGTGGATTTCAATCCCGCAAGCCGCTTCTCTAACTTCTCCACCAATGGCAACCAATCCGTTCTCCCAGTTCCGCCCACTGACAAAGGGATCCCAAGATAGTGGACGGGGAGCCCCGCGCATGTCGTGACCAGCAAAAGTCCACAACGGGCTGCCTCCTCGTCATCCATAGAAAAGGTCACCACCTTAGACTTGCCACGATTCTGCACCAAGCCCGACATCTCGCTAAAAATCTCCAGCATAGTCGTCATGCCATAGACCTCGTTCGCACCCCCTCAATGAAGAAAATGGTGTCGTCGGCATACTGAATTAGGGGGACCCGCAGCTCATCCTTTGAGTAACCCCTAGTGACGTCGTTGCCCTGAACTCTGTCCACCATGCAAGCAAGCACGTCGGAAGCCAAGATGAACAGGAGAGGGGCCAGAGGGCAACCCTGCCTCACACCCCTCTGAGGCTGGAAAAAGCCCCCCTCAGGCCGACCATTGATGAGCACCACCATGGACGCGGTAGTCACACAACGCTTCATCCACGAAATCCACATGGGAGGGAAGCCTCTCCTATGCATGCCCATCCAGAGAAAATGTCAATCAATCGTATCGTAAGCCTTCGCGAAGTCTACCTTCCACAGTAGCGCCTTCCTATCGCATCTCTTCCAATCTGTAAGAATTTCTGATGCAATCACCAAGCAGTCCGCAATCTGCCTCCCCGGAACAAAAGTCGACTGCGACGGGGAGATGAGGAGACCAAGTACCTTGGTCAATCTCGCCTAAAAGAAGAGTTTTTTTTAGTTAGTTTTTTTGTTTGTTTTTTTAAAACCAATTTTACCAACCCCGTAATTATTTTATAATATATGCTAAAATACGCTAAAGTACGAGCTATGGGTAAAGTATATATGTAATATATACACCCCCCATACTTAGCATGTGTTATGTCCTCAAAGCAGAAGAAGCGAGGAAAATACATAGCTCCTGCTAAGCGTAAGAGAGATAAAATAAGAAGTATAGAAGTTAATCCGCTCCCTTATACTTAGGCTTTGGTCAGCCTAAGTGTAAAGGAAGAGCCAAAATAGGACGATCGAGGTCAAGAGGGGAAATGTATGACTATATACACATGGCGGGCATCGATCCCCCCTATACTTAGGCTCTGGTCATCCCAAGTATAGGTCATGAGTAAGTGTGAGGACCGATGTTATATGGAGAATACACAAAGAAGGGAGAATGTGCAAGAGTGAATGAATCTTCTAAGCTCTTGAATCTTGATGTTGCATCTTCATGAAGAGTAAAAAGATGTATCTGCTCTGTGCTCACTCTTCATAAAGTTGATGACCTCGACTTGGACCAACTACTCTTTAAAATCTACAAAATGCTTCAACAGTTGTTCATTCACCACATGGGATTGTGCACCATCTGTGAGAACATTAAAGGGACTCGTCCATTTGGATTTGAGCTTCCCATGTAACATCTTCAACCTGGCATTAAATAACCATACCTTTTGCTCAGGGACAAAGTCTTTGCACCTAATGTGCTGATCGTGCCATCTATGTACCTTGTCCTTATAAATCAAATTGTTGTCATATGCCCTGTTTCGGATTTCCACGAGCTCGTTCAAGTTCAAGTCTCTACAAATCTTCCCTAGGTGACAACTCCAATTAGTCTGCTTAATTGCCTATTTGGATTTGTGAATCAACTCTTCGGGCAAATGGCATGGCTTGTCGTAGATCATTCTGAATGGTGAAGTACCCAACGGTGTCTTGTAGGTTGTCCTATATGCCCATAGAACTTGGTCCAAGAGCTGGGATTAGTTCTTTCTATCGGGACAAACCATCTTCTGCAAAATACTCTTCACCTCTCTATTTGAAATCTCTGCCATGCCATTGGATTGTTGGTGGTAAGGACTAGTAATTATGTGCTCAAATCTATAGTCCTTAGCTAAAGATCTCACATCTCGATTCACAAAGTGGCTACCCCTATCAGATATCAAAACTTTTGGCACCCCTAACCTTGCAATAATATGGTTTCTCACAAACTTACAGACAGTCTTGCTGTCTGCAGTTCGGGTTGGGGTAGCCTTCACCCACCTAGATTAATAATTAACCGCCAACAAGATGTACTCATGTCCTTGACTGTTGGGAAAGAGACCCATAAAATCTATGCCCCATGCATTAAAAACATCACAAATAATCGCCGGATGCATGTGCATCTCATCTCTTTGTCCAACTGTCCCTCCCATCCTCTGACAAATCGGGCACGATCGTACAAAATCAATAGCATCTCGAAACAAGGTCGGCCAATACAATCCACATTGAAGTACCTTGTGAGCGGTTCTCTTCCCCGAATGGTGTCCTCCATCCTCAAGTGAATAACAATATGTGAGGACACTATAGTACTCCTCCTGAGGAATATACCTTCTCCAAACACAATCCAACCCTTCGAAGAAAAGGAAAGGATCGTCCTAGTAGTATCTCCTCGAATCCGACTTCAGTCGGTCAATGTTGCTCCTAGTCCAACCATGGGGAACCTGCTTGGAGACAAGATAGTTCACTTGTTGGCATACCACGGGAGTAAGTCAATAACACAAATTGACTCGTCTGGGAAGGTCTTTTTAATCCGCTTATAATCAGGAGAATCCTTAAGCTCAATCCGAGAAAGGTGGTCAGCTACAACATTCTTCACTCCAGGTTTATCTTTTATCTCCAAATCAAATTCCTAGAGGAGTAAAATTCACCTAAGAAGACGTGTCTTCGCATCCTTCTTTTCCATTAAATATCGAATGGTTGTGTGATCAGTGTAGATTATCACCTTAAAGTCCAAAATATACGACCTGAACTTTTCGAGGGCCCATACTACAGTAAGCATTTCATTTTCAGTCACAGTGTAATTTTTCTGTGTAGGGTCTAATACTTTGCTCGCGTAGTGGATCACAAACGGGATCCCTTCTCGCCGTTGTCCTAGCACAGCTCCTATAGCGAAATCTGAAGCGTCAGTCATGATCTCAAAGGGGAGAGACCAATCAGGAGCTTGTACGATAGGCGAGGCACAAATTTTCATCTTCAAGAGCTCAAAGGCCTCCAGACACCTGTGATCTACAACGAACTCGGTGTCTTTCCCCAAGAGCTCAGTCAGTAGGCAGGTGATCTTTGAAAAATCATGAATGAATCTTCTTTAGAATCCAACATTCCCTAGGAATGACCTCGCTAACTTTACGTTGGTAGGCGGATCGAGTTTCTTGATCACATCCACCTAGACAGGGTCAACCTCCATTCCTCTTTTGGAGATGACATGCCCCAACATGATACCCTCTGTCACCATAAAGTGGCTCTTCTCCCAGGCGAGTACTATATTCACCTCTTTATACCTCTAGAGGACTCGGTCCAAGTGCGTTAAACATGTATCGATAGAATCACCATAGACCGAGAAGTCATCCATGAACACTTTCAGGAAGTCTCCCACCACCTCGACAAATATGGCGATCATGCACCACTGAAAAGTGCCTGGGGCATTGCAAATCCTGAATGGCATCCGCCTGAAGGCATAAGTATCGAATGGACATGTGAATGCAGACTTTTCCTAGTCATCTGGGGCTATAGCTACGTGGTTGTAGCCTGAGTACCCGTCACGAAAATAGAAGAACTCTTTCCCTGCGAGTCTCTCCAAAATCTGATCAATAATAGGTAAGGGAAAGTGATGTTTCTTGGTCGCAGCATTCAGGCGCATCTAGTTGACACAGACGCACCACGACGTGGGTACTCGTGTCGCGATCTCTACCCCCTCCTCGTTGGTGACCATCTGAATTCCTGACTTCTTCGTGACAACATGAAGTGGGGCCACCCACTTGAAGTCAGAAATAGGGTATATAAGCCCTGCCTTGCACCATTTCTCAATCTCCTTCTTCACTACTTCTCGTAGATTGGGGTTGAGTCTCCTCTGGAACTCACGGGAATGTCTCACATTATCCTCAGTAAAAATGTGGTGCGAGCAGAGAGCGTGGTTAATCCCCACAAGATCCGATACTGTCCAGCCTATTGATTTGCGGTTCCTCTCTAAGACCTCTAACAACCTAAACTCATGTTCTAAAGTCAAGTCTGAGCTAATGATAACATGATATCTTTCTTTGGGTCCCGCAAGAAAGGGGTACTTGAGTGTAGGAGGTAGTGATTTCAATTCCGGCAATGTGGTGTCATCAAGCAGATCTGGCTGAACTGAATCTGATTTCGTGCTGCATGAAGGTAGGCTAAGTTGCGTAGTGCTCACCACCAACTCAGAAGAATCAGGAGTTGGATCGCCAAAGAAATGCGGTAAATCGGCCAAAGTCACGTCCGACTCATCATCTATGTCCCATGACCGTTCCGAAGGAGATGGAACTGACAGATCCAGATGTATCTCTATGTCATCACGAGAATATGTAGATGCATCTCTAACAAGATCAGGCAACACCTAGCAAACTGCATCATCTACTATGTCCTTTCCAGATGAAAGGGTCTCGCTCTGTCCTGAAGGAACCTATCTCCAAATTCCAGTGGTGTTAATCATTCTCGCTCTATCCTGAAGGAGCCTATCTCCAAATTCCAGTGGTGTTAATCATTCTACAATTTGCCTCTGAAGATGAGTACTCTGTGCTACTCTCTGAATCGGGTCGCTGACACTTGATTTGCTTCATCTCAAGATTCATTTCTCTGCTTAGAGAATGGAACTTCATCATTCCCGTACCATAATCAAAAGTTGTGCATGCGGTCCTAAGGAAGGGCTACTCGAGAATGATTTGAGATTCTCTCCAATAATTGGGGGTCTCTATTTCCAAGACTATGAAGTCAACCTGATAGTTCTGCCCCTCAATCGAGATAACTACGTTCTTCACTTCTCCCTTAGGTCTATTCACTGAACGATCTGCGAATTGGAGTAAAGCTCTGGATTTGCGAAGTGGTCCCAACTCCAATTTCTGATATAAGGCTAAGGGAAGTAAGTTGATGGAAGAACCGTTATACAAGAGTGTACGTGCAAATGCGGTATCGTCAATACGACACTCTACATATTGAGCACCCATGTCTCTCTTTTTCCTTGGCAATGTCTGATTCTTGAGACAATATGTTGTGGATACTGACAAGACGTGTGTCTTCACCTTTTGGTTCTCTTTCTTCCTGCTAACCCTAGTAGGTGTGCATCTCACCTTAAGGTATTTTTGGAATGCAGGATGGTTAGCCACATACTCATCAAATGACACCTTTATAATGATATTTTCTTTACAAAACCATGCCATATCAGGGTCATCTTTTTTAATCTTTTTAATGCGCTTTCCTGCCGTAAGAGCACAGGGGAGAGGGATTAAAGTTAGGGAAACAGAAGATGAAGAATCTGAATCATGGTCTGAAAAATCATTCTTGGCATTAACGGAAACAATGTTCTTCATACAAGAATCTTTTTGATGCAACATGGAATCAAAATCTATACTATCTACTATAGGTTGTGGAATAGAAGCTGAAGTGATATCCGCCATAATCGAAGATGCAAGGTCCTCCATATACTCAGAAGTATATTCATGATGCTGATGCTGCATACGTACTTTCCTTCTCCTCTCGGCTCCCTGAGTAGAAATCCTCAAATGGTGTTGATGGGGCTCCGGAATATGTTGCCTCTACTCGTCCTCTGAAGACTCCTCAGGTAGAGTTCCCGAGATGTCCCTCCTCGTGTCCCTCGCTTGATCAGGTGCGGTTACAGTCCTTCTGCTCCTGAGTGACATGTGATTAACCTCATCACACGAAAGAATCTCATGTTCAGATTTAGGAGATGCTGAATAGTATAACTGATCAAAGTGCTGCTGAGAGCTAGATTGGTTCAGGCTATTGGGGTTAGCCTAAACTTAGGCTGGGATCGAGGTAGAGGGTGCAGTCTGCTCGTTTCACCATCTGGACAGGCGGTTGATATCCAACCATAAGTCGTGAATTTCGTTCATGTAAGAACGGAGCTCATCGAGCATCTGTTGTTGTATGTCCACTGGACCAGACGAAGAAGGAAGGGGAAAAGACTTGGAAGAAGAACGAGAAGACTGGCCCTGGTGGCCAGGGTACTGCCTCGGCGACTGCTGGTGTTGGGGTGTCTGCTGAAATTACGTGCCCTGTTGGCCCACTTGGTAATGGCCTTGTCGGCCATACTGCTGGTACTGATGTCGCTACTGCTGGGTGGTTGGAATACATGGCTCTATTGTGAGGGAGGTGGCGCGGAGGTGAATGCAGTGTTGTGAAAGGTCGGGGGACGCTGGTAGGTCTGTCGGTCCCTCGTACTTCCCTGCCTGGCAGGGTCCTGAGTATATCATACTCCATTCACCACCCAAACCGTTGGAGGCTCCTCCTGAACTGTCTCTGCTAATGGAGGTGGCTACTGGAAAGAGTGGGCGTAGGACTGGTCCTGCTCCCACAGCTGGGGTTGCCCTAACACCAACTGCTCCTGAATATGGTGAACTCAGTATACGGGAGTAGGATGTGCAGTCACGGCGGGTATCCTTATCTTAGATACCTTCTTAGTCAACTCCTCCATTTGTTTTGGAAGTTTGGAGATGCTCCGGTCTAACTCGTCAATCCTCCTATCAATCTTCTCGACTACTGTAAGCTTGTCCGCAAGGAGTCCCATGCTAGGGATCACATCCTAAGAGAGATCGACTACAACTGATTTTCCCCCTCCAAATGAGAGTGAACTGGGGGACGATGTATAGGCCCTGCTGGCCATCTGTAAGCGGCTGGTTTCAGCCATATGCTCGAATACCTTCCACATGGTATCCGATCCTCGTGATGTATAGTTGCCTCCACATGTAGCGCTCACTAAACCCTGCATCTCAGGGTTGAGACCAGTGAAGAACGACTGAACCAAGATGTTGTCATCTAGTCTATGACAGGGACACTTCTGTAGGATGTCCTTGAACCTTTCCCATGCATCACAGAATGCTTCATGGGGTAATTGGGAAAAGCTCGTAACGCGCGTCCTCATCATGTTAGTCCTACTCAGGGGGTAGAGCTTCTTCAGAAACAGGTCTTTGAACTAGGCATAAGTGGCGACTGTAACTCCCAAGTTCTTTACCCAGTAGTCGGCTTTGCCACCCAAGGCGAATTGAAGGGATGTGAGCCTGATATAATCCTGGCTAACTCTAGGATGTATAAGATTCGTACAGATGAGCTCGAAATCCCTTAGGAATGCATATAGTTCCTCAGAAGCATTCTCATTACAGTGCGGCAACAAGTTCAGAAATTGCATCTTCAACTCAAAATCAACTTCGGGTTCGAATGGACTCAAATAATTCTGAATTTGGTATTGTCCGGGGTTGTACACTGCGTCCATTGGTGGTTCCACCTTAACATTAAGCTGTCCTAATTGAGCTCTGAGTAGTGCTTGTTGCTGCTCCGATGCGACTGATCTGGCTAGTACCATTCTTATCGGGTCCTCGGGGTGTTCTTCTTCCTCTTCTTTCTTCTTTGGGGGCATTCTACTTGAATCTTTTTTAGGACCTGAATCACAATTTGGTCTTGTTAGAAGAGGATTTAGGTATGAAGATATTCTCACCGAAGTGAAGGTCTTCCTCGGTGAGGTGGGAGGAGAGAATGGGAATGATTTGAGAGTAACCATCCCGAAAGTGAGTGATCCTGGGCTCAAGATGGTCATGAGTCTAGGGTTGGTCCAAGTTGTGCTTGGACCTTGAAGACGTACTTTTTGGAGGTTTCAACGAGGGATTCGCAAACTCCAAATAAATATCCCCCCAATTAGTCATCTTTGATGTCAAAAGAACCGATTAGAAGATGAAATTGAGAAAGCATCTCACTTTGCAGACTATCTCTAAAAGGTTTGGCGGGGGGGGGGGAGTGGAAAATCAAAGAACTAAGTACCTTCAGACTGATTTCAACAAAGCTATCTATAAAGAATTCATATCCCGCAGGAAAGACCTCTTGTGAGGAGCTCGTCGAGCCTTCCATGGAATGATGACCATTGCGAAAGAGTATGACGTCTCAGAACTGCTTTATTTCGCTTCGGAGGTGGGAGAAGGCTTATCCCAGGGCCAAATCTGTCTCATCTTCTCAGCTGGCATGAGGTATGTTTGCTGAAATGAAGGAGGATGAGGTCGGAGGGTGGATATGGATCTGGCAGTCGCGCATGCTAAGCGTGGGCAAGCGAGGGCAAGCTAGGCTCTCTTGGCTCAGCTAGCGAGCCTGCTTGCCGTCTTTCTAGCCCTGTTCGACATCTTCATTTTTTCTCTTGGCTGTGTGCAGGAGCCATCCTGAAGCAGAACCCAAGATGGGATTTTGACCGGGAATGGGATATGGAATGGAAAGAACGAAAGCGACACGCTGCTTTTCTTTCTTGATTGTTCTATGAATCCTAGTGTAGTGATTGGAAAGGCGGCTGGTGCCAGAGCAATAGCACCGTGTGTCCCCCTACTTGGTGTAATGAGTACTTCGTCGAATAGGGGTAAGACTTTCTTTAGGATCGGTTGACAGTAGAGTGATCAGCTTAGCGGCAGTCGCGAGGCGCTAGTTCTACAATGCACGTGAATGTGCGGAAAATACTCACACAATACAAACGCAATTCAAACCATCAATTTCATCAACTCAACACGTGATGGTCGTAAAGGTTTGACCGAATTATCTGGTCAATTTTAGTTGGTGATAAATGCAGTCTTGGAAAGATTAACAAGCTGTTCGGTGTCTGTATTTTCCTACTAACTGGCCGGGTTCTTATGACTAGTTGGACCTACTTTCAGCCAGAATAGGAGTAAGTATGTATCGTATAAATACGGCTACCCATTCCTTGAAGACAAAGCCTTATAAGGCATCCTCTAAACCTCCCACTCTGCTAAGGAAATCCGGACCGTTTACCGGCTACCCGTAGATCCTAACTGAGAAGTAACTAATCGCTTAAAAAGAAAGAACCAGTAGTCTGTATAAAATCCTAGCTTGGCTCTATCCTAGTGTCGTCTCTCTCTCACTTGCAAGTAAATCATACTATAAGGGCTTTATGCACCCGTGAATAACGCTCTTTTTATTCCATTTTTTTAACCGATCTGCTCAATTCAGTCTTAATTTTAGAGTTATGTTGTCACTTGAAATTTAATCTGAACACAAAACACACGTCTACCGTTCAGTTCCAATTTCCTTTGAAATCCTAAACTATAAAACAAGAGAGGAATCTGAAATCAAAATGCAAATGTGAAACAATGATGCATGCTCAGAAGAAGTTATACTTATACTATATAGTGACTCCCAGCACTCTTCACGCGTTCTGCAAAACTGAATTTTTAAATTTACACTAAATGCATGCAGATCGAGAAAACCGCACCTAAAGAATATACTATTAGCAAGGAAGAATTGAGTTAATTTGAGCTAAGTAGCACGTGTCTATGTACGTCTTATTATGAATCTTATCATATATGTGAATCTTCTACGATATGTGTAGCCTAAATTACGACGGGCACAAATAAATTTGATGCTACACTACAGTGTGCCTATCCTTAATTTCGCTACTCATGTTGAGCCCCACTCTCACCGGAGAGTGAAAAAGGTCTCGACGCACCACAAAAAAATGTCCAAGTCTTTTTTCATGCGCGAGCTTTCAAACAAGAGCCGCTGTAAATGAGCAAGTTACCTAAGTTATTACAACACAATAATTTACAAAAATGCTCTCAAAAATAAATTAAATTTTCTAGCTCTTTAGTAGTCGGCGCGTGTCACGTCCGTCGACCTTCGATGCACTCCAAGTCCACCGAGCCCTTGCAAGGAAAATAAAATTTATGTTAGAGAGATCAACAACAAAATATATACAAAAATGAGAAGAAAAATAATTACGGGAAAATAAAAAGAAAAGAAAAGTGGATTAATTACAAGGTGGCTCGGGTGTTAGATTAACCGAGTGAGAGAAAACCTAAATCAAAATTTCTAAAATAAACCCTAAGTTGGTTGCCTCCCCAGCAATGATGCTATCTGATTATTCCGCTGTGTACTTGGTGTAACTTGTACTCGTTGTAATACGGGTACTTAACGAATCAGTCAGAACCAGGAAAAGATCTCCGTGAAGAGTGTCTCGGCTTGAAGTTATATGGGATTTTACACCCATAACCTTGAGTAATTCTGCAATTACAATAATGACCTTGCATAATCGTGAATTACACAGCAAACCCCAAGTAGTCACTCCATCTCACACCCATAACCCCCATTAGTTTTTCTTTTAACCCAAGCATATCATTGGGTTAATTTAACCATGCTATTCCAACTGCTTTCAGAAAAAAAACTAAAAAATTAGTGGTTGCAGGCATGAGGCGGGGCTTGCGGAGTAGGAGGGGCAAGCAGGCGGCGGTGGCAGACCTCGGCTCTGCAGGGAGATGGGCGAGGTGTCGGGGCATGGCTGGGCAGGAGGAGGCGGAGGCAGGCGGGGGTCGGGCTTGGTATCGGGGCGGCAGTTTCGTCTGCGCGAGGCAGCGGGGGGCCTGTGTTGGAGTGGTTGCGGGCGGAGGTCTCGGGAGGGGGGGCATCGACAGGCAGGGGGCTTTACGTGAGGTGCTAGTCTCCGAGGGGGTTTTGTGTGGGCGGTGGGCTCTAGAGGGGGGCCGGGTTCGGGGACACCATCCTCGTAGAGGGCACCGACCCTCGAAGCCCGTTAGGTGTGTTCTGGGTCTACGCCTGGACCGTCAAACCTGATGTGATAATAACCCAACTCTGGGAGTACTTCAACACTTCCCTCACCGTCACCCATCTCCCCAAGCTCAAATCTTCTTCCCAACATCATCACAGTTGCTACGTCCCTCTCTGGCAGAGCAGGATCTCTGTTTCTGGCTCTGCTGGCAAGTCCGTACCCGGGTTGGTCCTCGCGTCCTCTGACCATCCGTCCGTCGAGAGACTACCGATATAAGAAAAGGATAATATATATAAATATAAATAAAAGAGAACCAAGAAAGGATAGAATCTCATCATTCCGCCTAGAGGATGGGTTGAAGGGATCCCCATTTCAGTCCGGTCTTTCTTTATTGCTGATCATCTGTTTAATTACTTGTTGTCTGTCGGGTGTACTTTGGTGTGGTGCTTGATCGATGGGGAAGAGGAGATCCACGGCTCTTCCGTCTCCTTCCGATGCATCTGGTTCGTATGGCTCCTTGCTTTTGAGGTTGTTGTTTATGCAGTTTTATGGGAAACAGTAGCAGTCCAGCAACAGGGGGAATGTGCTGGAGGCACTGACGCATTAGACGGTGGTTCTGGAGCACTTGCGGATGACAATCGGGAGGGTATCCACGGGACGCAAGCTCGACGGCCAGGTTGGGAGGAGGGGGCGCAGGCTCAAAGAGATATGGCATACTTTATAAATGTGATATGCTTTTAGGGGTAAATTTGGTAACATATAACATTTTCTGTGAGAGTTATGCCATGTAAGAGTTAAGCATTTTTCGGGGCTCTAGGTGTAATTCGCGATTTTACGGGTTATGAATGTAATTGCAAAAATTACTCAGGGTTATGGGTGTAAAAATCTCAATTTATATCCCGGACAAGTCCGGGATCGAACACAGGGAGGCACATGAACAACTTTGGATTAATTCAGAACAAATAGGTCTAAGTTCCTAAATGATATTTTTGTATTTTTTAATGCAAAAATAAATGTAAACGCAAAATGCGGGTGAATTAGACTAATAAGAAAACACACAACTTAACCAAATAAATTTTTATCTAAAATTAATTCAATTTAGCCTAATTATATTTTTCTAAAAACCTAATCCCGTGATGAATACAAAACACATTTTTTTGATTTTTAGGAATTAAAATGCAACAATGAAAAATGCACACTTTTTATGAGTTTTTACACAATTTTTCACTCAAACAGAATGCAAAAATTATGAAAATTTTACTGGAAATCCAACATGATGTAAAGGAGGCTACTGTAATTTTTTGGAATTTTTCGAGAAAATATGATTTTTTTTATGGATTTTTAATGAAAATAGAGTGATAGTAAGTAATTAATTCCTAATAAATCCACAATATCAAATCATGCAGAGAGCTAATTATCTCAAATAAGTATTCTAATGAGCAATCCAGGAGATTTGGAATTTCTCCAAAATGATGTGTGTAGATTTAAATAAAAAATCAATTAATAAAATCACTCTACAATTTATTAAAGGACATGACAACTCCAATTAAGATGAAACTTGGACACTAATTAAAGTACATTTCAAAGCATCATTTGTAATTTTTAAGAAATTTTTGGAGCAACTGTGAGTTAGATATTAATTTAAGTGCTCGAATTGAGTAAAATATGAAATTTTTCACTTAAACAATTTTAAAAATTACCCAAATCCCACAAAAATACAAATAAATACAAAAATTGTAGAGAATTAGTCGCTCAACATCACAACATTTTTCATTGAAATAAATGATGCGAAATTGATGTCCCAATTAACGTGCAAACCCAGGGGTATTTGTGCAAAATAGAAATAAACCTAAACAGAACAAAACAAGTACAAGGATTGGTTTGTAAATACAAAAACTTAAGAAATTAAAAATGCAATTTTTCCAATAAAAAAATAAAAACAAAAAACACCTTCTTCGATTGCAGCGGCTAGGGCTTGAGGAGGTAGGGGGCGGCGGACCATGCGCGGTTGCGCGGAGGAGCAGCTGTCGCCGCGCGTAGAGGTGGTGTCTGGGCGGGGTGGTGGCGCTGGAGGTGGAGGCGTGGATGGACGGCTGCGGGGTGGACCTGCAACAGCCGGTGGCTGCGGCCTGGGTTGAGGGAGGCCTAGTTGCTGCGCTCGCAAGCAGGCCTTGGAGGAGCGGGCGGCGACGGCGTGTAGCGGAGGCCGCACGGTGGTGAAGGGTCGCAACCTGGAGGGAGGTGGCGGTGTTGAGAACGGGCGACGAAGGCGCGAGCGAAGGCTGCGCGTGGCTGGTAGCGGCTTGGTGTGAGGTTGCGCGGAGGAGCCACGTAGGGCGGTGCGCGCTACGACCAGGAGGGGTCACGTTGGCGGAGTACGCGGCGGCGCCGCCGCTGGTGGCAGAAAGCGGTCAGCGGGCCGGCCACCACCCGTGGCTCTCTTTTAATTTTTTTTTTGTGAATTGATTTTTTATTTTTAATTTTTAATCTTTTTTTGAATTTTCTTAAACAGGGAACATAAACAAAAGATGAGAATGATGGTGTGGTGATGGTGATGTACTAACAAAAATAAGCAAGTGAAGGTGTGTGGGCGGTTATGTCATGTGATAAGAAAAATGCAAAAATAACGATGACGAAAATTGAAAAGAAAAATACCTCCGGTGGAAGCGACCGCCTATGGTATGCTTACGAGAATTACGGTCTTTGCTCGAATAGCCGGCGAGCGATGAGCTTGGGAGCATATAGATATGGTTGCGATGTTGGTTAAGAAGCCAATAGATCTCACCGGAGAGAGGGATGTCGTCGCTCGACCATGGTTGTGTCGTTGTCATCGATTCAACTCTGGGAACTAGGTTCTCCTCGCATAAAGATGGATCAAGTGCAAAATGAGGAGGGTAAGATGTATAAAAAGAGATGGAAAAAATGGAGGTAAAAATGGAGGTGGAGTGGAACGGGAGGTTAAATTAGTGGTGGAGTTGAATGGGAAGTTAGATGAATAATGGAGTTGAATAGAGGTTAATGAAAGAAGAGAAGTTATTGTAGAGAATGTCAATTAAATAAATAGAATAAAGGTAGGCTACTAAAAAGGGAGAATAAAATAAAGAGAGAAAAAGAAAAATGGGGAAATTACAAAAGTCCGACAAAAATATGTATATGGATTTTTTTTACTTTTCTAATTTGATTTTTTTTGTATTTTTCATAAAAGAGATTTACAAAATAATAAATAACATAAAATACTAAAAATAAAAAGAAACATAAAAGAGATTTTTATTTTTTAATAATTAAAAAAAGTAAATAAAAAATGAAGAAAGAAAGATATTTACATTATATACAAAGTCACTTTGCTTATTTTCAACAACAAAATATTTTTTTGAGATTTTTTTAATTATGACATTTATTAAAATATACAATAAAGAAAGTGATAGAAAAAGGAATAAACCAAAAAGGTTAGATTTGTACAAAAAAATATCAAAGTTATATTTATTGCATTATTTACAATATACACCGAGGTCCCAAAACTCAAATTTTGCAAACGAGCTCCGATTTTAATGAAACACTAGCATGGGATAGATAATTTTCTAACTTAAACTTTAAAAGTGAGTTTGATGATTTGGAGTTCATACGGCGCAGGAATTTGTCTGGGAAGTTGGACTTTATGGCTTTTTCTCTTTGGAATCTAGGAGCATTTATTTGAGGTAGAATTTATTTTATATTTTTATATTTTTATATACATTTTTATAAACAAGTCATAAAAGAATTAGCCAAAAAGGAGTTGAAATGAAATTATAAAAAATACATGAAGTTTTGGGCTATTTACATGTGAAAAACTCCTTTATTTTGCGGTTTTTTATTATTAATTTATTTTATGCTATATAATATTCTATAATTAGTGTACTTTATTTACAAGAGTTATTTCATTAATTTATTGATTTTATAGACATTTATTTGAGATTTTACTCAGGGATTTTGCTAAGATCAGTAGATTGAGATGATGAATCGCAGATTCATCAATGTGTAGCTGACTCCACAGTCAGCGCTCACTAAACATTGCACCTCAGGATTGAGATCGGTGTAAAGGCATTAGACCAAGATGTTGTCATCCATGCCATGACACAGATATTTCTGCAGGATGTCAACCTTTCCCTTGTATCACAGAATGGCTCATTGGGAAAATGGGAAAAGCTAGTGATGTGTGTCCTCATCTGATTAGTTCTACTCAAAGGGTAGAACTTCTTTAGGAATATGTCCTTGAACTGGTCGTAGGTGTTCGCCACTACACCTAGGTTCTTGAGCCAGTTATCCGCCTTATCGCCATGGCCTCAAATTTCAGCGAATTTCGCTTTTTACATGTTACCGAAATGGCCAAAATGATCGAAATATGGGGGCTCTAATACAAAAATGACTGAAATGATCGAAATTCGATCGAAATTTCATTTCGATTGGCCACCGAAACCGACATTTAAGGTCTTGCTTATTGCCCAAGGTAAATGGAAGGTCAGTGAACATGATATAATCATGGTTAACCCTAGGATGTTTGAGGTTAGCCTAGACGAGCTCAAAGTTCCTTAGGAATGTATAAGGTTCTTCATTGGCATTCCCATTGAAGTGCGGCAGCAAGTTCAGGAACTGTGGCTTTCTCATATTCAATCTCCGGTTCCACGGGACTTATGTAATTTTGCACTCTAAAATATCCCGGGTTGTAGGCCGCATCCATGAGTGCATCAACCCTTATGTTCAAATGTCCTATCTGAGCTCTAAATACCGCATTCTACTGCTCAGATGCAGCGAGCCTAGCTAGTATCATATGCATGGGTCCTCACGCTATTCCTCTTCATCGTTTGTTTCTTCGGAGGCATCTTGAGTGAATATTCTAGAAAACCTTCATCAGTAAATGGGTTCAAATTAGAAGAGGTTGTTGAACTCAAATCAACCACACCGAGGCGGAGGTCTCCTCAGTGAGTAGGGAAGAGATGAAGGGATTGGTCGGCAAGCGACCATCCTCGAAGTGAGTGAACCTAGACTCAAGAGGGTCATAAGTCCAGAGAGGTCGGGAAGTGAAGGGACCTCGAAAGATGTACTCTTTGTAGGGTTCATGATAAGTTCACAAATCCAAACAAAAATCCGCCAACTAGTCATCTTCGGATGTAAAAAAGGAGCGTAAATGAACACAGAGGCAAGGAGAATCTATGTTGTACAGGGCACGTAAATGTGCGGAATAACTCACGCAAGTAAAACACAATGCAAACCCTTTAAGTTCACCAACTTCACACGTGAAGGCCATAATGGTTCGACTGAATTTATCTTGTCAATTTTAGTTAGTAGTAAGACAATCTTTTAATCCATTACACACAGGGTATCGCCTATACGTTCAGTGGTGCTCCTATATGCGCCCAATCAATGAGGTTATCTGTGCGAGCTACCCGATTCAATATCACACCTCAAAGGAGACACACAGGCTTAGACAGTCGAAACGTAAACTAAGGTCGAAAGGCAAGCCCTTGCAGCTTCCAAGGCCCGCGATAGTTGAAACTAGAGACTTGGGAGCAAGTCCAAGGATTTGAGCTCTAACCTTAATGTGTGCGTCCACAACCACTCTGTCAGGAGGTAAGCACCTGTGTACAATGAGGGCTTTATGCACCCCTAAAACAAGTGTTCATTTTATTCCAAGTTAATTAAATCGACTTGCTCAATTCAGTCCTAATTTTAGTGATTATCACTTGAATTTAATGTGAGCACACAATCACGTCTACCATTCAGTCCTCTTTTTCTTTTAGCCTGGGTTACAAAATAGAGGGAGGAATCGAAAAATCGAATGCAAGTGAGAAACAATGATGACTGCTCAGAAGAAGGTATAATTACAGTGATTCCCAGCACTTCAGCATGTGTTATGCAAGACAGAATTTGAATGTTACACTAGGTGCATGCAAGTCGATGAAAAATCGCACCTAAACATGATACTATTAGCGGGGAAGAATTGATTTAGGGACCAATGTGTCAATTAATACATCAAACTCCATAAGTTAAAGCCTAAACAGTAATATATCTAGCTTATTTAAACATATATCCTGATTATATTAAATAATTCCAAGGCAAATATGGGTTTAATCAACTCATTAAGCACCTAAGCATGCATTTTCAGTTCAATTTATCAGGTTAAAAGGTCAAAATATCTCATTGGGTATTAATTCATTTTCAACAGTCGTGTCAGAGAAACAAGTACATTATGTGAAAGAGCATGGAATGACCTTTAAAACAAGACAAATTCCATTAATTTTGGAATTAAGGAGCTAAAGATATCAAATACATCAAGTCAGGGCATAATTGTAAGAAAAATACTCAAAATAAAACCTAAAGGTCCAAACAGGACTGAAATGTTATTTCCAAAAGTCATGGGCTTGTCTTGTAAATACTTCAGGCAGCATGTGCGCTGCACGGTTGGGTTGAACTGCATTTCTGAAGAGGCGCGGGGGTGATGTGCAAAATCACCAAAAAGACACACGCCTTGCGCGTGCGGTCAGACTCGGTCGGGCGCTGCAGGCTTGGGCGACGTGGCAGCCTCGTGTGTTAGCGAGAGATTTGGTCACTCCTAGACTACGGTATAATGCACATTCACGGGAGGTTCGGTGAGAATCCAAGTGTTGGATCATATCAGAAAGATCCAATCTATGGCAGTTGTAGTATGCTCCTTCATCCCTCTCCTCCACGTACGGCGGTGCTCTAGTGGAGTGCCAATTAACGTGTTGTAACTCCGTCTGGCTCTGATGAGTGGTCCAATGGTCAGGGTAGCTTCCTTAGGCAATGGCATAGAAGGTGGAGGTATCAACAAGATGTTGTCACTCCTAATGTATCGAGTCGAGGGCTGATCGTCAGAGGCGAAGAAGCTCAACTCAGGTCTGGCTAATGTCCGGTCAATGAAGGGTCCTGCTATGTTAGTAGCATACACCCGACTACATCGAATCTCTGGGATAGTAATGAGATGGAATGGGCGCTCCTTGAAGGTGATGGATCGAGTTGTCCCTTTGCAGGGGCATGAAAGGACGAGGTGGATGGGTCAATGGAGAAGCAGAGAGGATAAAAGGATTGAAGCGCGAAGATGTCGATTGGATTGATGAAGGTAAGGAGGTGCTCAAATGACAAAATCGAAGTATGTGTGTATGATGTGCAAAGATGGAGAACATGAAGAATGAGAAAGGATCACGACCTCAAGAAGAAGAATGGATGTCGGAGTGGACGAAGCAGCCTAGGATCGAGGTCTAAACGACCTATGGTTGTCGCTTAACGCATCAGCTAGAAGCGGAGCTCGGGCAGCCACCAAGGAGCTGTAGCATGACGAAAAATTGTCGCGGATCATGCATAAGGGAAACCCTATCGTCGCTTGACTAACAACTATATCTCTGTCACAGATGAGGAGTTTAGGGCTTGGGGCTCTCTCGCGTAAAGGCAGATAGCCCGTCAGGGTTTAAAAGAGAGAGAGGGTCCAGCTCCATGTGGTGGATGACATGATTTCAATCGCCTTGGGTTGACTGAGAGTTGGAGAAGATGAGGTCCTAGGTGTCACGCAAAGATGAGGGCAGTTAGGTCAAATCCTATGACGGGTCGGTAAGCGAAGAGGATCGTCGAAGACATGGAGAAAATGGAGAGGAGAGGAGGTTGCAGAGGGGGAAAACGTGAGGGACAGAAGGTGCTGGAGGTTGACGAAGGACGACGACCATTGGATTTGGAGATCCAACGGCCAGGAACGCGATGCGACTGGAGGGTGGAGATGACTCTGATCAGATCTAATCAAGCAGTTCTGGTGAAGGCGCTAATGAGCATCGCAGATATGATCTGATGAAATGATCAGACGATGCTGAAGTGATGCCGTGCGTGGACTATGGAAGGATGTCGGGTCAAAGAAGATCTGACGGTTGGAAGCGAGCGCAGAAGCGAACAAAGGGACGGGTACGTGGTGTCTCCAGAGAGAGCCACGTGGCCCAATATAAAAATTAAAAAATAAAAAATAAAGAAAAATATAAAAGAAATAGTTACAAGCCTCGAATAAAAAAGTGTAAAACATGAAAGTTGTAGATCTCGATGAGATCTGCAAGTTTCATGCTGAAGAATAGTCAAAATAGGTCATATATACATAGTTATGTTTTTTTAAGAATTAAGAAATACTTGTTTTTATTTCTTTTGAGATTTTTTTATCTTTTAATTTTAGGGTTTTTATTATTTGTGCCCTCCTGAGATATTGCAATATCAGTTATGCCCCTCCCCTTTTTAGAATATCAATTGTGCCCCTAACTTCTTGCTCTGTCGTCACTTGTGCCCTTCCATTAGTTTCACCGTCAATGAGTTGAACTAAATCATGGTTTATACAAACCATGGTATAGTTACGAGGGGTATATTGGTAAAAAAACTCCACCTCTTCAACTATGGCCCCTTCCTCCTCCACTCCACTTGCCCCATCCTCCTCCTTCGTCGTCGCCCCATCCTCCTCCTCCAGTTTCCTCCTCCACCTCCTCCATCGCCCTCTCCTCTTCCAACACTGCCCCATCCTCCTCCAGCCCCCTCCTCCTATACCCCCTCCTCTCCCAAACCTCTACTCTTCCCCTCCCGTCCGTTGTCGCCCCATCCTTCTTCATCACCCCCCCCACCCCATCCTCCTCTTCTGCCACCCATCCTCCTCTAGCCCCCTCCTCACCCAGCCTTCTGCTCTTCTGCCCCTCGTCCTCAACCGCCTCATCATTCTCTAGTCCCTTGCTTCTCCGCCCCTCCTTTTCCTTTGGCCTTGTGCTCTTCCGCCCCCTCCTCTTCTTCCAGCCCACTGCTCCTCCATCCCCGTCCTCTTCATTTGGGAACAATCACCAGATAACAGAGCACAATGGTGCTCTTGGGTGTTGCCTTCAATATGTTGTTTCTACTACTTCAATGAATGGGCTTCTTGGCTTGACAGATGCCAGAGATGGTGGGTACCGAATCCCTCTACTAAGATCACATCTGCAAATGTCATCACATGAGAAACTTGCGGATCACATGCAAATGACAGAGGAGAGTTTTGCTGCTCAATGGAACCTTTTGTTTTCAGTTGGAACCCATACAATGGAGATCGAAGCTCGAGCTTCCTTGCTCGGCTCTTGGGACACTATTATGGAGGGGTACGCGAGAGCTCTTGTGAAGGAGATAATCTGAGCTCGGTTCTCCAGCGAGGTTCGCTGAAGTTGGTGAGGGGGCTGATAGGGTAGAGCATGAAGATGAAGATGAAAGAAGGTGGATCAATGGAGGTTCGATCGGAGGAGGGGGTGTTCGGGGAGGGGGGTCAGAGGAGGAGGGCCTGGAAGGGGGAGGTGGAGGGGCTGGACTGGAAGGAAGGTATTTTTTATCTAATTCCCATTGTATCCTCAATGTTAATGTCTGTTTGCTTCCGGGATTGATGGCAATAACCCAGGGGCACAAGTGATCATTGTGGAAGAAGTCAGGGGCACAACTGATATTCCCAAAAAGGGAGGGGCATAACTGATATTGCAATATCTCAGAGGGACATAAATGATAAAAATCCTTAATTTTAAATATTTACAAAACAAATATATATAATAATTATCTTATTTTGGGGGATTTTTAATATTAAGAAAATAAAATAAAGAAATACATATAATTTAGGTTATTTATATACACATAATTAGGGTTAATTATTTACAAAAGGTTAAATGTTAATGTTGGAGTATGTGTCACTTATATGTGTAGATGGGTAAATGGATCCTTCCAAGATCCATTTACCACATCATAAGTTTAGTCCCACATCTACCAGTGGTAGGACTTGGAGGGTATGTGGAGGCTATATAAGAAGCTCCAGACCTCTTGTATCAGATGAGAAAGTCAAATACGACACATCAGTCCTTTGAGGCGTTCTCCCGTGGTTTTATCCCGCTCTTAGGTAGTAGGGTTCCACGTAAAATCATGCGTTCTTTATTGTCCATCTTTTATTTTTGATACACTTCCACATTCGTTTTCTAATAGTTAATACTAATTAATTAAGTTCAGAAAAAATATGAACAACTTAGCTAAAAAAATAGATGTGACGACTAGTAAAAAAATGAAGTAGCTGAATGATTTAAAAAAGAAGAAGAAAAAAAGAAAGAAGGAATTTTTATGAGAAGAAAAGCCGAGGAAAATTGTGAGATTGGCTTATTGGATTTCTTGTTTTCCTCATTGTGTTTGTCTTCTCCCAACTTTGTCGATGTCATTATTTTCGACACGTATAGGAGAAAGTGGAAGTATTATGTAGAGTTCTACATGCCAGATTGTCAGATTATCCAAATTCTCCAGATTCCATATTTGGATGTCATATTTTAGACTCTACAGTTCAGTTTCAGACTCTGAGGATTGGTACAGAGTCTAAGTTTGAGGCGCTCCATATTTGAGTGACCCAATTTCTTCGAGTTCTCCAGAGAAAGACTCCTTTTCAGACGCACATGTGTGCGATCATTGTTTGTGGGGTCCTCATTTTTATTTTTGATCTCAGAGTTTTCATGTGTTCCATAGGAACTCCATAGTAGAGATTCTATTCTCTGAGGCAGTATGGGAGAGACCTGGTTCTTCGACGAGGAGACTTTTCAGACTCCATTCTTTAGCGACCGTGGACTCCGACAAGGATGTGTCCACGACTTTTTTAGTTCGGCCCTTTTAGAGATGGAGCGGTTGTCCATTTGATGTTGCAGGCCAGAGTTCTCCAAGGGGAGACTCATTTACAGTTGCAGTAACTCTGACAGGCACAGTATAGAACACATGTTCTCTGACGAGGAGATTCAGTTTGACTCACACTCCAGCCCATTTGTTCTTTCTCACCTGCTCTGCATGATAAGCAACGTCCTCAACAACAATCGATAGTGTGTATGCATTGAGTTGATATTGTTCGTAATGTCCTGTAGTGTGAGTTTAAGATTTCTTTCTGTTTGTCCAAACTGAGCATTGCATGCTCCAGCTTGAGGGGGATTGTTGGAGTATGCGTCACTTATATGTGTATATGGGTAAATGGATCCGTCCAAGATCCATTTACCACATCAAGTGTTTAGTCTCACATTTACTAGTGGTCGGACTTGGAGGGTCTATGGAGGCTATATAAGAAGCCCCAAACCTCCTGTATCAAATGAGAAAGACAATAGACACATCAGCCCTTTGAGGCGTTCTCCCGCGGTTTCATCCCGCTCCTTAGGGAAAAGGGTTCCACATAAAATCTAGTGTTCATTGTTCTTTATCCTTTATTTCTGATACATTTTCGCATTAATTTTCTAACAGTTAATATTAATTAATTAATTTCAGATTTTATTGAGTAGCTTAAGCAAGGAAGATAATAAATAATTTGATAAATCATAGATTTATCAAGGATATGGAAGGTGGATATTATATAAATTAAAAAATAGCTTTTGAAAGAAAATATAGCTTGAAAGAAAATATATTAGGTGGAGGATATGACAAGTGTACATTTAACAAAGTGAAATATAGCAAGAGGGGAGAAATATAACATGATGGAAAATATAACATGAAGGGAAATATAATAAGTGGATGATATGACTTGTAGTTATTGAATGAAGAGAAATATACCGGGTGAATGATATGCTAAGTGGACATTGCATAAAGAGCAATATAACAATTGTGGCTAAGGAGATAACTCGACGATGATTATATACTCACCACCATAAATTAAACAATTTTGCTAATGTGGCTTATTGATTCTAGTTTCTCCCATCGCATGACCTCCTACAGAGATTGGTTTTCTACCTACGAGAACAACAGTGGGCATGTCATCGTTGGGGATGACATGCCATGCAAAGTTATTATCATCAGTTTTGCGAAAATTAATATACAGGATGGGATAATGAGGATTATTTCAGAATTTTGACATATTTTGGACATGAGGAAGAACCTTATATCTCTTGGAGTCTTAAACTTCAAAAAATATAGTTATAACATTATAAGAGGATCATTATAGGTAGCCAAAGAAGAAACAATCGTTATCCGAGATATGAGAAAGAGAACTTTTATGTTTTGCAACGATCTAAAGCAATCAGTTCTGCTATAATTGAGGTATCTCTTCCTACGCAGCTTTTGTTATCCATGTATGATCTCTTTTTCTTGGTTGTTCGTTTTTTCCGGCATTTTAATTTAATGTTTTCTATTCATCGGGCATGTTTATTGGCAAGAACTTATTGAATCATTGTTTGAGCTCGAAAATAAATTAATTGTTGCTCTTACTACTGAGCCTGTGGCCTTGAGCATTGTACAAGGACGTACTGTAGGAGTATCTCATTACCATCTGGGTGGAGGATATGGAAGGTAGATATTATATAATTTAAAAAAATAGCTTGAAAGAAAATATGGCTCGAAAGAAAATATAGCAGGTAGAGGATATGACAAGTGTACATTTAACGAAGTGAAATATAGCCAGAGGGGGAGAAATATAACATAATGGAAGATATAACATGAAGGGAAATGTAGTAGGTGGATGATATGACCTGTAGATATTGAATGAAGGGAAATATACCATGTGAATGATATGCTAAGTGGACATTACACAAAGAAAAATATAATAATTGTGGTGGAGGAGATAACTCGACGATGATTACATACTCACCACCATAGATTAAACAATTTTTGAAAATATGTGGCTTATTGATTCCAGTTTCTCCCATTGCATGACCTCCTACAGAGATTGGTTTTTTACCTACGAGAACAACTGGGCATGTCATCATTGGGGATGACATGCCATGCAAAGTCATTGTCATTGTTTTTGCGAAAATTAAGATACAAAACGGGATAAGGAGGATTATTTCAAAATTTTGCCATATTCCAGACATGAATCTTATATCTCTTAGAGTCTTAGACTTCGAAAAATATAGCTATAACATTCATAGGAGGATCATTATAGGTATCCAAAGAAGGAACAATCGTCATACATGATATGAGAAAGAGAACTTTTATGTTCTGCAACGTTCTAAAGTAATCGGTTTTGCTACAATTGTATCCCCAACCATGAAGATCTAATTTTAAATTGTAGCTCATGTGGCTAAGGCATTTATGAGTCAAAAAGAGATGAATTACCTCAACTAAAAAGGTCTTCTCAGGGATCTTAAAGGATCCAAGTTGGAGTTCTATTGGCATTATGTGTTAAGAAAACAACACAAGAAGCAATTTAGCTAAACAGTTTACAGGATGAAGGAAACAATAGATTACATGCATGCTAATTTTGGAGGCCCCTCCTGTGTTCCATCTTTGAGGGGTGCCTCATATTTCTTGTCTATTATCGGTGATTATTCCAGAATGGTTTGGATTTTCATTATGAAGAACATAAGATATGTCTTCATGACATTCAAATGATGGAATATCTTGGCAATAAATAATACCTCAAAGAAGGTCAAGCGTCAACACACTAGTAATGGCTTGGAGCTTTGTTCACAGAGAGATTCATCCTCCTCAAACACACAGCTTCAAGGTTATGATTGCATTCACACTCATTGCTAAGGAGCAAAATCTCCGAAGCTGTCTACAGAGAAGGAGGTTATTGCAGAGAAGAATCTAATGGTTGCTGCTATAGGCGAGCAGATTGAGTCTCTTAACAAGAATTAAATATGGGAGCTTGTCAAGCTGTCGAAGGGGTGGAAAGTTGTTAGCTGCAAATGAGTCTTAAAGAAAAATATGACACAAGTAGTGACGGTATCACATACAAGGCACGCGTAATTGCAAAATGCTACAATAAAAATGTGTGGGTTACATTGAGATGTTCTCTTCTAGTATGAGGCATACTTCTATCATGGTACTAGTAGCTCTTAAGTACATTGAGACTTGGAGTAGGACTTGGAGCAGTTAAATATGACATGGCATGTTCAGCATGACGAACTCTAAGAAAACTAACTAATAAGCCAACTAGAAGGATTCTCGTTTCGAGGCAAGGAAGATCTTCTGTGCAACTTAAAGAAGTTTGTGTATGAATTTAAACAGTTTTCAGGCAGTGGATGGAAAGGTTTGATAGCTTCATGGTTGGTCTTGGATTCGACATAGCCGATCTGATTGTTGTGCTTAACCCAACGAGGTCGAGTATGGAAAATGTCATTGTAGTAAAGAGATTTGGCATGAAGGACCTTGATGGAGTGAATAAGATTTTGGGATGGAAAATATCAAGGATCGTACAGAAGGAAAATTCTTATTACTTCAAAATAATTTCATTGAGAAGGCTTTGTGAGATTTAGTATGTCCATGACAAAGAACTTGAGTATGCCATATAATGCAAATATTTGTATTTTAGTTTCTTTTGAACCGAATTCAGAGAAGGAGCGGATATCATGCATTCCCTATGCTAGAGAATTTGGAAATTTTATATATGCCATGTATCAAATATCGCACATGTTGTAAGTGACATTCACAGATTATGCGGAGCAAGTTAAATTGATTAATTAATGCATCGTTATCACCCAAATCAACCGAGTAAAAAATCGAGAAACTTATTTAACCGCTAATGAAATCAAGCAAATCAAGCAGAGTGGTATATCTACTTTCATTAACATGGTACATAGATCATGGTCGAACACAAGGAGCACTATAATAAACTAGGTTGGTGATTTTTATTTTCTTTTTATTGGTTTTTAATTATTAATATTTTTAGTTTTTGAAAATAAGAAAAATTGAAACAAAGAGTAAGAGGCAAACAAATGCCTCTTTTTGTATTTTTCAAATGGGTTAAAAGTATACAAAAAATTCAAGTAAAAATATTTTTGTGTTTTATAGCTTTCATACTATTTTAGTTGATTTTGGGAGAATTTTAGTATGTCTTTGGAATTTTATAAAAATTAAAACTAGGAAAACATGCAAATAGTGTATCGTCAGGAGTATTTATCAATTTAAAAATAGAAGATAGACTCAAAACTCATGGAAACCAATTTTATTTAAAACTAGAAGACAGTGATTCAGAATGTTTCATTGTTAGATATTCAGATTCAAAATATATTCCTTTCCTTATGTTAATGGGAGGAAATCAATGATAAGATATTTTCTATATTGGGGATTTGTGACATCAATCAAAAGGCTACTTTACATTGTTCAGTTACTTTACCACAAACTTGGAGATACGACTTTGATGGAAGTTGTGAAAGAAGATGTTAGAGTAATCGATGCTCTGATGTGTTATTCCATAGAGCCCTCGGGTCTCTTATATAGAGAGAAAACCCTTGGGTAAATTACAGAGACGTACAATATATAAATAGAAAATACGAAACAGTACATCGCAACATATATAAGCCTCTACACTCCCCCTCAAGATGGAGCATAGATATCTATCATGCTCAGCTTGGAAGAACATCTCTGGAAAGGTCCTCTGAGCAATGGCTTGGTAAATATGTCAGCAGTCTGGTCCTCTGAACTGACATGAGAAGTGGAAATGAAGCCCTTCTGAATCATGTCTCTAGTATAATGACAATCCACCTCGATGTGCTTTGTTCTCTCATGAAAAGCTGGATTGTTGGCAATAAACAATGCTGCCTGATTGTTACATTGAAGATTCATAGGCAAGGGGACATCTACATTCAAATCTTCTAAGACTGCTTTAACCCACATCATTTCTGCGCTTGCTTGTGCCATGGCTCTGTACTCGGATTCAGCACTGGATCTCGCCACAACAGTCTGTTTCTTGCTTTTCCAAGAAACTAAAGAGCTTCCTATGAAGATAGCAAATCCAGAAGTAGATTTACGATCCCTTGGACATCCTGCATAATCTGCATCTGCACAAGCTGAAATAGACAAATCTGTATCTTTCTTGAATAGCAACTCTGTGCCTGGAGAAGACTTCAGATATCTCAATATCATATACAAGGCATCCATATGAACTTGCCTCGGCTGCTCCATAAATTGACTCACCCGGTTTACTGCAAAGGCAATATCCGGTCGAGTTATAGTAATGTATAAGAGCTTACCCACCATCTCTCTGTACCTTCTTTTGTCCACCTCTTCGGTATCATCGTCGTACAGCTTCATGCTTGGGTCCATAGGTGTACTTGAAGGTCTGCATCCGGTCATTCCTGCTTCAACTAGCAAGTCTGTGACATAATTTCTTTGAGTCATCACCATTCCTTGTGCATTTCTTGCAAACTCTATCCCCAAAAAATATCGTATCGTGCCCAGATCCTTCGTAATGAACTAGCTTCCCAACAGGGACTTGGTTATCTCAATCCCCTGAGCATCATCTCCTGTAACCAAGGTGTCATCAACATATATCATAACAACAACTGTACCTCTAGGGGTCTTCTGGACGAACAGTGAATGGTCCGCATTTGATCTCCTGAACCCCTGTCGTTCAATTACTGGGAAAGCTTCTGGAACCATGCTCGGGGACTCTGTTTGAGGCCATAGATAGCCTTATGAAGTCTGCACACCATCTGAGTCTCCCCCTCAGCAGCAAACCCTGGTGGTTGCTGCATGTAGACTTCCTCCTGTAGGTCACCATACAAGAAAGCATTCTTGACATCAAGCTGGAAAATGGTCCAGTTACGTACCACAGCAACAAATAGGAGGATGCGAAGAGTGGAGTGTCTCGCCACTGGTGAAAAAGTATCCAAATAATCTACCCCATACGTCTGGGTAAATCCCCGTGCTACAAGTCTGGCCTTGTATCTGTCGAGACGTCCATCTGCATGATATTTCACCGTAAACACCCACTTGCAACTCACCACGGAGGCACATGGAGGAATGGGGACAAGAGACCGAGTCCCTCTAGATTGCAAGGCACGCATCTCCTCTTCCATGGCTAGACGCCAGCAATCAATCTTCATGGCATCCTGATATGTCCGTGGAATCTCAACTGACGAGACAACAGCTGCAAACTTCTGGAAATCCCCATTGAGACGATGAAATCAGACTTGAGAGGCAAGAGGATATGAAGCACACTGTCTTCGCTGCTTCCTGTGAGCAATGGGCCGATCCAGATCATCCATCACTGTGTTGACCGGTTGATCCTCCTCCTGTAGTAAAGGCTCCTGCACTGGTGCATTGTCTAACCCATCATTAGTGTTAACATCAGAACATACATGAGGCGTGTTGGATGGTTGACATGTAGCTTGAGCAGGGCCTGGCCGCCTTGTATAGAACTTAGTAAAAGGTACAACTGGAGGTGGTGGCGGGGGTGGTGGTGGTGGTGGTGGTGGAGTAGAGGATTGACCCAGGCTTGGAGGTGGAGGCACATAGACATTAGAATCTGTGGATGTGGAGGAGACCAATCTGTCACCTGCAGGGGAGAAGTACATGACAGGTTCGAAAAATGTAACATCTGCGCTCACATAGTACTTGTCATGAACAGGGTCATAGCAACGGTATCCTTTCTGTGTCCTGGAGTAGCCCACAAAAACACACTTGATAGCCCTAGGAGATAGCTTATCAAGCCCTGGAGATAAGCGGTGAACAAACGCAACAGTGCCAAAGACCCGAGGTGTAAGTGTAAACAAATCTTTGTCAGGAAAGAGAACAGAGATTGGAGACTTTTCCCCAAGAACAGTTGTAGGCATGCGGTTGACCAGATAGCATGCTGTAAGTATAGCATCCCCCCAAAAGGATAATGGAGCACAACTCTGAATAAGTAATGTGCGAGCAATATCAAGGAAATGTCGATGCTTCCGTTCGGCAACCCCATTTTGTTGAGATGTGTATGCACATGTGGTTTGGTGGATAATGCCTTTAGAAGAAAGAAAGCGAGCAAGAGAACGAGTGCAGAACTCCAATGCATTGTCAGTACACACATACTTAACAGTAGACGAAAAAACATTTTGAACTTCATTGATAAGATTTTGAATAACACTTCCTGCTTCGGAATTTTTTTTAAGAAGGAAAGTCCATGACACTCTAGAAAAATCATCAACCACAACTAAATAGAACCTGTGCCCCTGATGATCTGGGACACGACTTGGACCCCAAATATCTATGTGAAATAACTCAAATGGGGAGCGACTGCTCCGACTCTGACGACTGGGGAAGCTAGACCGATGGTGCTTCCCTAACTGACATGCTTCACAACGAAAAGACGAACTCGGAGAGATCTGAGGCAGGAGGTGACGCATTTTCTGTAGCGGCAGGTGACCAAACCAAAGATGACAGGTATACGGAGATACGGAGCCCTGGGAATGCAGTGAGACGCCAGCGTAAGAGTTTCGGACGAGACGATAGAGGCCATTGTGCTCAGAGCCACAACCAATCACCCTGCCCGTTAGTATGTCCTGAAAAATAATAGACGATGGGTCAAAAATAGCACAACACTGCAAATCTCATGTAATCTGACTAATGGATAAGAGATTCATAGAGAATTCTGGTGCATGTAGAACATTCTGTAAGTGCATAGAGGGCAGCAAAACCGTCTCCCCCTGACCGATGATAGGGGAATGAGTGCCATCAGCAATGAGTACAGAGCGACCAGGCTGAACAGCTCTGTAAGACTGCAGAATATCTTTCTCACGACAGAGATGATGGGTGGCTCCAGAATCGACAATCCATCCTATGAGATCATGATTATGATATAAGACTGAAGGACTACCTGAGGCACTGGCTGAAGCAGATGTACTAGCTGACGCCGAGGCCGCAACATCAAAAGCTTCAGCACCCTCTGACGATGACTGTGGCATGATATCACGAAGCCGTGCCACTAGCTCCTCGAACCTGTGATCTGGAGTAGATGCTGGTGGACCCTGAACATGATCAGCGACACGTGCAGAAGGAGGGAAGCCATGCTTGGAATAGCATGTATCCTCTGAATGACCAGTACGACGACAGAATGAGCACGTAGAGCGTATGCGACCTCCGCGGCCACGTCCACCACTTCCTCTGCCACGAAATGAGGACGAACCACCTCGTCCTCTGGAAACTGCCATTGCCGAGGGAGGTGCAGTCGCTGTATTCGATGGAACAGGTACACGACTGAGCCTCCTGTATACTTCTTCCATCGGTGGGATGGTGGCATCTGCAAGGATCTGAGAGCGTGCTGCCTCGTACTCAGGGTCAAGGGCAGCAAGTAATACGCCAACCATAGTGGCGTTGCGGAACGTCTTCTGCTGTTCCGGCGTGGCTGTGAGCGGGATGGTGCTATAGAGCTTCTCGAACATTCCACGAAGAGACGTGTACAGGGAATGAAGAGGCCTCCCATTTTGCTTCGTGGTAAAGATATCATGCTGCAACTGGAGCATCTTTGTCTCATTCCGTACCTGAGAGTACGTCGTGGCCAAAATATCCCACATCGCCTTGGCGGTGGGCTGATGGAGGACATCATTTGCTATCTCCGTCGTGAGCGTTCCTGACAGCCAAACTTTGGCATACGCGTCATCAGCCTCTCATGAGGCATATATTCCTGTCTTCTCCGGCGGTTCATCCTCGGTAAGAATATGCTTCTTACCACATGACTTCATAAGAATGAGGAACTGCATAGCCCACAGTTCGTAGTTCATCCCGTCCATTTTGACGATTGGTGCCGAACCTTTAAAGGCACCTATGGCGGGCATATCAACCTTTTGTTCTGACATACTGCCGGAGAAGAACAACTAGAGATGATAGACCAAGAAAGTGTTGTCTACCAAGACCTTTGAGGATTCAAGTGCATATGTAGACGTTATGCACTTCAACCCAACATCTATCCGAGACCGACCGAAGGAGAGGCGCCCTGGTGGCGAGTAGAGGCTGTGGAAGCCCCTACCGAAGAGAGAGACGGCGGCTGGGGGTCCCGGCGGCGGCTGGGGGCCGGGGACGGCGGGGGGGGGGGGGCGGCGGGAGGGGTGGAGGGGCCGGCTGGAGCGGCTGGAAGGGGCCGGGTAGGCTGGCGGCGGCGGGCTGGTGGGGGGGGGGGCGGCGGGTGGAGAAAACTCTAGGGTTAGGGTTTTGGCTCTGATACCATGTTAGAGTAATCGATGCTCTGATGTGTTATTCCATAGAGCCCTCGGGTCTATTATATATAGAGAAAACCCTTGGGTAAATTACAGAGACGTACAATATATAAATAGAAAATACGAAACAGTACATCGCAACATATATAAGCCTCTACAGAAGACATTTTATTGAAGAGTTTAGTTGGACTCTCGGTCTACAAGAATATTAGGGTACCGTATATCATGACAGTCTTAACGCAATATGCTTAGCAAGGATCATGTGCATTATGAGACAAGTATGTCGATGCTAGTTTTCACTTCATTTGTTTTTAGATTTGGATCTATGTAAAGAAGTTGTTATGGTAGATAACCAAGCAGACATATTCGCAAATGACAGTTCCGGAAAGCAAGTTCAAACATTGCTTAGACTTGCTGAATTTGGATTGTGATCAATAACCTCATAGAGGGAAAGGCATTGTGGAGAGGAGTCTAGCAGCATCTGATTATTCAAATGAAGGTGGAGATTGTTGATATGCCGTGAATCCTAATTGATCATGGATCTATTCATATCCTAATTAATTAGTGATTAAGTAATTTGCTTAGATCCTTAATGTTATTAAGGTCCTTCGGGATTGTAATTGATTGAGGATCTATTGATTGTGATTAATAAATTTGTATGGGTCCTAATTGGTTAGGGATCCTTCAAATTTTATTATGACTTGGGGATCCATCTACAGGGTACTAGATAAACCCCCAATGGATTAGAGTTTTATATCACCCTCTATACTGCACTTTTTATTTACCATAAAGGTAGAGATCCACTGTACCATCGGCTATTTAGCCTAGCTAATGGTAAATCTCGTACTGTCGTACATCTTGTATTGTGGTTGTTTCAGTGCTTGTTTATCTGTGTGTTTCTTGCTGTGCCTTCCGCCATATGCATCGCCTTCTATTGCGAGGTATGGGTGTTACCAGATAATTTTATGTACTGTGTTTTCCATCAAAAAGATTTATGCATAATGTCAGTTTTTGATGCAATATTTTATAGATGTATCCGTCAATTTGACGTTTAAATTGGTGTATGCTGTTTCAGAACCATTTGATAACCCTTTCCTTGGAACACATGCTAATTTCGTAGTATGCTCATGCAAGATTTGATACAACTGCAAATTAGATTTTCTTGATTAATTATGAAGCTATCAGCAGAAGTTATTTACCAGTGAGAACTTGGGTGGCGGGGGGTGTAGGGAGAGGGGGACTGTCACCTTGGAAAAAAAAAAGGAATTTGATAAACACCGATTTCCTCTGAAACGTATTTGCCAAAGCTAATATTATACTTTATGGACCTGTCCAACTTATTTGGCTTGTGCATACCACCTAACTTGTTGAGGTTATCAACCGAAGGTCTTATTTGGGTTACAACAGAATAAACCATTGAATTGCAGCAAAAGTGCAGATTCAAAAGGGATTTTTACATCCATAACCCTGAGTAATTCTGCAATTACAATCATGACCCTGCATAATCGTGAATTACACAATAAACCTCAAATAGTCACTTTGTCTCCAATTTATAACCCTCTGTTAGTTTTTTCTTTTAACCCAACCATATCATTGGGTTAATTTAACCCATGATATTCCAACTGTTTTCAGAAAAAAAAAACTAAAAATTCGGTGATGCAGGCATGAGGAGAGCGGGAGGGAGATGCAGGGCTTGCGGAGTGGGAGGGGCAAGCAGGTGGTGGTGATTGGCCGCAGGAAGGAGAGGCTCTGCAGGGAGATAGGCGAGGTGTCAGGGTCGGGCTGTGCAGCAGAGCGGGGGTCGGGCTCAGTATCGGGGCGGCAGGTTCGGCTGCGTGATGAGGTCCTCCTGGGGGGTGGGGGGGTCTTGAGCGTTGCAGGAAGACAACCGGGAGGGGCTCCACGGGAGGCGGTGACCGGATTGGGGGGAGGGGACGCAGCCTCGAAGAGGGTGTACATTTATAAATGTGATATGGTTTTTAGGGGTAAAATTGGTAATATATAACATCTTCCGCAACGGATAAAATAGATGCCAACTAACACAGGGTTATGTCATGTAAGAGTTAAGCATTTTTCGGGGTCCTAGGTGTAATTCGCGATTTCACGGGGTTATAAATATAATTGCGAAATTACTCAGGATTATGGGTGTAAAAATCCCAATTCAAAACAATTCATCATCATTATCACAGAGGTATTTATAGAAGTATAGAAAGTGAATGAGATATCTAAGCAGTCTGAAGTGATTGTGGAATTTCTAGAATCGGATTGTACGGGGAAAAGGATTTCCATTGAATCACTTGATCATTACATAAAATGTCCTTATGTCGTTTCCGTTTACTATGTGCTGTGGCCAACTTTTGTCTCAGCGATATTTAGACAGTATCCTTCAATGGAAACTCTAACATCTGATGTATTACTCTATGGTTTCTGCAGCTCGATTATGTCCTGAACACTCTCTTCTCTTTGCACATGGGTGTTGCGTTCATCAATTCGTTAGTGCTTGACAACACTGTCCCAGGGGGACATCGGGAACGGGGGGGTTTACGTATGGTCCGAGCACGAGGATGCAAGAAAAGAAATATCTCTCAAGAAGGATTACAAGCTACCCTTTGGAATTGGGAGAATGCTTGGTTGGGTGAAATGGGTAGGTCTCTGATGGATGCAACCAACAGTTTCCAGATGAGTTGGACTATTCCAGATTGGAGGCTGCTAAAGAGGGAGTTGTAGTAGTGTTTGTATGGAATTTGGTCTTCAATATTCTTGTGTAGAATCATAAGAGTTCCATTATGTGTACATAATGTTTTCATTTATATTGGAAGTGGTATCGGGTTTATTTTTTGAATTGGAAGGATTGCAGCACCTGCGTTACAATTGCTATACTGTAATTCTTTCAATGGACGGATCTGGACAGAGAGTCGAAGATATAAGAGTGTAGAAATCTATATATTTTAGTCTCATTCTTAAAAATTTTGAGAAATGCGAAAATAATCACATCACATATCAGCATGATATATGATATGGAACTCCTAATGTGTGCATACACGTACATTTGCATGTGTGCATGTATGCAATTCTGGTACCTAAGATGCAGCCCTTGTTTATATCCAAATTATCCCTAACTCTAGAGTTGGTGGGGGTGGTGTGTGTCCCATATTTCTTTTAATATTTCAACTACCTTTAAATGAACAAAGTCAACATCAAAGAATATTCTAATCATAGAATTGTTGTGCACCTGCTTGTGCATCGCTACGCACCGTCATGCTCCTCCTACAGAACTACAGCCTCCACGCCGCCAGCGGTCGGGATTGAGAAGGGGGAGGAGGGAGAGATAGATGAAATAATTAGGTCTATGGGTCACATTCTATTTTTAGAATATAACAAATGATCAAAATAGATTTTTACCATTAAAATATTGTGATTAGTGCGTCAATTATCATAAATGTGTGATTTGAGATACAAAGATGAGATGGAGGGCTAACTCCACCTTAAAGGTGTAGCTTGAATTGTAAGCTAAAGATCATACACATAAAATTGAGAACTATTTATTTCTTTTAGTGAGACATTTGAAATATAATGGTTAATGATTTTCAATTGTATCGAGTGGTTTTCTTCATCCTAACAAATTCAACGATGCCCTAAATTTGTTTTCATTATTTATTTTGAGGCATTGGCCATTATATCAAGCTTCTCAAAGTTTCACAAAAGGATGTTCTCCCCTTATGATAATATTTATGATAATATTTATGGTAGAATTTAATTTAATTTAATTTAATTTAATCACTATATCTTGCAAAACTACTGTGATACACAAATTTTACCCTATTGTACAGAAGGTTGTAATACATGCAAAACTCTATTAGTATAATTTCACATTTTAGAATTGTAAAAAAAATCGAGGATTGAAATTGCAAGAAAAAATATAAAAGATCAACTTACCCAATCCAACAATAATAAAAGACATAAATTAGAACAAAAAACATAAAAAAGTCAAAGAACAATTATATATGGTAAGTTAAATTTCTTTAGGTACAAGTAATTCGACTTATATTTAAATTAACAATAACTGACAAGTGGGTCCTCAAAAATTCCACCCGATATGGTCATCAAACTTACTAATGTAGCGAATTCAAGTCCCAAACTTTATTTAACATGTAACAATGTTGTCCCCCCACTAGTCTAAATGGCATTGCGAAAACTTAACAGCAGAGAACAAGCGGGAATCGTATTATTACATTTAAAATAGTTTGAATCACGAATCGTTTCATTTGTAAGTTTAAGGATCACAATGATGTTAAGTAGAAAGCTTGGTGACCTCTTAATATTAAACTGATTGTAACAATAAAATATCTTGTACGAACCTTTGTAAATCTCACTCATATGTTTTGAATATTCTCACAATCTTTTTTTAAAAGAAAAAGTGCCTGAGAAGATTACAAAATGTGTCAGCTGAATCATGAGGGGAATAAAATTAATTCAATATCAGCAACGTGTTCCACGACGTCAGCGATCACATTCCCATTCAAAGTTCAAACCAAGGGAAAGTTTCGAAATAAGACTTAACGATGGGTCCAATTAATTTTTTAATGCCTATTTTAAATCTTGCTTCGTTGCGAGAAGAAGACTTAGTCCAAAGAGAGATTATGTTCCATATAAGTAATGATTTCACCGCTTCTTTAGATGTTATACCTATGTGACAACCCCAAACGAATAGTCCCACATCGGGAACTCATGAGTGAGAATGGATTTATTACATATCTTGAGTGCTTTATGTTTCATGTTTGATTGAATTCAGCAAGTTGTTGGAACATGTTTTTCTAGATAAACGATCTAAGAACCTGTGCCCGTGGCTTTACAAATATTAATCTAACAATAGTAATCACTTCATATTTGTCATGTATGGTACAAGGATGATTTTGTGAGATGGTAATCTCAACTACTTATTTTACCATCATTAATGACATGAATATTTGAGAGATTTATATCATCATAGTGACATTTCTTTTTTTATTTTTTTCCCATTATGGTTATCGGTCCCCGCTATTTGGGGATTAAAAATAGTATATCCAATGGTTGAGATGATGGCCTTCCTACACCCGATCTATTTTTTCATTAGTTTTTTATTTTTTAATGAAAACTTAGGGGAATTTACTTAATATGTTGAGTAGAAATATGTGTTTCAAGTTTCATGCAAAACAAGCCTTCCTAACATGTTCATCTAGAAGATGACATTTTCAGCAATTTTGATACCATTAAAATTTGGTAAACTTGATGGAGATGATATGAATCTCGGATTAAGTTGTATTTTGAATGACACCACGGTGATATATAATGATCTAATTCAACAAGTTGTTGGAACAAGTTTTTCTAGATAAACGATCTAGGAACCTGTGCCTGTGGCTTTACAAATATTTATCGAACAATAGTAATCACTTCATATTTGTCATGTATGGTACAAGGATGATTTTGTGAGATGGGTAATCTCAACTACTTATTTTACCATCATTAATGACATGAATGTTTAAGAGATTTATATCATCATAGTGACATTTCTTTTTTTAATTTTTTCCCATTATGGTTACCGGTCCCCGATATTTGGGATTAAAAATAGTATATCCAATGGCTGAGATGATGGGCTTCCTACACCCGGCCTATTTTTTCATTAATTTTTTATTTTTTAATGAAAACTTAGGGGAATTTACTTAATATGTTGAGTAGAATATGTGTTTCAAGTTTCATGCAAAACAAGCTTTCCTAACATGTTCATCTAGAAGATGACATTTTCAGCAATTTTGATACCATTAAAATTTGGTAAACTTGATGGAGATGATATGAATCTCGGATTAAGTTGTATTTTGAATGACACCACGGTGATATATAATGATCTAATTCTCAAAAGGTTTCAGTTGAAATTAATCAAAAAATAATGAAAAAATAGGTCGGGTGTAGGGAGTTAAATGCACCCGCCGGTGTAGGCTCCCTTTTCCCATATATATATATATATATATATATATATATATATATATATATGGATTTAATGGGGCTGCCCCCTGGGGGCAGCCAACGTAGCTGCCCCGCCCCCTATTTCGGCGTGTTTTTTTATTTTTTTTTGAAAAATAAAACCATGTATATTCATCCCTATATCCCTCCTATATACCATTCGAATTTCGTCAGAAACAGAGACTCCTACGGCCTTCATCGAGACGGTGTCGATTTAAAAAATCCTGTTACCGTTAAAAAATGGTCGTCTAGATGGAGGCCGTAGGAGGCTCTGTTTCTGACGAAATTCAAATGGCATATAGGAGGGATATAGGGATGAATATACATGGTGATATTTTTTGAAAAAAAATAAAAAAACGCCGTAAATGGCGTGGGGGCAGCCATGTTGGCTACCCCAAGGGGGCAGCCCCATTAACCTCTATATATATATATGGACCCTTTCAAATGAAGTGGGGTCTCATAGAGATTATAGTGAGCCAACAATAAATACGGTTGGATTAAGATCCGATGGATGGGATCAAAACCACCATCATTATATGGAATGGTTTTGTCGAAAAAAACATTTCTATATATAGAGAAAACGAACGTGCGATTTTAATGGGATAGTAGAGAAAAATGCGGAACTACAAATTAGGAAAAATTACTTTCTTAAAAACAGATGCCAGGACGGCTAATTTATATAGTGAATAGCAAATAGTTCAAAAATATTACTTTTTTGGGATAGTTTATTGAATAATACTTTAACGACTTGCTATTGTACGATACTTTTTTGAAATAAAGCTAATCGATTTACAAAAATTTGTTCATATTTTGTTGGTTTTAAAAGCAGCATATATAGTATATCTATGTCATGAGGATTAGTTAAATAGCTTAGGAGAATAAAAAATTTGTATCCTTATGATAACGATGTTTCATTACGACCAATTTCTTTTATTGAACAATGTAAATATGTTTTGTATTGTAAAATTTATTAACAGATTTAATAATAAAATGTTACGTCAAAAATTTGAATACATTGACACAAATTTGAAATTGGAACGTATAATAATACAAAGATTCTAATAGAAAATGAAATAACATATACTACTGAAGTTTTAAAATTAATCGAATTTATTAAAAGCTGATGGCCTCAACAAAGTATACTACGCTTTTTTAAAATAAAAATAAGATTATAAATTTTTGAAATTTTGTACTTCTTTAAGATTGAATTGTAATTATTTTTTTGATAAACTTCATTTGAATTTTACAAATGTTTGAAGATATTTTGAAATAACTTATACTATACTACAAAAATTGGTTGCATTAAAAAATACAATTCCTATTAGATGTTGCGACTATACATATTAAAATTTTAAATTAAGCTTAATATGGAAAAAATTAATTAACTAATTATGAGAATGTATCGGCGGGTGGTTATGATAATACTAAAAACAAGGAAAGTAATAAATTACTTCCGAAAAGGGAGACCATGTTCACCTCCGACATTCCCGCCTCATTAAATCGACATAATAAAATTGATGATAATAAATATTTCCAAATCGAAAAAATAGTCGGATATGTAGTTAATCGGTTAAGAATTTCCATAAAAAAAGGAGGGACGGCGGTTTTGATGGTGGTTTTCTATTGCAAAACCGGATTTAATCATGTCCATCAATTCAAATCAAACGGCTATAAATTGCGGCTCATCAAAATCACAATGAGACCCCGTCTCATTTGAAGTTTCTCCTATATATATATATATATATATATATAGGGAAATTATCCAATGAGCCCTGTGCCCATTTGAGATGAGATGAGCCCACTCATTTCTTACCATTATTTCCTATCTTTTTGAGCTTAATAAGTATTTGTTTACAAGTGTTATATCATATTCTTACTACTAGTAACTATTTTCAGGAAAAAAAACCTTAAATTCATACAAAATGATTGTATTATTATTTGTATTAACTAGTCTCATTTATATTCTTACTAATGATCATTTCTTGTGAATCTAAGATCTTCTTTATATGAAAATAGTTACAAATAGTAAGAATATGATATAACAACAGTAAATAAATAAGCATTGAACTCAAAATGATGGAAAATATTGGTAAAATATGAGTGGGCTCATCTCATCTCAAATGGGCACAGGGCTCATTGGATAAGCCCTACACACACACACACACACACACACACACACACACATATATATATATATATATGAGGATGGGGAGCTTGCACCAAGGTGCATGTAACTTTACATGCACCGACGCTTATATCTTCCATATTTTTTTATTTTTTTGAAAAATACCACCATGTATATTCATCCATATATCCCTCCAATATGTCATTCGAATTTCGTCAGAAACAGAGACTCCTATGACCTTCATCCAGAACATGTAATTTTAACGGTCTTAGAATTGTTGTAATCGACCTGTTCTGGATGGAGGTCATATGAGTCTCTGTTTCTGACGAAATTCGAATGACATATTGGAGGGATATATGGATGAATATACATGGTGGTATTTTTCAAAAAAGTAAAAAAATGTGGAAGATATAAGCGTCGGTGCATGTAAAGTTACATGCACCTTGGTGCAAGCTCCCCATCCTCTATATATATAGGAAAAATGGGGCTGCCCCCACCTCATTTTTTGTCAATTTTTTATTTTTTTTGAAAAATATCACCATGAATATTCATCCATATATCCCTCCTATATGCCATTCGAATTTCGTCAGACCCAGAGACTCCTACAGCCTCCATCGAGATGGTGTCGATTTAAAAAATACTGTTACCGTTAAAAAATGACTGTCTGGATGGAGGTCATAGGAGTGTCTGTTTCTAACGAAATTCGAATGACATATAGGAGGGATATAGGGATTAATATACATGGTGTTATTTTTCAAAAAAAAAATAAAAAAATTGCGAAAATAAGATGGGGGCAGCCACATATGACCTATATATATATATATATATATATATATGGTGTCGATTTACATGCACCAGCGCTTATATCTTCCACATTTTTCTACTTTTTTGAAAAATACCACCATATATATTCATCCATATATCCCTCCAATATGTCATTCGAATTTCATCAGAAACAGAGACTCCTATGACCTCCATCCAGAACAGGTAATTTTAACGGTCTTAGAATTGTTGTAATCGACCTGTTCTGGATGGAGGTCATAGGAGTCTCTGTTTCTGACGAAATTCGAATGACATATTGGAGGGATATATGGATGAATATACATGGTGGTATTTTTCAAAAAAGTAAAAAAATGTGGAAGATATAAGCGCCGGTGCATGTAAAGTTACATGCACCTTGGTGCAAGCTCCCCATCCTCTCTCTCTCTCTCTGTATATATATATATATATATATATATACAGAGAGAGAGAGAGAGAGAGCAATGGAGTTGCCCCCTAGAGGGCTAACTTAGTTCCCCCCGTCCCATTTTTCTCATTTTTATTTTTTTAAAATTTCTTTCATGAATATTCGTCACTATATTTCTATATTATGTCATTCAAATTTCGTGTGAAACAGAGACTCATATGGCCTCCATCTAGATAGTTATCTTTTAACGGTTGCAATATTATTGAAATCGACCATGTCTGAATGGAGGCTGTAGAAGTCTCTGTTTCGCATGAAATTCCAATGACATTATATAAAGATATAATGATGAATATTTACAGAAGAAATTTTCAAAGAATTTAAAAAATAGGGAAAATGGGGGCAAAGGGAGCAACCTAGGGAGCAGCCACATTTAACCATATATATAGGGTAAAATGGGATGCCCTAGGGGGAGCTAACTCGGCTCCCCCCGCCTTATTTTCCTAATTTTTTTGAAAAATGCTTCCATGGATTTCATTATTATATCTCTATATTATGTCTTTCAAATTTCGTATGGAACAGAGGCTCCTTCGGCCTCCATCCATGGATTTCAATAATTCTGCGACCGTTAAAAAATGATTGTCTATGTGGAGTCTGTAGAAGTCTCTATTTCTCATGAAACTTGAATGATATAATATAGGGATATAGTAATGAATTTTCACGGGATTCATTTTTCAGAATTAATATAGAGAAAATGGGGTGGGGAGCCAAGCTAGCTCCCTCGAGGGGCAAGCCCATTTTACCTACACACACATATAACTTAGCCCCCTCCCCCCCCCCACATTTTCCTTTTTTTTGAAAAATATTTCCGTAAATTTTCATAGCTATAACCCTATATTATGTAATTCAAATTTGATATGAAAAAAGACTCCTACGGCCTCCATCCAAACAGGGTCGATTTCACCTGTTCTGAGGTCGTTAAAAAATGATTGCTTAGATGGAGGTCGTAGGAGTCTCTATTTCAAACGAAACTTGAATGATATAATATAGGGATATAGTGATTAATTTCGATCGATTTATTTTAAAAATAATAATAAATGAGAAAATGAAGCGGGGGAGCCAAGCTAGCTCTGTCCAGGGGGCATCCCCATTTTCCCTATATATGTATGTATGTGTGTATGTGTCTGTGTGCGCGCACGCGCGTGCGTGCGTGTGTGTGCGTGAGTGTGTGTGTGTATGTGTCTTTGTGCGTGCGTGCTTGTGTGTGTGTGTGTGTTTGTGTGTCTTTGTGTGTGTGTGTGTCTGCGCATGTGTGCGTGTGTACGTATGTATGTATGTATGTATGTATGTATGTATATGTGTGTGTGTGCGTGTGTGTGTCTGCGCGCACGCGCGTGTGCGTGCGTGCGTGCTTGCGTGCGTGTGTGCGTTGTGTGTGTTGTGTGTGTGTATGAGTTAAATGAGTGTGCTCTATGGGAGTATATAAGAGCATACTCCCACATTTTTCTATTTTTTTGAAATGAAACCAGAGGAGGTTTACTTAGTATAATAAGTGGAATATATGTTTTAAATTTCATGTAAAACAGACTTCCTAACACTTCTATCTCGATGGGGTCAATTTCAGCAATTCTGAGATCGCTAAAATTTGACAGTCTTGATGGAGGGGGTCAATTTCAGCAATTCTAAGACCGTTAAAATTCGACGGTCTTGATGGAGAGGATTGAAGTCTCGAATTAAGTCGAATTTTGAATGACACATGGTGATATAATGTAATCTAAATTCTACTTAGTTTCATTTCAGAAAAATAAAAAAAATATGGGGAAAAGGGCAAGTGTGTGTATATAATCTGCTCCTTACATCTAAATTATTGGTTAGGAGATGGATTGTTACTATTTTCTCGTGAGGGTTAACTAGTGGATTAAATAGAATAGACTATGTGATGCCCAATAATATATTGCACCAATACTTTGCATGCTTCCACTAATTTCTTTTCCCCGTCATGTTTAACAAATTCAGAATTTGCCAATCTTGACTTTTGCTTGCAAGCATTTATACGTACTTATGTATTGACATTTGTCTAATCACTGCGATGTGCAACTCTAATCCAATGTTAATATGTAACGTTGACTTTGGCATCATCCCTTATCTTAAAGATATAGAAATAGGTATCCATGCTCAGTCTCACTTTCACTCCCTTCCTCCTCCATCTTCCAACATCTTCCAACTCCCCTCTGACAACATCCTCCTCCTCTTTGACAAGAGCCTCCAGTAGCATCGTTCTGTCCGATAACGACTTTGCCAACAATGTCCTCTTCAACGAAGACTCCAAATAACATCTTACTCATCGGCGGTGGTCCTTTATGGCGTCCCTCACAAGCCTTCCTGACAACCTCATCCTTCTTTTGTGATTATTGCTCTTCAGCCCTTTAATATATCTCTTTTATGAACTATTTAATGACCCTCGTCATTTTCCGAGGTGTCCTCTGCAATTCACACAATCATATTCCTCGTAATTACATCAATCATCTCTGACAAGTTGACTAATTGAGGCTATACGATTTTTTTATTTTATTTTGTCCTTAACTCAACATACAAGCATCTCTATAAGTATGTCTAACTTGATTTTTAATGTCGAGTTAGGTTGAAAAATGGCCTTTAAATGACAATATGTTTGAATGAAAACTCAAGTATTGAGATGGATAAAATCTTAGACAAGTATACATAATTTATTGAAATTGCACTCTATAGTTTTTATTGCGTGAAAATAACCAATAATATCATTCACATTGATGTTTTCTCCCATCTCCATGTCGATGTAAATAATCACATAACTATTAAGAAACATATATTTTCGATCTTATTTTAGAGCCTTATTATCATAAGATTCATAGCTAAAAAAGCACATCCAAATTTGGTACTTGAGTCAAGAAGAGTCAAGATAAGAGGAACCAATCTATAGATTAAAACAATATAATCACGGGTTTCCTATTTTTACAATACTTTACATAGTTCTTTTATTTTGATCAACTTTTCATTTTTGGATGCTTAGATATATCAAGTTGATATTATCCGAATTGAAATTTAATAATGTTCTCTCATTGTTAGAGAAATCTTGTGGATTTTCAATATTGTATAACCCTCTTATGGATGTAATACAAAACTAAATCTAATGTAAAACTAAAACTCATGGTTCCACACTAGTATCGTTAAATCTAACTACACATAACCAAAATAGTTGCAAATCAGACAACCAATCAAGCAAGTACAATTGTACAAATCACACGGTCCAACAATACATCATTTTACATGGTTAATCATGAATTGGGTTATGTCCTTGATGGCAATTGATAGATCGATATCACGAAGGATGAAGAACAAGCTAACCCTAAGGGAGTTTATATGATACCTCTGCACAACAAGATCTCCTTTTTGAGATGGTGGACCTTGCCTACCAATGATGGATAAGGTCACACAATAAGCTCTGTAATGTAATGGGTTGAACGCATGACTTAGGATTTAAGACACTCGGCAAAACATATCGTTAAGCTCTTAAAGTTATAAATCAGATTGGTCATAGAAATATCTAATTATAAATCAGATGTGGTCATAGAAATATATACTCAAATATAATGCTGAAGTGCAACATTGTTATTCTCATGATGTGAATGTACTCGGCTTATGCATGGAAGACTCGTTTTTAGAACATAACATTTTTCTTTGAGCAAAATAGTTATAAATTATCAAAGAATCTACCCCACACATATTGTTACAGATGTTTTGAACATGAACTTCGGTGGTGGAAATCATATTAACCACATTCTAAAAATTTTGATCAAAATTTTACAATGAACAAGAAAGTACATTTATATATTTTAGAATCTTCTTCATAAAGTGTAAAATAAATACAACTTTAAATAATGTCATTGTAATATAAACAAGATCAGCATCTTCGTGTAAAGAATATGTAGAGTGATCTTTAATTATATGATTCGATACAACCCATATCGAGTCGAAGATACTCATCTAGCTAAGAATGTAATGGAAATGGGTTCCTAATCTAGTATCTCATGCACATTATAGTGTCCTGTATGATTGACATCTCATTCAGCTTCAATTTTATTTGTAATATTTTTTTGGTCAAGTTAGATGCTTGAACCTATTGAAATTTATCGGTTCTCTTACTATCAAACCAACAATATTAATGATGGAGTTATCTTAGTGAGTAATTGATGAACATATACTTCTTCTCTAGATGATGCAACTTGCTAGTGAGTCCATGAGAAGCAATGCATACAATACTGATGAACCTATTTTTTACCTCTCTAAATAATTTTTAATTGTAATGTAGCGAGGTAAAATTGATCTATCAAAAATCACCCTGTTGAATAGGTGGAGAATTTATACTTGGTAAGTGTACCAAGGTTGAACACATGGATACGAGCTACCTAATATGATTAATCAGACTCCAATACCTATATTAAGTTATTATTTATCCTAGGTCAACAATGCACAAATAGGACATAAATAAAAATAATATGATGCAAAATATAATGCATGAATAGAATGTATTTTTATGGGGATGTTTATGCAAGTTCATTAAAGATGATATGCAATAGAATGAAGTGTAATGCAAACATCTATACATGCATAAATATACCCCTAAATGTTCACGTAATTAAACAAGGCATTAAGAATCAATTTCATGAGCATTTGATGCATGAAATATAAATCCAAATTCATTTTTTAAAGAATCAAGTAGTGTGACACATATATCTCAAATTTTAGCATGTTGTTCTAGGAGCTACCCAAGAAATTATTCATGTCATTGTATAGAGAATCAAATAAGAAACAAAATGAAACTAAAATCATTGAAATTGGAATCCATATGCTCAAGTTATAAAAGAAAATGTCCATAGGCATAATTGTAAAATAAACATGAAAATATATATAAATAAATTAACGTAAATACGCTCTTGAGGGGTATTTTTACAATTTTTCAAAGATGTAAGGGTCTTTCCTGTAAATAGTTCAACGTGCGGGGACCAATATGCAATATTCAAGATCCGATCATGTACCCATGCAAATTACCTGAGAGTGCCATGCGAGGCACATACACCCAGGACTTGAATGCAATTAGAGAAAGGTGGGTAGCTTCAGTTGCAATTTCCCCATCCCACATGTGTCGTGCACGTGTGCACAAGCTAGGAGTGAGGTACGGGATCGACGGTAGGTTTGGGGCCACGTTGGAGTCCCTGGTGCTTCGGAAGGCAGCTTGGTCTCACCGAGCATGTTGGATGATGGCAAAGGTCGAAAATCAATCATGGCCATCCAATCAAGGAGATCAGACGGCACCTGTATTGCGAGAGCTCCTCTGCATTCGCACGACGGCGATGGTGGTGCTCCGATGAGCTCACTCCATCTCCTCATTGCTCCATCTCATCATTTGAAGCATGGGGAGGCTCCGCAAGAGGTCGGTGAATCTCTTAGAAAGCTGACAGAGCTCAGGAAATGTTTGGATCATGGTGACGATGGAGGCTCGCCAGAGACCTTGTCTTAGAGCAGAGAAGCTTGTGAAGCTCCGACCAATGAGGACTTCACTTGCAAAATGTTAGCGAGTGCATAGCCAAAGCATTTATGTAGGTGTGTGAGGTGAGTAGAGACCTGGAGGGGTGAAGGAGCGGAGGTCTAGTTGGGTTCCTAATGAATTCCTGATTCTCACTCTTTATTCTTTTATTTTAACTTTTCTTGGCAAAACATCTTGTAAATACTTGTAAATATAATAACTTAGCAACTTGCATGCATTTGTTAATGTTGCATAATTAAGTATGTTTTTGGCAAAATAAAATAATAAAAGAAAAGAAAAAGGAATGGCGTATTTAAAATAAATACAAAGTGGCCCAAATCCCAAGAGAAGGTCAAGTCTTAACCTGATCACAAAATAAAATAAGTAGAGAGAGATAGGGTTCACTTTGTGTTGTGTATATTACCTATACTTGTACATATTATATATATAATTATTTTTGACAAAATAAAATAAAATAATTATTTTTACACCCTTGTATATAATCCTAGAAATAATATAAAAATAGAACAAACATCAGAAAAATAAAATAAAAATAGAAAGAAAATCCTTCATTCCTTGTATAAAACACACTTGTACATGACATCCATTATTTATTACATACCTTTAAATAATTTTTAAAAAATAAAATTTATTTTACACTCCTCAAATTATGTTATAAATAAAAAAATATAAAATAAGGATATCTTTGTAAAAATAATAAAATAAAAATACGTGTACATAATACATAGGTATATTATACCTGTATATAATACTATATATTGTATATACATTAATTTATTTCATAAAAATAATTAAAAATCATATAAAAATACTTTTAAAAATAATACACATTTTTTATTTTTTACACTTTTGATTTTAAATTCATCTGTTATTTTTTATTGAATTTTTATTTATTTTGTATATTCCAATTTTCTGATTGGTCCTGGAGGTTTTGTTGACTCCAGTCAATGCCTCCTCCCAGCCTGGGTCGGATCATTGCCTTCTCGTCGGAGCTCCTTCTTTAACTTTTCCCACCCGATTCCAAGCTCCTCTTGCCCTGATTCTTCGCCCGAACACCCTCCTAGGATACGTTACCTTCGTAGATCCCTAGGAAGGCGCGGATCTTCCTAGGGTTGCGCATACTCGCTCGATCATTCCAGATCCATAGGAACCCTATAAATATTCTATCCACCCCTGTACCTAGGTAGCTCGTCCCTCGGGCCCCCTTTCTTCATTAAACCCCTTCAGTAGAGTGACAACTGCTCAAGGGATCGTTGAGATTCGCCTGGAGGTGTGTGTGGACTTGTAGCTCGTCGCATCGCTGGAGTTCTGTCGCAAGCAACCTCTCTCGTCTGTCGTAGCAGATCGAGGCCACGACCCTCTACCCCCCCCCCTCGTTTGGAGCTCGTGCATCTGCTAGTTGCTTCAAGTAACATCTGTTTCTTCTGCATTATCCATTTCAATTCCATCTTCTCTTTTTGCTCCGCCGCAAGCACCTCAGCTCTGACCAACTGGACAGAGCTCCAATACCCATACCTTTCCACACAGATCGACTTCTCGATTCATGCTTCACCTCCTCACGCAACCTGATCACCCTAAACCTTACTCACAGAGCAAGATTAGGCCCACTCTCCCTCCCTCGCATTCACCGGAGACCCAACGCATGTTCCATGTCACTTCCTTTAGTCCCTTATGCAATAAACCCTCGCCGGAGCTACGTCTCAGAGCGGCGTACCCTTTGCAGGTTCCAGTTCACACGAAGGCATCCATTTGGTCCCTCCACTGCTAAGGCGGAAGAGATCCAGGTCGCGCTGCCCTCCATGCCATCTGACTGTCATCCCCCTCTTCAGAGCCCTCCACCAGACGCAGAGTACTCCCCACGATCGTGTTGAGCCCTTCCACAGCTTCATCAGGGCTATGGATCATTTTCCATGCTCTGGCGAAGCTCATCGGGAGGGAGTTCTTACAATTACCTCTCCAACCGTTCGATCAGGAGAGAGAACCCAGATCTGATCACAATCATACATACATGCCTTATTAGTAGCGGTCTGATCAGATTCAGGGAGAGATGTGTGCCATCCTCCCACTCCACCTTCATCAGTCGTCAGATCCATACTGTAGCAGAGAATCACAGATGTACGTCCCCGACCACGTTAGAGCCGTCAGATCTTTTCCAGGGGACAATTAGAGCCGCCAGTGTCTCGACGCGCTACACACGTGCCTCAGGGTATATTTCCCTTTCACCCTCGCAAGTTTCTGCTTTCCTATTTAGTCTATTAAATAAATACTGTAGTTATGTACTTTTACAGTCTGGACCTCTAGTTTTCCAGTATTTGCATTTTAGTCCTGTTGAGTTGAAGTCATACACATGATCACGTGTTCTCTGGGTTGTTTGCATATTATTGTATGAACTTTTACGTTGTCATGGAATGGATGAAATATTTTTAGTATTTGCAATTATACCCCTATGAGGCAAGATCATGTGTTCTGCGTGTGATTGCGTGGACTTTTTGCAATAGCAGCCCTAGCTTTTCCAACTATGTTATCATTCGCCCCAGGAACTTATTATATTTGCATATTAGTCCCTATAAACTGTGATTAATTGCTTGCCTTGGATTGGACTTAATAAATAGCTTATTAATTCGAAAAATCACATGAAAATTACGACTAACCCCTATTAGCATGTAATATTTACTTTGATTTTCTTAAGTTAGTTTGATTGCATTTAATAATTTAATAAAAAACCATTAAAAATATCCTTGTTTAGCTTAGAAATTTCATAAAAATTCGAAAAATATCTTAAAAATTCTATAAAAATTACTATAGTTGCCTTTTTGTGTGTTTTATTTGCAGTATCAGTTTTATTTGAAAATTCCTTACAAAAACCCTATAAAAAACAAAAAACCTAAAAATATATAAAATTAAACAAAAGTCCAAAAATTGTATTTTCAGTTCCTGTTTGTAGGTTTTTACTTGTACTTTCTCATAAACTTATAGGCTATGACCTTGGGCACGTAAAGAATTCTTAAGTTGTAATTTAACCATGGCTGTTCACTATTTGCATTTTTGAGCACTGATGAGCGACCTGAAGGCTAGGGTATAGGTGCTAAAGTGGTCGTTGCGACCCACGCGATCAAGTCGGCTCAATCAAGAAAAATGAACCACTAAATAGAGATAAAATTAATCGAAACACGAATAGCGGTCCTGCTATGGGATTAACCTGGTATAGCACCCAGGGTCGAACTCGAGGAGCACGGGTTGGCCTTGCGGCCTACGAAGTAGTAAAAAGAAAGAAAATAAAAAGACAAAATATTTTTTAGTGGTTTTTAAATATTTTTGTATTTTTTTTGGATTTTTAAGTGATTAAGAAATCAAGAAAAGTAAAGAAAACACACACTTCAACAATTATTAAATGCACTAAAATTCAACCAAAAATTCAAACAAAAATTTTTTTATGTATTTTTTATTTTTTAGTGTTTTTGGTGAATTTTTGAGAATTTTCTGATGTTTATTTTATTTTCTAAAAATCAAACAATGCCTAAAATAAAGGGTACTGTCCAGCCGAGCCAAAAAGCCCTAGATAAAATATCTAAGAGCCTTAAAATAGCCTGGAGGTAATTTTCATGTAAAGAAGATAAAACAAGAAAAATTTAGGTACCAATTTTATTATTTTTGGATTTTTAATTTATTTATTAGGATTTTTATGGGTTTTTGAGTGTTTTTAAGTTTTTAGTGGTTTCCAGTGATGAAAAATAACCAACATTGGCTAGAAAATCAAACTAAGCAAAATAGATAGTAAACTATTTTTTTGTAATTTTTGGACACTATTTAATATTTTTTTGTGATTTTTAAAGTTGGACAGTGATAAAAATGAAGGTTTTTCGATTTTTTAAAAATATCAAACGAAATCAAAAATGTCCTAAAAAATCTACAAAAATTCTACACCATGGCAGGAGCTATGTGTCAAATTTTCGTTGGATTTGGAGGTGTTTTGATATTTTATTCAAAAATAAAGGAAGGGCACTGTGCACAGGGACCAAAGTGCAAATACCCGAAGTTCTGTGGGGTCTGGTGCAAAATACCCAGCAAAACACGCGCCACGTGCGTGCCTGGGGCACTCAGGGACCCAAATGTAAGAAAAATAAGTCCCGAGGACTTATTGGTAACATGTACCAAAAGTCCAGGGGGCTTACCTGCAAATTACCCAAAATATATCGCACATGTGGAAATAAATCACGCACAGGGGTATGAATGCAAATAAGTAAAAGATTTCATTCATTTATTAACATCCAGAACTACAGGGGTATCTACTGCAAATAACCCAAAATATCGCGTGTCGAAGCACGTGTCCATAACTGGCAGGGGTATGAATGCAAATAAACTAATGCACATGGGCCACTATGTAAATTACCCTAAAACTAAACAACTGACTTTAATATTTACAGGACTAAAATGAAATAAAAATAAAGACAGGGCCTAAGGGTAAATTACCCTTTATTAAGCGGATGGGCTGGATGCGCGCCACGTAGAGATCGGACGGCAGCTACGGGTGGGCGCTCCAGATGACGTCTCCTCAGATCGAGCGGTGCTGGTGGCTCCAGGGATGGACGACCCGGATGGAGTCTGGAGCGTAAGGGGACGATCGACGGCAGAGGAGGGTCCTCGAAGAACAGGGCCCCGGCGAGACTCGCGGGGCTCGTGCGTGCGCTGGGCTCCTCCTTGGAGCACTCTGATGGTCGGAGAAGCAAGCTGGAGCGCTCCTGCGTCTGCTGCGATGCTCCGATGATCGCGCCGAGCTCCGGGGAGCTCGGGCGAGGTCGGCGGAGCTTGACTTCCTGGCCTGAATGACCAAGCCCTCAGATGGGCTCGGTATCACCTGCAAAGCAGCTCAGGAGACTCGCGGGTCGAGGGCAAACTGCCTCGACCCGGTTAGGCGAAGTGGGGGTGAACGATGGGTCGAAGCGGCGAGCTCCGACGAAGGTGGTGGACAGAGGAGCTCGGTACCCAGCTCCTGTGCGAGCTGGGTTGGGCGAATGGGTGGAGAAGGTGCGTCGGGGAGAGGTGAACGTGATGGTCGATTCCGATGATCGGATAGTGGTCGGAACCGGGATGAATCGGAGAAATACGGCGGTGGAGCGAATTAGGCGTAAATGGAAATTAGCGAAAAGGATAGGCTAGCGGAGATACCTGGGTGGTCGGAGAGACTGGGGAGGAGCTGGGGATGCTCCTGGTCGTCGCCTCGAGGATCGTCTCGGTCCGAGGCTCGGAGCTCACGCTGGTGGTGGAGCTACGGCGGCTACGTCGCCGGATCGATGGGTCCTCCTCCTTTCCTCGCTTCGACAGGACGAGGCGCTAGCTGTCACTCTTGCGGTCTCTCTGGAGCTCACAAGAGAAGAAGGTGAATGGCCAAAGATGAGCAATCGAGTGGCGGAGCAGCAGCTATATACGGCTAGGCGTCCGAGAAAGATGGGTCCGGGCAAGCTCAGGAGCGCGCGGATCCCGAGGGAGCGGCTCCGGCGAGGATGTCGGATGAACGATTAAAGATTCGGACCCGGGGTTTAGGGAAATGGGTGTCGGATCAAGCGGGTATAATTGCGAGAAATCGGGTCGGGCGCTTGTATCCGCGGAAGGTGGTCCTGGGGGGGGGGGGTAGTTGACCGGGCGGTCAACATCCCCAGGACCCAATGGAATTCGGCCACGTGGCTGGATCTTGAAAGGCAAATTAAGGGTAGCTAGGGGCCAAATTTGCAAAAACTCAAAACACAAAATATTTTTATTTTATTTTTTTCTATTTTTAGTGATTTTTAATTAATTTTTGGAAATAAAAATAAGGTATATATATAGTATGTACTATATAGGTATATGTACACTATTAGGGTTTTTGATTTTTTTTTGATTTTTAATTATTATGTTTATACAATTTTATTCCTATTTTATATTTTATTTATTTATAGAATAAAACAAGGAATAAAAAGGTATTTTTATTTTATTTTTATTATTTATATACGTAGGTAAAATAAATATATATATATATATACATCTATATACATGGTATATGTACAATGTGTTTTTGTATTTTTAATTTTTGCTATTTTTATTTTGTTTTTGTTTTAATTGTTCTTATTTTATTTATTTACAATATATAATAGAGACTATTCACAAAAATTTTGGAAATTAAATTTATTTATTTATAAGGTTAAATAAATGTATTGGAGTGGTTTATGTACATGGTGAAAGGAGTATTTTTGTTCTTTTTGATTTTTATCTTTTTCTTTTGTTTTTATACTTCTAAATATATATACAAGTATTTACAAGTATATTTTTGGTGAGGAAAATATCTTTATTTTATTTACATATATATTTACACAAGAGCCCCTATCTCCCTCTACTTTGATTTTTATGCGGTCAGGCCCATGCTGAGCCCTCCCTTGGGTTAGGTTGCTCAATATTTATTCTAAATATTTCCCTCTTTTTCTTTTTAATCTTTATTCTTTAATTTTTGCACAAAAACATGCTAATTATAGGTTTTTACACAATGCATGCTTTTGGTAATTATTTGTATTTACATATATCTACATGTATTTGCAAAGGTTTTTGTAGCTAAAATATAAGAATAAAGAGTGATGAATGGGTATTCATCAAGCACCTTTTGATTTTTATATAATCATAAAAACATTTTCAAACCCTCAAAAAATTACCAAAAATATTCAAAACTTTGAAAATCCAAAAAATATTTTTATCCTAATTTTTTTGAGTACTTTTAGCTTTATAGAAAAAATACAAAAAGATTGTTGTGCTTGTTTGCCCTTATTCATTTTGATTTTGGTTTCTTATTAAAATTTAAAAATTTACAAAATTAAAAACCACTAAAAATTTTCCTTTATTTCATTACTGAGATTCGACTACTTCGTAGGTTTCTTGTGTTCCTTGTGTTCGACCATGGTTATTATACCAGGTAAAATAAATAGCGAATCGCTTATATATGCTTGATTGTTTTTAATCTATTTTGGGTGGTAATTTATTCTTGCTGATTATGCTTAGTGATTCGGGTTACAATGACTCTTGATATTAATTAACCCGAGTTTCCTGGCGTGTCATCAGAATGGCATTGTTGCTGGGGAGCACGGCTTAGTAGTCATTCTTCATTTATTTCTCGTTTATTATTTCTTTACCTCTATTTGATGTAAGTGCTTTCTGACACATTTCTGTTTCACTTTTTGTGCGAGGAACTTCTCGAGGACGCTTCAGCTTTTTGTTGGAGGAGACCGCACTGGAGGAGGAGCAGGAGCGAGGGGAGAGTAGTTATAGCCTATAGATTAGATTTATTTTTCCACGGAACTTTGATTATTGTAATATTTGTGGACTTGGACTCTCTTTGGACTTAGACTCATCAAGGTTTGTTTCACCGAGTACTATTGTACTCGAGGGACCTCACCACATTTTTCGTGTTTAGTTTTTATCGCCTTTTATTTCCTTTTGATTCTCGAGGATTTAGCCCCTAGACTTAGGACTTTTATTGGTTGTGATGAAATTAGCTAAAGCCCCATACTTAATTGTTCATTCTGTTCCTATAGAACATTATTGGACTTAGCTAATAATCAATAAGAAAAAACTAACTTAACCGATTGAGAGGCCACATGCCACTAGAGGACGTATATAACGCTGGCAGGATCCGTCGTGGTGGACACCGATCGACATCTGAGACCAGACTCAAACCTCTCTTTATGATTAGTTATCTATCCGTTCTTCACGATCAACAGAAGTTGCTCATCTAAGGCTAATTTCTTTGTTGCATCATTTAATTAGTTTACTTTATGTCTTTAATTTATGCGCGGATCACCCTGCATGTAGAGTGCTAGAGTCAAGTACGCATTTCTATCTCTGCATGCATCATAGTATTTAATCATGCACCGACTTTCTCGACTTCCTCCCTTTGTTTTATCGGACTCAAAATAACCCAGGAAATCGAAAAATTCATTAGGCGTTGGTTTATTTAAAAAAAAATACCTGAAAAGTGAGAACAAAATAAAATTGGGGCTGCTAATGCAAACTGGACCCTAAAATACACCTCATTTAAAAATCTTTGTTTTGGGGAGTGTCACCTCCTCATTGGTTGATTTATCTACAGCGAGAGAGTGACCCCCACACTAGGTAGATCCATACCTGAACTCCTTTCAGACTACTGGTCTTGCAGTTGGTTGTTCTCCAGTGAGGATTTTATCAGGTAGCCGGTAATCGGTCCAGGACTTCCTTAGAACATTGGGCAGATCAGGTAGCCAGCAAACGGTCCGCACCCATACTGGCTAGGAAAAACAAACTATGGGATTGGGCTAGTCTCCTATAAGCATCGGGTTCCCAACAGCTCGCTTAATCGCTCCGATAGATTGATTGATCACCTAAATAAAATTGACAAGATTAACGACCGATCTCTCACAGTCATCAGCTCGAGTGTTGAGTAGATAAATTGGGGGTTTGATTTTTGATCTTGTTTGCATTCCAGATCTCATCGTCATAAATCCCCATATCACGATGATGGGAAGGAGGTCCCTTAGGCTGCCTTTGACATCACCGCTTTCGAGCACTCATTTCCATTCATCTAGGGCAGTTTCAGAGAGCCCCAACCAGCTCTCTGAACCTAAGTTTGCTACCACCGTGTTCCCCCTCGACTACCCTTCTTCCAGTCCTGAGGTGCTAGAGCAGAGGCAAGCATAGTTATACGTTCATTTAACGGCACTTGAGTTTGGGTCTTTTGCCTTTGCAAAGACCCCAGAGATGGCCAGCAGTGAGGGACGCACCGATGAGCAGCTGCAGGGATTAGCGTACGTACTTGATGAGGCTGCCATCAACAACACACTCTTAGCCACCTTGGAGACGATGCAACGCCAGATTAGAGATCAGGTTGCATTCATGGCAGATGTGTGTCGAGAGATGATAGAGATGAGAGCCGGCATAGGATAGCCACAGAGATCAGCTGGTGGAGAGATACCCGTAGCTGGAGGAGGAGCAGGACAACTCTAGGAGCCGCAGGAGCCAGCCAGACAGCCACAGATGATGAGACAGTTGCACAACCCTGGTGCAACTTTCACCCATCGATGGATTCAGCTTCCTGTGATCCTGGGTGATATCGAGCTTCGCCCCCAGACTATTCAGCTTTTGCCCAAGTTCCATGGGCTAGCCACCGAGGAGCCGTACCTCCATCTCTAGGAGTTTAAGATGATCTGCAGTATTGTCCACGATAGATTCATGGATGAGGACACCATCAAGATGATCACCTTCCCATTCTCCTTAGTCGATAGAGAAGCCTACTGGGTGAAGCATTTGGGGAGGTATGTCACCACCTGGGAGCAGCTGTGAATCGAGTACTTGAACAAGTACTATCCACTCGGCTGGACCAATGCAGCGCGATCCATAATCAACAATTTCACCATGATCCTGAACGAGCAGTTTCACGAGGCTTGGGATCGATTTAGAGAGCTCATCGACTGGTGTCCACATCACGAGATATCCAAGCTAAACTTAGTCCAAAGCTTCTTTTGTGGTCTGACACCGGAGCTGTAGGGGCTTATTAACGCCTCATGTGGAGGGTCTTGTTTCGCCAAGGATGAGGTCCGAGTATGGGCCATCTATGAGGAGTTGGCAGAAAACTACATGGTGATGTCCCAGACTAGGGTCTACACTCAGGGGAAGCCCCTCCCGTGGGCCGTGTCCTATCAGAGGATAGCACTGGTCGATGGAGGTCCATCTACTTTGTCAGCAGCAGCAACACATGCCAAGTCATCAGCCGGTGACTTGGAGAACATCAGCAAGAAGCTGGACCGCATCGAGATCATTGAGAATAAGCAGTGTTAGGGCCTCACACAGATTGACCAGTTGGCACAGACACTGAGTGATGTGAAGACTCAGATCATGTGCCTCCAAGAGGCACAGACAGCTCAACAACCATGTCTTAGGTTACGAGTTGACCCCAGCAGCAGCTCCACCCAGCCGTCTGCCACATAGCCGCTAGGTTCACCACATCCAGGCAGAGCCGGTCCAGCAGCAGCAACCCTACCACTAGCACCACCATCGCAAGACACTCAGATGGTGGTCTATCAGCCGAATCAGCCCCTGGCAGATCTTCCCCCTCCACCTTTCGAGCAGGAGTCGTTGATGGAAGTCAACCAGATTTGGTATGATCGGTACCAGCAGTAGCCCAGGATCCCTCGTGATCATCCCAGTTTCCGATGGTCTACTGGAGGCACCTCGTCCCAACAACAGCCTCCAGCTCAGGGTGGGCAGAGCAGCCAGCAGCAGCAACCCCATCACTCCCAGTATCGGCAGCACCACCGACAAGGTCCTCGTCCCTCATACTAGGGACAACAGTGGAGGCAGCATCAACAACCTCACTAGCAGTACTCCCAGCCTCCCATCCCCCACTTTCAGTAGACTCAGCCTCATTTCCAATGAGGCAACCTGTCCAGTTCTCATGGACCCATCTATGAGAACCCAACCCTTGACGACCTCGCTCGCCTACTTTCAGATCAGTAGGCATCCTTCCAGCGAGAGATGGATGAGTTCCTGCAGGAAATGAGGGATATCATCAAGGGCAAGGTTGCCATACCATCTCAGATCGAACCAAAACCCAACAACCTCAAAAGGAAATTTGAGCAGGTACAGTTTACAGATACTACCACTCCTAGTGATACTTTGGATGATATATCTTCTTATATGTTTGATGCTTATTTTGTGACACTTAGGAGTGGTAGGATGCCAACTGGTGGTGCCTCATCTGAGCGATAATCCCATGGAGATTCTGGAGCGCCATATGAGGAGGATAGTGGTGCTGATGCCGTGCATGATGATGATGACGATGGTGCTGAAGCCACCAGTTGGTGGTACTGAGACCACTATTTCTCCAGTTGTTGAGCCAGAGCGCGGTGCTGATGCTACAAAGACAGATGATATGGGTGGTACTAATGCCGCTATTCTTCCTTCAGTTGTGTTACCAAAAGCATAAAAAATAGAAAAATGGAAAAGACCAAAAATATGAATAAAGGAAAGGTTTTTTCATCTTATTTTGGTCCATATGGGTTGCATGATGATGATTGTATGGATTCTATCCCTTCACATACACAGGAGCCTATTCTTGACCCTCATCTCTCTGGAGAGGCTGCAGTCATTCCCTTCCCTCAAGCACTCTGCTTAGCGAAGGGGAATAAACCAGAAAACCCCAAAAAGAGACATCAGTTAGAGTTCAATCATCATATGATTGATAGATTCCAGATTCAGCTGATAAGTGTCTATTGTAGATGATAAGTGTCTAGTGTCATTCAAGACTCTCAAGGGATTAGTTATCGGGGCTCCTATCCTTCAGCCACCTGATTGGTCTCTCCCATTCGAGATCATGACGGATGCTTCTGATTTTGCCATAGGGGTTGTGCTAGGATAGAGAAGGGATGGATTACCTTATGCCATTCACTATGCTAGCCGGACTTTGGATGCCACTCAATGGAATTACACTTTTATAGAGAAGGAGATGCTAGCAGTGGTCTTTGCATTGGACAAATTCAGATCTTACATTCTTGGATCCTGAGTGACACTTTTTACAGATCATCTTGCCATCCGGTACCTAATGACAAAGAAGGATGCCAAGGCCAAATTGACCAGATGGATCCTTCTACTCCAGGAGTTTGACATTGAGATTAAGGATAAGCCTGGAGTTAAGAATGTGGTGGCGGATCACCTCTCCCATCTAGAAAACCTTGAGGATTCAGAGCAGATGGCACATATTACAGAGACATTTTCAAACGAGGCGATCCTTGCTATCGCCTCGCTCCCATGGTACATTGACATTATGAACTATCTTTTCACCAAGAAAGTTCCACAAGGTTGGCCCAAGCAGTGACTTGAGACTTTCCTTGCGAAGGTCAAGTCGTACCATTTGAAGGAGCCCATCCTTTATCATGGAGGGGATAGAGTCTGGCGTCGGTGCATTCTTCAAGAGGAGCACTACATCGTCCTCACATATTTCCACAAGCTTGAGGCTAGAGGGCATCATTCTGGGAGGAGGACGACACAGAAAGTTCTCCAATCCGACCTATGGTGGCCTACCCTCTTCAAGGATTCTAATGAATTCGTGAAGAGGTGTACTGATTGATAGAGGATGGGCACTTGTGGACAACGTGATATGATGCCGATGCAACCCATTCACTTCTGAGAGGTTTTTGACACATGGGGCATCGATTTCATGGGCCCATTCCCTAAAAGTCAGGGATTTGAGTACATTCTGCTTGTTGTGGATTATGTGAGTCGTTGGGTTGAGGCAATCTCCGCCTGAACCGTAGATGCTAAGACCGTTTGCAGATTCTTGAGGAAGAATATTATTTCATAGTTTAAGGTTTATAGAGTATTGATATCTGACGGGGAAACTCATTTTATCAATGACAAGGTAAAGGACCTTACTAACGAGTCCAGCATTGACCATCGAATTGCCACTCCATATCACCCTCAAACCAATTGTCTTGCTGAAGTATCGAATAGGGAGATCAAGATGATATTGTAGAAGGTTGTCTGCCCAGACAGAAAGGATTGGTCACGGCTTTTGGACTCGATCTTGTGGGCCTACCGGACCTCCTTCAAGACAGCTTTGGGTACATCTCCCTTTCGTCTCGTTTATGGCCAGCCATGCCATTTATCATTGGAGATCAAACACAAGTCACTATTGGCAGTCATTGAGTTATTATTGGATCCCAAGAGTATAGAAGAGCAGAGGAAAGCAGAGTTGGCAACCCTTGAGGAGATGAGAGACACAACCTTTTCGCGTAGCCTACAATATAAGGAGATAGTGAAGATATGGCATGATTCTCATATCAACCATAAACAGTTTGAGTCAAGCCGAAGAGTATGACTATTTGATGATAGGTTGAGATTATTTCGACGGAAGTTGCAGAGCAAATGGAAGGGACCATACTTGGTCCGAAAGGTGCACGACAACGGAAGTATTGATATATCTGATTTGTCATCTGAATCCTCCTTTCGAGTTAACGGTCAGCGACTGAAGCCATATATAGATCATGATCCGTTGATCGTTGACGTTGCCCCTATTCTTTTTCATGAGATGTGGTCTTTGACTCACATCATTTGCATCTCATGTCTGATTATTACTTCTCCTCTGCAATTGTATAGATCTAGTTGTCCATATTTGATGAAACCCAGCTTCATGCTCTTAATTCACTGAAATTAAACCCCCAGCTTAAACTAAGTGTCAATAAGAACTAGATTAATCTCTGTAATTATATACCCCTTAAATAAATTAAAAATACAAAAAAATAGAAAAATCCAAATTCGTAGTGTTTTTACCCTTAAAAACACTCACAAAAATATTTCTCATTTTGTTTGACCTCTTCTCCATTTTTGGTCAACAAGAAACTTGTAGATCTCATCGAGATATACAACTTTAATGTTTTGAGTTTTCCCAAATTCGGCCATTTTCAACTTCTTATTTCACCTTTTTCTTTTGAATAATCTGATTGGGCCAGGTGGCGCCTTCTGGTTGCGCCACGCAGCCCGGTCCCTTGCGCGCCACGTGCCCCTCTCTCTCCTTCGTTCGATTACTCTCTCTTCCCTCTGATCACCACCATACATCCCGCTTTAATCCTAGGCCTATCGATCGACGACCAGATCCAATCATGACAGTCCGCCAGTGCCCTTCTCTCCTTGTACCAAGTGTCATACTTCTAGCCACAAGATCATCCTCCGATGCCTTCATCCCCACCACACGTAGGTTCCCCTTCTTCAGCCTTTGATCATACCCCCGACCTCATTACCAATGTCCGTCTCCGCCCGCACCTACTCTCACCACGTGGCGCTTTCTACGCCTTTCGATCGCATCGCTCCGATCTAATCTGAGCCACACTTGCACGCCCTACTCTCAGCCGTTGGATCAGGAGATCCAACGGCCAAGGCTTCATCGTCAACCTCTGACGCCTCGCCCACGTCTCCCCACCTCGCAAAACCTCCACCCCCTTCATATTTTCCCGATAGCAACCTCCAACTTCCCCACTCACTACCTGCTTTCGCACCAACCCCACTTGTCTACGATCATCGCGGGAGTCCATGTTCGCCACGACACCTCCGCTCTCACTCCATATCTCCGGGTCAAACCACTCCTTCTGCCAACATAATCGCCGCTTCGATCCGATTAAATTTGCCGGCTCCACCCCACATACACTTCGTCCATCTTTACGAGGGGCGAGGCCCAACCCTCCTCTACCTCCCTATGACAGGGGGAGGTTTGAGGATCGAGCGATGATGACCAGCACCCCCAGTGAGACCCGTCGCCTTTCATGGCCACGTCACGGAGCTTCGCCTCCGCTCGAGCTGCTTCACTAGGTTAATGGAGTTCAACGAAGACCCATGATTCTCCTCAAATCCCAAGCACAAGCCCTCCACACCTCCCAACCTCAGGTAAGCTCCTCCGATCTTTCTTTGAATTTTCTTTTAAATTCTTTGAATTAATTAGGATTCTACACTCTCGTTCATCCTCTATTACTCATTCCCCGAGCTTCATCCACCAACGCTCATCTTCGCGCACCACTTCGCTCTCCCTCTCGCTCTCTCGCGACCTCAGACTAATCCGACTCCCTTCTCCGCCAATCTCGTCGAAGATGACGCCCGACCACCATGTTCTTCATTCCTTCACGGTCGTCCATTCCACTCAATGCATCCCCCCTTGCATTTGTGCTTCGTCTATGGGTACTAATAATGCTGGTCCTGAATTATTTAATGGTCGAAGCCCTCGTTGGAGCTTCTTCAAGTAGCTGAGCATCCGGCATACAAGCGTCTTCTACTCCCTCCAGATATCCCAACTGCTCCGTTCAGCTTCAAGGTTGATATCTAGATGGTTAAGAGCAGCTGGGGTTCTTCATCGACGCCAGAGATGAGCAGCGGAGCTCGGATCCCTTCGTCAGAGTCCTGGTTCCACCGCCAGACGCTACCGTCCGATCTTGATGATCCGCCGGTCTTTGATCATCCATGTGTCTTCGCCGAAGCCGATCCGAGCCTCAACACCACATCCATAGGCTCGGGAACTCTGAGCCATATCTGAGCATAGCCGAAGCAGCATCCGAGCCTGCATGCCACCCGAACCTAGCCCTCACGTGCATGTCACATGACCGGCCAGGTATTTTGCAGGGACACCCTCGGAGTTTCTCCAAATTGCAACCAGGTCCAAAGCACGTGCTGACCACATGCGCCTGGGGTAATTTTGCAACCCAACCCTTGTGGGTTTTAATAATTCAAAAATACCCCCGTGCATATGGGTTATTTACAGGGAAGGTCCTGCACCTTATTTTATTTGCATTTTAATCCCTTCTAGAGACCTATTTGCTAATTATCTTTTATGTTTTCTCGCATTTATGCCCTTGGCTTCTTTTATGCATATCCTGAGCATCCTATCTCCATTTGAGTCAACTTTGGTTTCGTTTCGAAGCTTGTTCGATTCTCTTTTTTAATGGGATAGCTTTTGGTTTGTTTTGGACACTTTGGATTGTATTAATTAATTCTAATGAAATAGTGTCACTTGTTAATTGATTATCATGCCATTATCACTTATCGCTTCATAAATGGAACTGAAATTGATGATCTTTTAGTGCTCATGTATTTAATCTAATTAGGGCATATTCTTATTGCATTTTCTTCGCATCTTGTTGCATGTTTAAAATAAATAAATAAAAAGATGCATGGTTCATGTTTATCCATGCATCGTGTCTGCGTGCATTTCTTGACCTATGTATCATTAATGCAACACTTAGTTCAATTAATTAGAGTCTAAATGACACTAATGATGCTCGTGTCCCTGAGTTCAACCTTGGGATTGCCCAAGTAAAAAATAAATCTACAATTTGATTTAATTGAGATATTACTTAAATGGTTCTTTGATGAATTCAATTCGTCCAACTACAACGCACTAAAACGACTTATTAAGAGGCTGGATTTCAGAATCGTCAAATGGCGCCATTGTCGGGGATACGGCTTGTCTTTTGTCTTGTTTAGATTTTTATTTATTTAATTAAGTATTAATTTTTAATTCGTAGGTCATGTCTTTGTCTTGCATTACTAAAATTTTCTTTGATAAATATTTAACGTTTATTTTTATGGCAGGGCCCTTGGTGTTCGAGGAGGCGAGGAATCGAAGGTTCTCGTTGCAAGGAGCCACAGAAGCAAGCCTTTAAGAAATATCAAAGAAGAAAGAAAATATTTGTTTCACATTTTTTCTCTTATTGTAATAATCATCTTTACAGTGGTCTTCATTTGAAGATTCATGATTGTAAAAGAACGAGATATATGCGGTTGTGTGGGGATCGCCCCACTTGAGTGTCGACCTAGGACCAGGTACGCAGCTCTTTGAGCTATTTTCATATTCTCTTTTACGTGTTTAATCGTAGGTAGGACACACTTTAATCATAGACACACATAAACATCGCTTCACTTAGCCAAATTAAAAGATATTCTTTCCCGCTAATAGAAGTATGTTAGGTGCGGTTTTCATCGACTTGCATACATTTGGATTTGGATTTTAATTCAGACCGAGTTTTTCATGAATTTTTGCAAAGACACTGCATTTTTTTTGCGCTTAGTATAGATCATGATTTTTGTCGACTGCATGGCTTTTTCTCGACCTCCCTTCCTAGCTTGATCACCTAGGTTAATGGAAAATGGGAATGAGCGGTAGACAATGATTTCTTGATTTATGTGTGTACCTTTAATCAGTGATAACCTTAAGTAAATAAATTGGGACTGATAATTGCAAGTTGACTTAAAATGGAGTAAAATCTTGTTTTGGGAGAGCAACACCCGTGTTTATGTAAATGATTTTATTTGACATTTTTCATGCGTAAACTAGATTGTTTTAATCACCAATAAAAATAACAAGATAATTAACCAACATGTGTTGCTTTCACGTGTGAGTTGGTGAAATCAAAGGGTGTTGCATGCTTGTTTGAACCGTGAATGCTCTGAAACCCTCCCCTAGTCTTTAAGTACTCCATCAATCTCCGAAGATTCATCCGCTGATTTGTATATCCATCATTCTTCTTCGTTCACCTCAGGTCTCCCTAACATCAATTCTCCATCTATATACTTAGGCTACTCCCTGCCTACGTATAGGGGGGACCTGAATCCCCGTGATTTTCTTACTCATCTTTTCTTGCCCTCATACTTAGGTTATTTCTGACCTATGTATAGGGGGGAGCCCACCTCATTTCCCGTATATTTTTCTATACTAAATGGATCTATGACCTTGTATCATCTAGTGCTATGAGGACATACCAAAGTTTAAGTATAGGGGGTATATCGTATATACAATATATGTACTTTAGCTATATTTTGAAAATTTTGAAAAATTTATAACTTTTTTGCTAAAGTATAATCTTTTGAACTAAGTGGACAAAATTATTTTCAAGTTTTTTTCTATATTATGTTACACTATTTTCAAAGAAAAATATTTTTGAAAATGATTTGAAAAATGAGTTTCTCTTATTTTGAAAAATCTTTTGAAAATATTTGGAAAATCTTTATTTGTGTGACATTGTTTGGAAAATTAATTTCTTAATTTCAAGGAAGATGAATCTAACATGTGTTCTAACTTTATTCAAAAATATGAAAAATGTGAAAAATCAAAAATCCTTTAAGAACCAATTTGACTACTAAACCCAAATAAGTAGCCGCGTTCAGTCAGGGTTCGCCGTTAGCAGAGTAGGTGGTTTATAGGACATCACGTAAGGCTCCGTCCTCAGGAAACGAGCTCCGGCCTGTACTTACATCTATACTGGCTGAATGCATATGCATCTACTCATTTGAGTTTAGGAAGTCAGTAGGTCTCTTAAAGTTTTTCAAAAAAAATAAAAACTTGGATGAAGGAGTTGGAATAAATCCCTTACATTTTTCACTTCCACACAGGATCGGTGATGTTTGAGAACAATCGATCTATGAGATCTTGAGATCTTAGGTTAACCAGCCTTAACCATCTGGGTCTTAGACTTAATCATCCACATTTCCCTAGGTTTCTAGATTTGTGTGCTATATTGCATGCTTAGTCCCCTACCTTAAGAATATGATCAGCACATCACATGCATGACTGTAGTCTCGATGAGATGACTTGAATTTCACTTGAGGAACTGGGATGAGGGATTTGAGTCTGGACTTGATCTAATGATGCTCGAGGGATGGGATAAGATAATTGAAGGCTTCATGAAACCTGAGTGTCAGCATTTTTAACCAGTATGAGAACTTGGTTTTTATGCTAATCTCTTGACATTGACCTAATTGCCAGGTGTGAAATAAATAAAAAAATGTTGATCAGTATGTGCCATCTCTTGGTAAAAGCAGTGGAGCTAGCCAACAAATATGCAAATCAAAGAAATATCATTGTTGAAAATAAAGCTCTCATTCCATAAAGTCAATCAGCAAAGAGCTTCCACAAAAGTCGAGCGCTCCCAACCATTTTCTAAGTATCCACTTGGACTACCGCTATTAGGGCCAGGAGTCGGGCTTGCACCAAAAAAGTGCTCTGCATTATAAATGCTACAAGTTTGGGTGTAGAAGGTACGATGGGTACTCAAAAAGGCACACCTCGGTGTACTCCCAGGAAAAGAAGTGCAGACGACTCCAACTTCTCTTGACGGATGCACTGATCAACACCAAAAAATGTGTTGCGTAATAAGGCACTCGAGAGGATTCTTATTCCAATGAGAGGGAGAGAAGAAATGACACAATCCCAAACCCTCCATTAAACTGGCCTACCACCTACACTTCTAAGTCTGATGATAAACCCCAGATCTACCCTCTTCATGTTGTCTAATTGACGGTTTCATTACAGTCGGATAAATCTGAATCAAATAAAAAACAACCGCACAAACGATTAATCAACGAATGAATTAATGCGCGGTTTTATGTTTATTTAGCCTGGGCAAGCTCCAGGGTCGACTCAACGAGAAAAAGGTCTCCTTAGGTAGATTCTAAGCAAATTCCAAGGTCTGATTTTCAGGGGATATTGTTTTGGTCTTTTTCAATGTATTTTATGCAAGAAGGAAAAGACACATGCAAATCAAGCTAGTTCACAAGTTAATTCAGAAATATGATCAAATTGATTCCAAAAATTATGAAACTTAGCCAAATGGTGAAATGCAATGAAATAAAGCTACTCTATTTTTTTGGAATTTTTCTGACACTAAATGAATTTATTGTGAATTAAAAATGAATGCAAGGTGATTTTTACTAATTAAATTTAATAAATACCAAATCACAACATTTTCAGATATAAAAATTATCCTAGATAGATCTAAGTTGAAGAATCCATGAAAATTAATAAACCTAAATTTCTGTTACATGACCTATTAAAAATTAATTAAGGAAATCACTAAATGATTTATTCAGGCCTCGAGATGCGTGCAAATGAGTTGATTTTTGGGTACAATGTAAATGTAATTATCCTAGGTCTAATGTGAGTTTTTAGTGATTTTTGGAGTCACATAGAAATTACTACAAATTAAAAGGCATAAATGGGAAAAATATGACAAAATTCCACTAATTTATTAATAATAAAAACCATTGTTATCACAAAAATGTGCCAAGTGTTAATATGAAAGAGGAACAAATTAAGCTACACAATGCACTTTTCAAAATTGAAAAATGATTTACAATGAATGCCTAGATATGCGTGCAAAGATAGGGGCCTAACTGCAATTACAGGAAATAAAATTGATAAAAGGTAAACATGCTGATAGGGACTAATGTGCAATTACCTATAATGAGGGGGGTATGTATGCAAAATACCTACAGAACACGTGCGCCTCACATGGGGCTCAAAGTAGGGACTGGAATGCAAATATGAAAACCTCTAGGGGCCTCGCTGCAAAATACCCAAGCTGCACGTGCAGACCACGTGGGGGCCTCAGGCCTCGGTGGACTTCGGAGGCTCAGACTTTGGCTCGGGGGCTTTGGAGGTTTGGACTTGGCTCGGGTGGAGGCTCGGCTTGCTTCGGGAGCTCCGAGCGTGAAGGTCAGAGAAGAGGCTCGGAGTAGGCGACGTGGCTCGCTTGTGGACCACTGGATCATGTGTGGATCCAATGGCTGCTGGGTTGCTGACGCGTGGCGTGCGTCGACCCGTTGGATCAAGATCGATCCAACGATCCCTGAAGCTCGATGAAGAAGGCCACGTGGAAGATCGGGTGCTGCTGGATCAGGATGAATCCAACGACCCTCTGAAGCTCTGGCAAATGGCGACGTGGCGTGATCAGGTGCATAGGATCCTCCTGATCCTACGGCTGTGGAGTGAAGGCTAAGTGGAGTCCTCCTGATCGTCTGATCAAGAAGATCGGACGACTGCTGCTCTTCGTTTTCAACTGGTCCGCCGCCTCCTGAGGCGACGATGACTGAGCTCTAGTGAAGGGGCTCTAGCTCCGCCTCCTTCGTCTGGGGTCGGTGAAGCTCGTCGGTGGCTCCCACGTAAATGGTAAGGATCGTAGAGGTGTAACAGAGCCGTCAGAGGTCTCAGTTGGGGATGATATGGTCTGGAGAGCGACGTCGAATAAGCTCAAATGGAGCTCCGATGAAGTTTCGTCCAGTCAAAGTTGAAGTACCTGGAGGGGGATAATGGATAGCCGAGGCATGGAGATGTGCTCGTGGGGTGACCGTGCGTGCGGCGAGAGGCTTGAGAAGCGATGAGGTAGTCCGATGATCGATCTCTGCTAAGGTGGCGGAGCTTGCGTCATCGGGAGATGAAGTATGTCGTCGGAGAAGAAGAAGGAGTAAGCGAAGATGCCAGCTCCGAAGCGAAGCTCAGAGGATGGTAGGCGGGGCGTGAAGTGGTGTGTGGACGGCGAATACAATAAGAGAAAAATCAAGAAAAAGAAGAAGAAAATCGTGAGGGAGATGGAGGTATCTACCTGGGGTTTGGAAGATCAAGGATGCTTCCGGTCGTCGCTCGAGGGACGGTAGAGGGCCCGAGCTCAAGCAGCTCGTCGGAGGAGCTGCAGCACGGCGTGGCGACATCGTGGATCTCGCCGAAGGTGAAGGACTGTCTTCGCTCAGATTTCCACTCAATTGTTGTCACCAATAGGTAGCTTTGAGCTCGAGGATACCTCTCGCAATGGTGGATAGGGGTAAAGGTTGAAGACGGTGGAGTATTTAAAGGTTGGAGGTGATGGCGTAGGTGGCGAAGAGGTGGAGTTGGTGTTCATGGTGATCGATGGGGTTGGCGAGGATGAGGGAAGAGTGGCGTACGTCGTGGTGGTGAAGGGAGGAGAAGAGGGTGGTCGGAGTGGCTCCCAAAATAGAAAGGGTGCGGCCCTCGCACACGGTGGACGACGTGGGGCCGGGAGTGTGCGGAAGGTAGACGACGACGCCTGGACCGTTGGATCGCGAGATCCAACGACCCTGATGGAGGCGCGGGTGGATGCTTTGGATTAGATCTAGGGTGGATCCATCAAACGGTTTCGGGCATGCCACGTGGAGGGCGTAGGCGAAGGCGTAGACAAGGGCTGAGATGATGGTAGGCCTCGATCAAATAGTAGAGATCCAATGTGATGTGAACGGTGGCGATGAAGGGAGAAGGGATGAGCATCGAACGGCTGAGAAGATGGGATGTGTGGCGTTGGCAAACGATCCAGATTGGATCTGGGTTTGATCGAAGGGCGGTGATGCGTTGCGATGATGAACGGACCCAGATCAAGAGAGAAGGTGAATGATCGGATGGCGGAGATGATAGGGCACGTGCGCGCAAAGAGGCGGGTTGCGTGGCACAATCAGAGGGCACCACGTGGCCAGCTCTGAGTGGCTGAGAAAGAAAATAAAATTAGAGAGAGAAGGAGGCCGAATTTGCAAAAACTCAAAACATGAAAGTTGTAGATCTCGATGAGATCTATAAGTTTCATGTTGACCAAAAACAGAGATGAGGTGAAATATTCATATAAAAATACAAGAGTGCAAATATGCATACATATAGTGTACAAGGGGCCCAAAAACCCAAGTTTGCATAGGAGCTCCGAATTGAATGAAATTGGTCTCATTTTAAAGGTCTCTGGATATGTATTAATATGAAGGTGAGTAGACCTAATTCGGAGGTTGCATGAGGTGGATATTTGGCATCTAAGGTCTAGGTTCTCCAACTGGGTTTGGGGCTTTTATTGGGCAATTTACAGGATAGAGATTTTTGTCCTTCTTCCTTATATTATTAACTAGTAATCTTGATAGTATAAGGAAGGTGTTATTTGATTTAAGAGGGGATATAAAATAAAAATAATTAGGTGAATTATTGGTGGATCTTTTACAAGTGGACTTTTACATATGAATTGGCTTCTTATTTTAATGCAATTATGAATGCTAAAATGCATGTATTGTGAATGCATGCCTGAATGCTATTTATGCAATATAAAGGGAAATATGCATCTAATTACTCGGGAACAAAGCTCTATTTTCAACTTTTAGTGTGATGAATCACATATTCATCATCTGACAACTAAACAGATGGTGGATTGAATGCAATATTTGATTTATTTCCTAGAGTTGGAGGATGGATCCTTAGGAGAATTTCTTGGACCAAGACCTTGGGTGACGTTTTGACTCTACTCTCATGATTGCAGTCAACACTAAATGTCATACCCTTAGTTTATATGTATACAAGAGAGAGTCTGGAAAATTAGAGGAATTGGATGCCTCTTGATTAAGGCTGGGTTGAGCTCTAAAATTTTGGATCTCTAAAAATTGAGAGGACTTGAACAGATCAGATCTTGTACGCACATGCACAAAGGGGTTAATCCAGCTCATTCATTTTTTTGTGATGCTCGGAGGATGAGCATAGTTTAAGTATAGGGGGTTGATTAAACTCGGTTTTATGCCTCAATTCACTGAAATTAACCCCCTAGCTTAGACTAAGTGTCAATAAGAACCAAATTAATCCATGTAATTATCTAACACCTTGAATAAATTAAAAATACAAAAAATAGCAAAATCGAAGTGTTTTTACCATTAAAAACGCTCACAAAAATATTTCTCACTTTCTTTGACCTCTTCTCTATTTTTTTTTCAACATGAAACTTGTAGATCTCGATGAGATCAAGATCTACAAGTTTCATGTTTTTAATTTTTCAAATTTGGCCATTTTCACCTTCTTATATCACCTTTTTATTTTGAATAATCTGATTGGGCCATGTTGTACCTTCTGGTTGCGTCATGCAGCCCGGTCCCTTGCGCGCCACATGCCCCTCTCTCTCCACCGTTCGATTACTCTCTCTTCCCTATGATCACCACCATACATCCCGCTTTAATTCCTAGGCCTTTCGATCGACGACCAGATCCCATCATGACCGTCCGCCAGCGCCCTTCTCTCCTTGTGCCAAGTGTCATACTTCCAGCTGCAAGATCATCCTCTAATGCCTTCATCCCCACCACATGTTAGGCGCCTCTTCTTTAGCCTTTGATCATACCCCGACCTCATCACCACCATCGTCTCCTCCCGCACCTACTCTCGCCACATGGTGCTTTCTAAGCCCTTCGATCACGCCGCTCCGATCTAATCTGAGCTGCACTCCACGCATCCTACTCTCAGCCATTGGATCACGAGATCCAATGGCCAAGGCTTCGTCATCAATCTCCGATGCCCACGCCCACATCGCCCCACCTCGCAAAACCTCTGCTCCCTTCCTATTTTTCAGATCGCAACCTCCACCTTCCCCACTCACTAGCTGCTCCCCGGACCAACCCCACTCGTCCACGATACTCACGGGAGTCCATGTTCGCCACAAACACCTCCCCTCTCACTCCTATCTACGGGTCAAACCACTCCTTTTGCCATCATAACCGCCGCTTCGCTCTGATTAAATTCGTCATCTCTGCCCCGTATACCCTTGTCGTCCACCTTTACGAGGGGCGAGGCTCAGCCCTCCTCTACCTCCCCGTGACAGGGGGAGGTGCGAGGATCGAGCCGATGACAACCAGCACCCCCGGTGAGACACGTTGCCTTTCATGGCCGCATCGTGGAGCTCGACCTCTGCTCGAGCTGCTCCACCAGGTTGATGGAGTTCAGCGAAGACCCATGATTCTCCTCGAATCCCAAGATCAAGCCTCGTCCGCCCAACCTCAAGTAAGCTCCTCTGATCTTTCTTTGATTTTTCTTTAAATTCTTTGAATTAGTTAAGACTCTACATGCTCGTTCATCCTCCATTACTCATTCCCCAGCTTCATCCACCATTGCTCATCTTCGCGCACCACTACGCTTACCCTCCCGATCTCTCGCGCCCTCAGACCATTCCGACCCCCCTTCTCCGCCAATCTCGCTGGAGATGATGCCTTGGCCACCACGTTCTTCACTCCTTCACGATCGTCCATTCCACTCACTGCATCCCCCCTTGCATTGGTGCTTCGGCTATGGATACTAACATTGCAGTTCTTGAATTATTTAATGGACAGAGTCTCGCCAGAGCTTCTTCAAGCAGTTCAGCATCCGGCATACAAGCATCTTCTACTCCCTCCAGATATCCCATCTGCTCCGCCGAGCTTCAAGGGTTGATCTCAGATGGTCAAGAGCAGCTGGGGGCTTCATCGACGCCCAGAGATGAGCGGCGGATCTCAGATCCCTTCGTCGGAGTCCTGGTTCCGCCGCCAGCCACTCAGAGGAGGACGGTGCAGCCACCGTAGGATGCACCACCCGGTGTTCCTCCAACGGCATACGAGGGTCCACGTCGAACGACATCCGTAGCTTTTAGCTATCATCCGATCTCGATGATTGGACAGTCTTTGATCGTCCATGTGCCTTCGCCGAAGCCGATCCGAGCCTCAACACCAGATCCATAGGCTTGGGAACTCTGGCCATATCAAAGCCTAGCCGAGCAACATCTGAGCCTGCCAAGACACCCGAACCTAGCCCTCACGTACATGTCACATGACCGGCCGGGTATTTTGCAGGGAGGCCTTGGAGTTTGTCCAAATTACAACTATGTCCAGGAGCACGTGCAGACCACATGCACTGGGTAATTTGCAACCCATCCCCTGCGGGTTGTAATAATTATAAAAATACCCCCGTGCGTATGGGTTATTATTGGGAAGGTCCCACACTTTATTTATTTGCGTTTTAGTCCCTCCCAGGGACTTGTTTGCTAATTTACTTTTTTGTTTTCTTGCATTATTCCTTTGGCTTCTTTTTATGCATAATCTTGAGCATCCTAGATCCGTTTGAGGTCAATTTTGGTTTCGTTTTAAAGCTATTTGATTCTCTTTTTTAATAAGATAGCTTTTGGTTTGTTTTGGATACTTTGGATTGTGTTGATTTATTCTAATGAAATAGTGTCACTGTTAATTAATTATCATGCCTATTATCACTTATCGCTTCATAAATGGAACTGAAATTGATGATCGTCTATTGCTCATGTATTTAATCTAATTAGGGCATATTGTCATTGCATTTTCTTCGCACCTTGTCGCATGTTTAAAAAAAATTAAATAAAAAAGATGCATGGTTCATGTTTTATTCATAGCATCTGTCTACATGCATTTCTTGACCTACGCATCATTAAATGCAACACTAGTTCAATTAATTAGAGCTCTAAATGATAATAAGGGCTCGTGTCCCTGAGTTTGACCTTGGGATTGCCCAAGTAAAAAATAAATCGACCATTTGATTTAATTGAGATATTACTTCAATGGTTCTTTGAGAATTCGATTCGGCCAACTAAAACGCATTAAAATGACTTATTAAGAGGTTGGTTTCAGAATCGTCAATATCGCACATCTTTCTTCTGTCTAAATACCCCATCTTCATCATATGATTATATTGTACATAGGGTGTACTTACCCTAAGTATGGGGGTGTCAGACTTGTGATTATCTGTTTGATTCTTTTTACCTCTGTTTGCTGCCTATACTTAGGGATATTTTACTCAAAGTATAGGGGAGGTAGACCCTTACATTCTAACCCTCGGTTTTCCCCTTGTATACAGATTGTCTTATACTTAAGATTACTTGATCCTAAGTATGGGATCACTGACTTCTATTCATCATATTCTTTCATACGTCATCGCAGTATAGCATTCTTTTCACTTCCTAATACTCAGCACGAGTTATTGTCTTCCTTTCATCGCTCTTTGATCACTCCGAGGACATCATTGAGCTAAGTATACGGGGTGTCGTATATATTGTATATATACTTCAGCCATAACTTGTACTTTGTGTAGATGTGTTAAAATGGCTAAAAACCCAAAATCTAAAAATCACTAAATATTTTCTTGTATATGCACTTGTAAATAACTTTTTGTAAAAACTTTTTTTGTACAATGTTTGAAAAACATGTTTTGATTGTAAAAAGTTCGTAATATTTGGTATCAAAATTATGTATATAGTATAAATTTTTTTAAAATATTTGAAAAATAAAAGTATGCAAAAATTGTTTGTAAATGGTTGTAAATTGTTTGCAAAACTTCCTCTTCCTTGCATTCAAACATTTTTTCATAAAATTTTGCATATTTTGAAAAATTGCACAAAAAGAGTTTTCTACATATTTATTTATATATTTTCCAATCATAGTTGCCATTTTAAACTAGTCTGGAATTAAATTGGAAAATGGAGCTTGGATAAGACCTTAATCAACATAACTTCAGAGGAACCTTATAGGATTCGAGTTTGAGACTTTTCATGTCCATAGTGACTTAATTCTTTGAGTCCACTAGGCTATGTTCACATGTCATCTTGATGAGGCCTAAGTAGAGCACTTAACAACTCACGCATGACTCTCTGAGGCAATGGCTTGACTTGGATCAACACCTTACACATAGCTCCACATGGATGAGGTGGTGAGGAGGCGAGGCCTTTCCTTGGCTTGGGGTAGCATACGAGGTTAGTACTTCTAGGCAGAACTATCGTCTTCCTTTAGGGAAGGATGTGCATCTCAGCCTGGTCTAGTAGCATTGAGGTCTAAAGACAGGAGTCTGTGGGTTTGCAATAATGCTTCAAAAGAGGGATAGTCTACTGGCTCAAGAGGAAAAGCTCCTTATGCACATGCTACACCTTGTGAATATGCACATCAAAAAATGTGCAGAAGTATGAAAAACTCCAAAAAAGTGGACAGACCTGTTTGAATATAAAATGCCCGCCGGAGTGTATATAGTGAATAAGCAAAGCTTATGTATTATACCTTCTCATCATCATGGAAGCTTGCAGTGGGAGACTTAGCTACACTGTTTAGGCTCCCAGGGATACGTGGCTATACTGGTCATGGTCCATATTCTTCTTTCCCCTCTTCTTGAGCCGGTTTAACTTGAACTTAGAAGTAAATACCCCACTCCTCGAGGAAAGAGCTGCTAGACTAGGGAATTAGAGTTAACTTGTCGAGGGAGGCTATTGCTTTGTCATTTCTGGGTGGGGAGCTACATATCACTTACACAGTACAAGGAAAGATGCATAGTCATTAGAGTTTACGTATGTAGACTTGTTCTGATCTGGTTTATTGAGGAGTCTTGACCATAGAATAGTGGAACTTAGAGGTTGTTGAGTCTAAATATAAGTCCTAATAAGGTTCTGACAAATTAATAATCCAAAGGTATGACTGAGCTCCATGCTTCAGTTTAATGAAGATAAGTTTAATACATCAACCTTGATTTCTTTTCTTTTCATTCCTTTCTCTTTCACTTTTTTTCAAATAAGTGTTTGCAAAGGGACTAGCAAAGTTAAAGTATAGGGGTGATGAATCCCTGATTTCACTCTTTATTCTTTTATTTTAGCTCTTTTCTTGGCAAAACATCTTGTAAATACCTGTAAATATAATAAATTAGCAACTTGCATGCCTTTGTTAATATTGCATAATTAAGCATGTTTTTGGCTAAATAAAAGAATAAAGAAAAAGAAAAAGGAATGATAAATTTAGAATAAATACAGAGTGACTCAAATCCCAAGAGAGGTCAAGTCTTGATCTGATCGCAAAATAAAAAAAGTAGAGAGAGATAGGGTTCACTTTGTGTTGTGTATATTACCTATACTTGTACATATTATTTATATAACTGACAAAATAAAATAAAGTTATTATTTTTACACCCTTGTATATAATCCTAGAAATATTATAAAAATAGAACAAAAATCCGAAAAATAAAATAAAAATAGAAAGAAAATGTTTCATTCCTTGTACAAAACACACTTGTATATGACATCCATTATTTATTACATACCTTTAAATAATTTTAAAAAATAAAATAAAAAATATTTTACACCCCTTGAATTATGTTATAAATAAATAAAATATAAAATAAGGATATTTTCGTAAAAAAAAATAAAAAAATACTTATACATAGTACATAGGTATATTATACATGTATATAATACTATATATTGTATATACATTAATTTATTTTCATAAAAAATAATTAAAAAATCACAGAAAAATACTTTAAAATAATAAGCAATTTTTATTTTTTACACTTTTTATTTTAAATTCATCTATTTTTTATTGAATTTTTATTTATTTTTATATTCCAATTTTCTGATTGGTCCTCGAGGTTTTGTTGACTCTAGTCAATGCCTCCTCCCAGCCCAGGTCGGATCATTTCCTTCTCGTCGGAGCTCCTTCTCCGACTTTTCCCACCTGATTCCAAGCTCCTCTTGCCCCGATTCTTTGCCCGAACCTCCTCCTAGGATTTGTGACCTTCACGGATCCCTAAGAAGGCATGGATCATCCTAGGGTTGCACGCACTCGCTCAATCATTCCAGATCCCTAGGAACCCTATAAATCTTCTCATCCACCCCCGTAGCTCAGTAATTCATCCCTCTCCCCCCTTTCTTCCTTAAACCCCTTCAGTAGAGTGACAGCTGCTCAAGGGATCGTTGAGGTTCGCTTGGAGATGTGTGTGGACTTGTAGCTCATCGCGTCGTCGGAGTTCCATCACGAGCAGCCTCTCTCGCCCGTCACAGCAGATCGAGGCCACGACCCTCTACCCCTTTTGTATGGAGCCCGTGCATCTACTAATAGCTTCAGGTGACATCTGTTTCTTCGGCATTATCCATTTCGATTCCGTCTTCTCTTTTTGCTCTACCACAATCACCTCAGCTCCAACCAACTAGATGGAGCTCCAATATCTATCTGCACAGATCGACTTCTCGATTCACGCTCCACCTCCTCATGCAACCTGATCACCCTAAACCTTGCTCACTAGAGCAAGATTAGGCCAGGTCTCCCTCCCTCACGTTCGTCGGAGACCCAACGCACGTTCCCTATTGCTTCCTTTAGTTCTTTATGCAATAAACCCTCGTCGAAGCTACGTCTCTGAGCGGCGTACCCTTTGCAGGTGCTAGTTCGCGCGAAGGCATCCATTTGGCCCCTTGACTCCTCAGGCGAAGCAGCTCCAGGTCGTGCCGCCCTCCATGCCATCTAACTGTAATCCCCTCTTTAGAGACCTCCATCGGATGCGGAGTACTTCCACGACTGTGCTGAGCCCTTCGACAGCTTCATCATGGTTGTGTATTGTTGTCCATGCTCAGGTGAAGCTCTCCGAGAGGGAGTTCTTACAGTTACCTCTCCAGCCATCCGATTAGGAGATATACCCTAGATTTGATCACGATCGTAACATACATGCCTTATTAGTAACGGTCTGATCAGATTATGGGAGAGATCTGTGACATCCCCCCACTCCACTTTCATCAACCGTCAGATCCATGCTGTAGCAGAGAATCACGGACGTACGTCCCCGACCACGTTAGAGCCATCAGATCTTTTCCAGGGGATGATCAGAGCCGCCAGTGTCTACACACGCTACGCACGTGCCTCAAGGTATAATTCCCTTTCACCCTCGCAAGTTTATGCTTTCCTATTTAGTCCATTAAATAAATGTTGTAGTTATGAACTTTTACAGTCTGGACCTCTAGTTTTCTTGTATTTGCATCTTAGTCCTGTTGAGTTGAAGTCACATGTGTGATCACATGTTTTATGGGTTATTTGCATGTTATTGATGAACTTTTATGATGTTATGAAATGGATGAAATATTTTTAGTATTTGTAATTATACCCTTGTGAGATAGGATCACATGTGATTGCGTGGACTTTTTGCAACAACGACCCTAGCTTTTTCAATTGTGTTACCATTCTCCCCAAGAACTTATTATATTTGCATATTAGTCCCTATAAACTATGATTAATTTCTTGCCTTGGATGGACTTAATAAATAGCCTATTAATTCGAAAAATCACATGAAAATTACCACTAACCCCTGTTAGCGTGTAACCGTTTACTATGATTTTCTTGAGTTACTTTGATTGCAATTAATATTTTTGAAAAATAAAAACCTTTAAAAACATCCCTGCTTAGCTTAGAAAATTAATAAAAATTCAAAAAATATCTTAAAAATTCTATAAAAATTACTGTGGTTGCCTTCTTATGTGTTTTATTTGCAGTGTCACTTTTGTTTGAAAATTCCTTACAAAAACCCTGAAAATAACAAAATACCTAAAAATTTATAAAAATCATTTAAAATCAACTAAAAATCTAAAATTATGTTTTTAGTTCCTGTTTGTAGGCTTTTACTTGTACTTTCTCATAAAATTGTAGGCCAGGACTTGGGGTTCGTAAAGAATTCATTAAGTTGCAATTTGACCCTGGATATTCATTGTTTGCATTTTTTAGCACGTTTTAATTTTTATAAAATCATAAAAACATTTACAAAACCCCATTAACTTACCAAAATTGTTTCAAACTTTGAAAATCCAAATAAATTATCCTAATTTTCTGAGTATTTTTAGCTTTATAGAAAAATACAAAAAGATTGTTGTGCTTGTTTGTCTTTATTCAATTTTGATTGTGTTTTCTTATTAAAATTTAAAAAATTGCAAAATTAAAAATCAGTAAAAAGTCTGTTATTTCATTTATGAGATTCGACCACTTCATAGGTTTCTCATGCTCCTTGTGTTTGACCCTAGTTGCTATACAAGGTAAAATAAATAACGAACCGCTTACATATGGTTGATTGTTTTTTATCTGTTTTGAGTAGTTATTTCTTCTTGCTGATTATGCTTAGTGAGTCAGGTCGCAACGACCCCTGATATTACTTAACCCGAGTTGTCGGGCATGTCATCCGCTCCTCTCAGGAGAACCTGATAAGAAATGGGGGCGGAGTGGATTGAAAGATGGAGAAGGGGAGAAGGTGTTCAGAGGGGCTTGCGTGGATAGCGAAGATCTGATGAAGATGGATATGTGATCAATTTGATGTGAAATGGGGTGTAGGTGCGTAATTAAAAAGGAGAAACAAGAAAATAAAAGAGGAAGGCTTACCTGGAGAATTGAAGACGAACAACGATGAAGGAGCTGGCTTGGGCTGAGGCTCAAGTTGAGCCTCCGGTCATCGCTTGATGTGTGCATCCAGTACACGAAGCTCGAACAAAAGCCTATGAAGTTGTGTAGCATGACAAAGGGCCATGGATCAAAACCTACGGGTATTGTCCTTCGTCGCACATCTCATCCGCACTACCATGTCGTAGGATGAGGTGGATGGTTGGACCACCACACGTGAAATGGTGGACTAGGATAATGGAGTTGGAGGAGGTGGATATGAGGGAGAAATTGATGGCTATAGGAGGTGGATGATTGAGTTTGTAACCACTGCTCATTAGACCTATGGATTAAGATGTTGAGCATTAAGGTCAGCATGAGAAAAGTTGGTGATTAGGGCGAGATCAGGGCGAGAAAGATGGTGATTAGGCCACGAGAAAGGTGGTGTCGTGCTAAGGGTTGTTACAGATGAGAAAGATGATTGTAGAGTTGTTGGATCCCACGAGATCCAACAGTTGTGGGGGTAGCGCGGAGGGTGTAGCTGAGATCAGACAGTTGTGGGAGACGCGATGAAA